>JAWWEQ010000027.1:2168945-2239119 GCA_035583055.1 Torymus tubicola
CCCCCCCCCCCCCCCCCCCCACCAAAAAAAAGTCCAGTAAAAATCAATCGGATTTCATCGACCCTTCAATTTTTAGACGACATCCCATGTATTCTTCAAGCCACCATTATATATATACTCCTGAAATCTTCCCCGGACCTTTCCACCCTAACCGAGACCTTCACCTCTCTCTTATTCCCCCCCGCCCCCTCCGCCCCTCTTCCCTTATACATACAAGAATTCACACGAGACTTACCAGAGGAAAACGGGGCGAGTCCCTCCTTGCGCTTTTCCATCTTGTTCTCTTCTTCTCCTCCTCCGTCTCTTCTTCTCTCTTATCCCTCGGCGCTCGTCGCGTCGTCTGCGCTGCTACTCTCTCTATCTCTTACGCCAGCTTCTATCCTCGGTAGTAGCTCGCTCGAGCGAAGTCACCTGCGATGAAATTGAAAAAAAAAAGAAGATGTTCATTAACGCGCTATACGGGCAAAGGATTTTTCGCTTCGGGGACATTGCGCTTCTGTATACTTTCTTTTTTCTTTTTGCGAAACGCGAGAGAGAAGAGGCTTTGTATAGGATAAGAGTATATATAAGTATATACATATAACAAAGTGTGACGAAGGTTTCGCGGTAAAAGGGTTAAGTGTGTATGTGTGCGCTCTCGTTGTTTGGATTTTGGAAGGTTTTCGGGTAAAACGATGGTTGACGCAAAGAGTGAATATTTTTTAGTAATGCATGAGATGCCATTTGGTACTCTTGTATAAAGATGAGGTGAAGAAGTGAAAAATGGGATTTAGTGGAGGAAGAGTACTTTTGGAAAACTACTAGCTCAGAGTGTTTTATGGATTATAAAGCTAGCAGTATAAAGAGTTCTGGGTAAGAGATAAGAATGCACAAATGTTTGAAAGATAATGCTGGCACATTGAAAAGTTAAAAGTCCAACAGTTGCATTATGCTTGAAAAAGTTATTGAGGCGGTATAATATTTCTGCTGAGTGGAAGAAATTGTTTTAAGTGCAGTTTAATGACAAGAAGGCAGAAGAAGAAGAAGTTTGCCTCTGAGAGCTATTGTCAGAATAATAATTCAGTGGAGAGTTTAATTTTCGCAAATTAAATCTTCAGCAGGAGTATAAGTTTGAAGTGTGCTCCACTTTTGTCTGCAACTTTATCACAGAAGTATCCTCTCTCACCGTGCACAACATTTCAAGAATTGCTTTAGAATTTCTGCACCAGTTCAACTTAATTAATTCAAACAGAAGAGAGCTAATTAGTTTTTTCCAAGTGTCACACAGCTGTTCTCCAAAACAAAAGAGCGTAGAAGTCAAAATACACTCTGTGAATAATTCCAGTGACAGGCAAATATTGACATCCTGTTCTCTCTCTCTCTCTCTCTCTCTCTCTCTTCCTCTCATTTACTATTAATGGCAGCTCTTCAACAGCTGATAAAAAATGTAAACAATACAAAATAAAAATTGAAACATCTGCAAGAGAGCTGCTACACAAAAGGCACACACACACACATATACAGTATAGTCCAGTCAGATATCTCTTGAAACTTTACTGGAACTCTTGCCCACACTGTCCAAACTTTCAGATAGCAATAACAGCGCTCGATGGATGGCAATCAGGACTGAAGGCTGCTAGCCCATTGTCTCTACAGAAGCATATTTCTCTGGCAGGCACTCGGCTAACCTCTGCAAACAGCAGCAGCATTCCCCAAAAGCCAGTGAGGTGAGAGAAAGAGAAAGAGAGAGAGAGAGAGAAAAGAGAAGAGACTATACAAGCAGGCAGTCAGGGAAGAAGAAAAGACAAAAAAAAGGAGCATAGAGTCGCTGTTGCTGCTGCCGCGAGAAAGAGAGAGGGAGAGAGAAAGAGAGAGAGCGAGATAAGGCTTTTGGCCACTTGTTGCCAGGGCGCGAGAGCGGCCGTGCGACAGAGACACTCTACGAACCCACACACACACACACACATACACAAACTCCTACACGTATAACGTATACACACACACGCTCTCTATATCTAGCCGAGAGGAGATATATAGAAAAGACGGTAGCGGCGGCGGCGACGGCGGCGGCAGGTGGCTTTTAATTCGGCCCCCTCGTTGGTATCCCGAGCCGCCACGTCTTGCTTATAAATACACATACACACACGTAGAACAAGTACAACAGCACACCACACCGCTCTCGTCTCCGCACGTAAATAAAGACAACCGCGCACCATATCTTTCTCTCACTTCTCTTGCGTATATAGCACTGCCTCTTTTCTACGCCTCTCCGTATAACCTTACACATTCGCTTTCCAGCAGCACATACTCCTCCGCTCACACGGAGCCACGAAAGTCTGTATATTATATATACATATATATACGTGCTCCTCTCTCGCGCTCGCAAGCGACTAACTGTGCCCACGCACATATATACCGATATACGTACGTACGTATATACACATACCTATACGTGTATATATACACGGTGGTACAACACACGTATATATATATATATACTTTTACATATAACATAGTGCATGTATATATACGTACGTACGTACAAGATATATGTATATATGTATATAAAACAAGAGAGAGAGTATAGTATAGGGAAAAAGGCTTACACTCGCGGAGCGGCGCGCTGCCGCGGCGACGAGGCGTCGACCATTTTGTGCCTATATATCTTTGTATATTTGGTATATATATATATCCTTGTGTATGTATCTATATAAATAATATCTTCTATCTTCGACGTTGTCTTCTCCAGCTCTGGTATATATATATATATATATATATATATTTTTTTTTATCAGCGACCGCGGGTGTACGATGATCCGGACCACCTCGTTATAAGCACACGCACATATAGACACACAGAACGAGAGAGAGACACGCACACTATATATTCACTCGCGTTATCGTATGTATATATAGAGAGGTGTATTATAGATACTGTACTATACTGGTACGACGACCGAACTGTGTGTGTATATATATATATATATATATGTATATACGTACACCTGAGACAAAACGCGCGCTCGCGTTTTCTCTCTCTCTCTCTCTCGCTCTCACCCCGGACGACGTCCCACGAGCCACTGAGTGTGTGCTCTACGCGCGCGAGTGCTGCTGCTCTTTTTCCACGGGAGAGCTCTCTGCTCGCCGCGCGCGCCCACGCTTTCTCTCTCACTCTTTCTCGCTCGCCGCTGCTGGTACTGCTAGTGTGTTGACTTGACTTGAGAGAGAGTGTATATACTTACGATGTATGTGTGTGTGTGTGTGTGGTATATACGTTGAAGGAGAGAGAGAAGGGAGAGAGAGAAAGAGAGTTGTTACACCTGTTGGCCTAGCCAATAGGAGCACGGTTCGCGCCCGGCGCGAGTCGGCCTTTATATATACCTTATAATACGCGTGAATTCAGCGCGGGATTGTGACGAGGCGTTTGATTTCGCGGCTCAGGTGTTAGAAGTAACGGGTGTATATATATAGGTGTAAGTTTGCGGAAATTTTTGTTGGTGTAGGAGGTGATAAGGATTGATAACGAATTTTGTACTAATTGGTACTAATTTAGGTATCGTTATAGATATAGATTTTGAAACTTATTTTTAATACTGCGTAGGTATTTTATTTCGCGCATTTATGGTTTTGCTTATCTAATTATAAAAAAAAACAGTTATACATTATACATATCTCCGAAATTCCGTGGATTACTGTATCTGATTACTAATTTTATTGATATGTAAATAAGAATGATAATTCATTGGCTATAGACTTTGTCGATTACTTGAAATAATGAGAATCGTTTAAAAAATTGCACATGTATTATCTTTCTTACCTAGAAGGAAAACTCTAATTATCATGAAAAGTAGAAAACTGCGCCAACTTCTACCAACGAAGATACCTGTTTTACCAACGCCCGAACTTCCTTCTAACGTTATCCCGCGATTACTTCATGATACATTAAATCTATATACGTTATTCTTGCACAATACGTAAACAAAAGGTCAGAGACCGGAAGTTGTACCATAATATAATCTCTCTTTCATTATACAAAAACAACTCCAACAAAAAAGATACAACACGACGACTTATATTTACCTGTTAACATCTTCTACCTGTAATACCGCTCCAACCATCCTATATCAATTAAAAAATTCTCTTGAAAATGTTTTTTCCTCCTAATCTCTCATCGATCTTCTCACAAAACGGTGCTCACACGAGGAAGTATGTAAAGTTGCTCGTAATTTTCACGTGTTTCGCAGCTATATATATATATACACACACATTTCACGGCTTGATTACTGCACCGGATGAGAGAGCTCAACCGACGAATTACATCATTACCAAGTCATCGTACTTTTGATCAAAACACAATGCTCTTTGCATTGGAAATTTTGAGAGCGCATTCTTGCATATCAAGTGCGGTACGCGTGCTCGTATCCGCGTATGTATATATACTTGTGGTATATAGAATGGAAAAATTTTGTTTTACTCTGAACTGCAAGTGTATTATTGAGTTTTTTTTATAGGATTGACTGAATAATTTGGTTAATTAACGAAAATAGTCGTATTGTTAAAAAAAGGATTTATTTCACGCTTCGTAAAGTATATACAAAGCCACATGCATTGGAAAATAACGCTGCCATAAATTTAAAAAGGCCTTTTATTAAATAGAGAATTTACAATTTTTTATTACATTTATTCGAAATTGCTTTAAATATAATAACAAAAATTATTTTTCAACGTAAACCTTTTACCGAAGTTCACTTATAAATAAACAATACTTCATTAACTTATAGCAAATCTTATACATCTAAAGTATAAAACACTATCAAAACGATTCTCAATCAATCAATTATACAGATTTACAAATCCAAATAAAACCGCACATATACCATACTACGACTCCACGACATAAGTTATACAAACACACTCCAAACCCTCCATATACCAACAACAACAACACCCGCGGCATCCCTTTGATACCAATCATAAACTTGAAGCCGCACCGAAATAAATAACTCACTATAACGCATCTTCCCAATCTTATATACGTATACACGTATATATCTCGACTCGCAGCCAAAACACCCCGCGCGACCAATAAATTACATCATTCCCCAATCGCTTCGTTCCCCTTATATATACATATATAGCATATACATTATACGCGGGCATTCGAGCAATTCCATTCCGCCAATCAATTATCTAATTTAGAGCTCGCCGCGTTTCATGCTTATTCTAGTCAGACGCCGCGGTATACGGGACTACGCGAGCGTCGTGTCTATATAAATTCAAGGCGACGGGCGCGAAACGCCGACACCGCGGCATTTAAATAATCCAAAACGCGAGCATACGCGATGATTATACTTACATGAAGCTGCTGTTGGAATAGTGTGTGTGTGTGTGTAAAGTGCCGCGATGCGCAAGGTCGCCGCAATATAATGTGTGTGTGTGTGGGTATATAATGGTCATATAGAGCGGGGCGATCGATTTGCGGTGGTCGGTGCGCGCGCTTTGATGTTTAGAATTTTGTTTTCTCTTTTTTGGGAGGTATATATATATATATATATATATATATATATATATACGTGTGTGCGATATATAGGTTTTAGAGGGTATATGAGGGTGAATGGTTATTCGATTGATTGAGTAATGGTAAAGGAGTTCGTTATATTGGAGAAATTGTGGTTTGTTGCTATATACGAGGTTGAAGGTTTCATGATAGATGAATATAACTGTTATAATATACACTTTGTTCATTGATTATTCTATTTGAGTTTATTTTTAATCGACTATATTTATATACGATATAACTTTATGAAAAAACTCTTCAATATTATATAACCAAGGAATTTATTATTTATTGGAAAAACAATACTTGAAATTATATGTATTACGTATAATATTAAAAAATTTAAAACAGTAAACCTCGCAGACTGTTTGGAATGTATATGCTCATTAATCTTCTCATACTCCGATTGTTCTGCGAAATGGTTTCAAAATTATTCAAATCTAAAAGAATTCCCACGACTCTGCATACCGGAGATTGTGAAAAAAATAATCCGGACTCCAAAGTCATTAACACTCCGAATAGCTGTACCTATATTTTGAAAACTCGATTGCTGCACCATTCGCTTCCAAAAACCGAATCTTTTATACAAATTAAGCAACATATATTCAAATAATGTTTATTTTAAATATAAAAACTATTCTAATTAAGATATAAAAATTGTTTTATCATAGTAAAATCTTAAAATACTTTTCTTCATATATTATTCCACAATCAAAAACCACAATATACAAAATTTCATATCTTCATATCCACACATCTTCTCCATTCAACACATTCTCCACACATCCTTAACAATTCACCCCAAACGGCCCGCAAACCTTTCTCTCACGAAACCCAACCACTCACATACCCCTTTAAGCCACCAAACCACGCGGCTGCTCCCTTTAAAGTTCCGCATACACATTGTCCCTGCGCCTCATATGCGCGGTTACATCGCATCACGCGGCCTTCGCAGTTTAAATGTCTCTCCGCGCGGCGCTCAAGGTAAGAAAAGGAAACTCTCGGAACGACGGGTAAGAGAAGGAGGGGGTGGGGGGGGGGGGCATTACATACGTGTGCACTGCGTGCGCGCGGATACCCAAAAATGCGAAGCGCCCAAGCGAATATATATATGTGGGGGGGAAGTTTGGTTGACCGTCAGCCAGACCGTCAGTGTGACGAACGTAGGTTTAAAGGGACAGCAACGTGCCTTGGGATTTGTTTAAATGGCCGCGGGGATGGTGCAAGTGTGTAAGTATACGCGGATGTATACTTCGGTGTGTGGATATATATGTAGGGTGGGGAAGGAAGTGCTGGGACGTGGAGGGTAATTTTTATAATTTAGATCATATTGTTTGTTATGGGTATGAAAAAATACAGATAATGTTGTTTTTTATATATAAATTAATTTAGGGGTTTAGCAGTTATATACTGAGTGACGCAAAAACGAAATAAAAAATAAGATATATGAACGTTTTGTAATAATTGTCATGACTTTTAAATTGCGAAATATTTTAACAGAATTGAAAAATAATTTTTATAATATCACGTTTTTGTAATGTATCTATGAAAGAAAACGTAGAAAATGGAAAGACAAATTGCTGAAACAAAAGGGTATGGAGAAAGTGCGTATATATCATCATCATTTCTTTCGTTATCTGACAAGACAGTAGCCGCGGTTTCTTCATTCTCACCGGTGCATGTAATTGAAACATCCAACACAGTAATATAAAATCAATATTTTTATATCTTATCGGGAGCGCGCAGGAGTCACGATCGTAATGGAGGAAATAAAAACCCCGATTCCGCAATGTTTCGGATGTCGACATACCGAGAAAGTATTTCGATTGGCAATTTCGACGTTGTTGTTTATTTTTTTTTTTTTTTTTTACCAAACTCTAAATAAACATCTTATTTTTTCCTTTTACTGGATACCAATAAACTAATCTTACCCAATCGACGTGGAAATCGACCGTCAAATGAAATATAAAAAAATTATATTATAACATTTAAAAAAAAAAACACAACAATGTTTAACGTATACTAATTTTAAATACGATTTCATCGCTATTGTTTTAACATACATAAAACATTTAAACATTTAAATATTTCTGTACGCTATATAATATACCACATGCTCTAAAAAACAAAAATTCCAAAAACATTTATCAAACCAATTCCGCCAAACCGCTCCAAAATTCACATCGGAGCAACCCAACTTCTATACGTATTGCACATACTCCGAATACTGTATATATACATATACATCTACCGCGCTCCAAAACCCTGACGGTCACAAACGCTCAGGTCCCCTGACCATCCCTCCTCTCTTTCTCTCTCTCTTTCCTCTCCTCGCCCACGAAAAACAACAAAGAACACATCACGACTTCACGACGGCGACTGCTCTATACGTATATATATATACATACATACGTGTACGCGAACACAACCTCATCGTATATACTACTCTTTCTCTCTCACTCTATAGCTCCTTCTCTCTCTCTCTCTCACTCTTATACTCGCGCAACCAACCATACAACCTTCTCTCTATACGCTCGCTGCTCGCTCGCGTTCGCTGCTGCTGCACCCACACACGTAGGCGCTATATACGCTCTGTCTCTCTCTCTCTCTCTCTTTCTCTCTCTCTTACTCTTTCAGTCTCTCGCTTGCGCGCTGCGTACTAGCGTGCGGCGCCGCTTGAGTCGAGTTTAGTTAGTAGCCAGCCGCGGCTCTCTCTCGGGTAAGGGACATCTACCGATCGCGCACACTGCTGTAGTCGAGGACCACCAGCAGGGCGCACGACACGCGTGTGTATATATATATATATACACACACGTCAAAAAGCCCTCGCGCGTATATAAGTATACGCGTACGCCACCGCGTCGTCGTCCTCGAGTAAGAGAGAGAGAGAGCGGCTCGTATACTCCTCGCTCGCTCGCTCATTCGTGTTCGCACGCGCGCGCGTGTGTGTGTCTGTGTGTGCATCAAAAAGTGCAGTGCAGTGCGCGGCGCGAGAGATGCATCATCGTCGCGGGCCGCGCCGCCGTAGAAAGTCGCCGCCGCCGTAGAGGAAGGCCGTCGTCGTCGTCGTCATCATCAGTAGTAATAGCAGGAACAGGAGGAGAAGGATCAGTTATAGTGTATGTGTGTGTGTATACAGCATGAGCGGGCGCGTATACCTATGAGTGCACGCGCGGATGAGGCGACAGGAGCAGCAGCAGGCGCTATGTCGCCGTCAGCGACGGCCGACGCGCGTGGTTAGGTTATAAAACGCCACCGTCAACGAGAGCAGCAGCAGCAGCAGTTCTCTCGGAAAGGTGATTGTCGCTCGCGTGGGCGTGAGAGAGCCGTTCTCGCGGTGCTCGCCTGCGGAATGCGCGCACTGTGCCCCGCTTACCACTAGTCAGCCTCTCTGTCTGTGTGTATATATATATATGTATGTAATATTATCCTCTCGCAGTAAGTACGCGGGAGAGTATATCGAGTGAAAAGAGAGTGTATATATACGTGTGTGTGGTATAATTCACGCGGCGAAGGTTATATAGGCACATTACGTAAAGATAGGTAGGTATACACGAATACATGGCCCTGGAGGGTCTCCCTCGGGCGCACCGGATTGCCCCTGCGTAGTACATGTAGCGTGTAGTTGCCTATATAGTGTATATATATATATACGTATGTATGTGCGCACGAGAATGGGAGAGAGAGAGAGAGAGGGAGAGAGTTAAAGTTAGATAGCGCGAGTAGCAAGCAAGCAAGCAAGCGCGAGCGCCAGGGGGCAAGACCCTTTCACGCTCTCTCACCTACTGCTCCGTTTTATCGCGGCGAGAGAGCTCCGCTCCGTAGCTGCTGCTGCTGCTGCTCTGCTCGCGGCGTATAACAGCGCGGTACAGTGTTTTAATATTGTTTATCGTCAGGAATTCGTACGTCACGCACGCATGCCGCCGCTTGCTTATATAGATTGCGCATAATCGACGTGTGCGTCTTTTCTCTTTCTCTCTCTCTCTCTTTCTCTCTTGCGTTGGCATAATATAGGTGTGCCTGCGCACCGCGGCCGTCGTGTCGCTCGAGATTCGCGCGAGCGGCCGAAAAATCGTTCGCTCGTCCATGAACGGGCGGCTGCGAGGGAGGTATAGGTGGAAGGAGGGAGCGGGAGGGGGGAAGTATTAGCATATTATGCCCGATGCTAATCTATGCCGCCTGCCTCTGGCTCTGCCCTACCCCGCGCGCCCGCGCCCGACGCCTTTTCCGTCCGTCCACCAGCCTCTATGTGTATATATGTGTGTGAGTTATATGTATGTGTATACGTATGAGTGAGCGTGTGTAAAAGAGAGAGAGAGAGAGAGACAGCAGAACGCTCGGGAGCGCGCGTACTCTATTTTCGTCGAGCGCGCTGTGAGGAGAGTATAAGCGCGGTGTATAGCCGCGACGAGGAGGAGAGCCAGGAGCGCGCGCGAGCGCGCCGTACATGCACGGCTTTTTATTTACAAGCGTCTTTGTACGAGTGTGTATAAGTCTCGCGCGCGGCTGCTCCGATGTCGTCGGACCTCGCCGCAGCCGCCGCGACGAGTCCGGCCCGCGGACAGGAGAGCAAGTTACGTAATTTTCCTCCGGGAGTCGCCGTGTCGTAAAGGTAGAAAGAGTGAGAGAGAGAGAGAGAGAACGGAGAGAGATTTTCCCTGGGAGAGAAAAAGAGAAAGAGAGATTCGGTGGCTTTGGCCTTGGCTCTTTCTCTCTGTCTCTCTCTCACTCTCTGAGATTGGACTGAGTAGTAGCAGTGTACACACATACACACACACAGTGACTGGTGGACCAGCATTTATTTATATAAGTCTGTTCTTGGAGGCAGCTACAGGAGAGAGAGACAGAGAGTATTTGTACATGTGTGTCTGTTTGAAGCAGCAGAATTCCTGGTGCTGATTGTACGATGGGTATGATGGAGATGTGATCGGCTGGGGATAAAGTGCGAGTGGGAAATTTGTGGAAATGTAGGTTTTGACCGGAGATGAAGTGAACAAAGTGGTTAGAAACTCTGGTGTGTCTTGGTATTTCAAGTGTTTTGGTGCAGAAGAATGTTGTGCTTGAAAATGTAAATTTTTTAGTGGCTTTTTGAAGAAAATAAGTAGTGGGAATTGCTTGATTAAGTAGAAAAGTTAACTGCTGCCATTTATTTCATTGTAACAAAGTTTTTCATTCTGATGATTATTTAAGACAAACCTGTTTTCAAACCGTTAAAGAAAGTGTCATTTCTAAGAATAAACACAGTGATATTTTATTGTATTGGTTTGGAAGAAAACAGCTAAAACCAGCACTTAAGAATGACAGAATTAGACTTGTTCTAGAAATGTCTTTTCATTTTCAAAGAATAAAGATTTTCCGGATATAAGTTAAATATTAGATATATATAAAAAGATTTATGATTCGGTTTCGTAAATGGATTCCATAATTTTTAGAAAAAATCAAGATCAAAGAATGGTAATAAGCAGTTGATTTTCTAAGAGGCACACACATACACATAGATACACATTTTGCTATTTCTATTTTGTTCTAAAATTATCCAAAATGGTCTTCTTGGTTTTTGTCAAGCAAATAATATGACAAAGAATTTCATGTGCGTTATAGTTTTGATGACTAGTGTGTATGCTATTTTTAGTTGACCATTCATAACACACACATACCTTTCAATAAGTTGAAGTAAACTGCTTTATTTATTTAAGTGTATTTTTTGCAAAGTTTTTGGTGAAGTATATTTAAAATATAATTTTCCATAAATTTTCATAAAAAATAGTATTAATGAATTTCAGTATATATTCAAAAGTCTGTGTAAACTATCTTCTTTTATCAGGACTACCTACTGTGTATGAATGTTGTTGATGAATGAAAAAATTAGAGCTATAATGATTTTCCATAGATGAACACTATTTAGTAAATCAAGACAAAATTTAATGATGTTATTATAAAATCCAAATAAAAATACATACCTTTTGTATTTTCAGAACTTTCATAATTCAGTGATGAGGTGGTGGTCTAGGAAATTTAGAATTATTTACAAAGATGTCAGGAGTCTCACCGAAGGAACCTGTTGAGGGTTTAATAACCAACGCACCCGACATCATGCCTAAGGCACTAACAATTAATGGTAATTCTCATCAATCTATTTCACACTAGTTTACAACAAGAGCCGTAAAGATTAATACAGTTGCTTCAATTAAAGACCCGAGTACCTAATTCATAATTTATAAGAAAAACTCGAAGTTGATTATCATCAAAATGAAAAAGCAAAACAACCATTCCAACAACTACTAGACTTATCAATCACATCAATCATTACCATCCAACCATAACACTAACAACAAAAATAACTTTCCAATTCCCAACTTCCTCACAATATATACCCTATTCTCGCAAAATCTTTCCACAAACCCAACCTATATACTCACCAAGCCAACGGAAAATCATCTAATTTTATCTCTGGCCCTCGATAAACCCGGACAAAGCTATATCCCCGGATGATAATTTTCCGCACATCGTTACACCCACAATGTATATACAGACGCAGACGCTAATTTTTGTCATTTTACTATAACGTCATAGGCGTGAGCGGCCGGCTGCGCCAGCTGGAGGCCCTGTTTGTCGGTGGTCCCGTGCAGGGCGGAAGGATGGGCCACAGCTTCTCCATCGAGACGCTCATCGACATTCTCCTGGTGCTCTACGACGAGTGCTGCAACTCGTCGCTGAGACGCGAGAAGACAGTGTCGGACTTTATCGAGTTTGGTGAGTATTGAAAAGTCGATGTATATCGATGCGAACGAGGAAGAGATATTGGTTGGCTATAATCATTTCGCTCATTTTTTATACGAAAAAAAAAAAATTAGTTGCTCTGTTTTAATGTCATACGTCGCATTAGTAAACATGTTTTGTATTACAAATGCAGCGTGTATAAATAGATCGAATGAATTAATATTTTTAGGAATAATAAGAGCGCTATATAGCGGAAGAGGCAGTAAGAAAGAGAGAGAGGAGAGACAAAGAGTGCGAACCGTAACGCGCATAAATATTTTTCAAATCGCGCTTGCGGAGTAATTTTTGGCTCTCGTCCTCGACTCGTTTTTTTAATTTTTCAGAGTACCTATATACTTCCTATCTGCGCACTCTAGCTATAAATAATCCAATAGCAATAGAAAGAGAAGAAAATACACCGCGTTCACCTCAATTAAAAAAAGACAATGTTCTTGTTCGCTTGGAGCCTCGCCAACCAATATCGTTAACCGTCAAAACAGAAAAAAAAGCATCAGCATAGCATTAATATAGCTTTGTATATAACACGTCGTCTTTTCGTTTCTATTATAGTTAAGCCCGTGACCACGTGTATAAAGAGCCTGCAGCTGGCCCGTGAAGACTTTGAGATCGTGAAGGTGATCGGACGTGGGGCCTTCGGCGAAGTCTGCGTCGTCCGCATGCGCGGTTCTGATAAAGTCTTCGCCATGAAGATCCTCAACAAATGGGAGATGCTGAAGCGTGCCGAAACTGCCTGCTTCAGGGAGGAGCGCGACGTTCTTGTTTATGGCGACCGCAGGTGGATCACGAACCTTTACTATGCCTTTCAGGATGACAATAATCTGGTATGTGGCCTCTTCCAGTGTAATCACAAGCAAAGAGAAAGTATCGTTGCGCTTCGAGCGCAACGTTGATTCATATTTTTTTTTTTAAATACGCATTTATCTAGCAAGTGAACTATTATGAGGTCATCGTTGTATTTTTAAACCGCTCTGTTGCCTTCAATTATGAAGATAGTTAAAGCCGGAAATACTCGTTTATGAATGAATAATGCATACGAATGAACAATTTTTATAACAAGTAAAGGAGATATGAGATTTCGTGCGAGTGTGTTTTTATTTTTTTATTTGACGTTCCCTGAGCAACACACTGACGAGTGTATTTTTAATGTTTGTAAAACATGGCGACTCTTTTCTTTTTCGTTACAGTACCTGGTCATGGATTACTATTGTGGTGGTGACTTGTTAACTTTACTCAGCAAGTTCGAGGACAGGCTTCCAGAAGACATGGCTCGTTTTTACATAGCCGAGATGGTGCTCGCCATTGGGTCTATACACGATTTGCGATACGTGCACAGGGACATTAAGCCCGATAATGTTTTATTAGACGCCAATGGACACATACGTTTAGCTGACTTTGGATCTTGCCTTCGATTATTTGAGGACGGGACTGTGCAAAGTAACGTGGCCGTAGGCACGCCGGACTACATTTCACCTGAAATTCTCAGGGTATGTGTCATAATGAGTACTAATCCTTGCTAATTATCATCGAAAGTTCGTTCTTAACGATTTTTTAATTGTCTCTTATTATTCAAGGCGATGGAGGACGGGCAGGGTAGATACGGTCCCGAATGTGATTGGTGGTCTTTAGGAGTTTGTATGTACGAGATGCTTTATGGTGAAACTCCTTTTTATGCCGAATCTCTAGTCGAAACATATGGAAAAATTATGAATCACAAGGTAAGAATCTTAGATAAATATTAATAATATTAGAACGTATTAATTTTTACATTCTCAAACAAGAATGTCTTTCAGAATTGCTTTGACTTCCCTACGGACGATATATACGACGTTTCTGAAGAGGCTAAAGATCTCATGCGAAAATTGATCTGTAGTTCTGAATTTAGATTAGGACAAAATGGAATTGAAGATTTTAAAGTAAGTTAAAAATTGCTCTAATGTGCAAGCTATAATCTATTTTATATATTAATCTATTTCAATATTATTTAGAAACATCCGTGGTTTGAAGGAGTGAATTGGGATACTATAAGGGACAGCACTGCACCTTACATTCCCGAGGTTTCCTCGCCAACGGATACGTCAAATTTCGATGTGGACGATACCGATGTTCGTAGTTCCGATGCAGTTCCCCCTGCGGCTAATTCTGCCTTTTCCGCATTACATCTTCCATTTGTTGGATTTAGTTTTACGCAAGGAAGGTGAGTCCAATCACTGAATACTAAATGATTTATGAAAAAGTAAAGTTAAAAATCCGTTTGCTACTCCAGAAAAATATTCAATTTATTTTGTATTAAAAATCTCCTTAAGAAAATATAACTATGAACGTTATTGATCAATACTGAAAAGAATGTAATATAAGTATAATATAATGATTTATTATAACGTCCATTACAGCTGTATATCGGACTTAAGTACTCTACCAACGTACACTCAAAAAGACAACACAATAAAGATGCTTGAGGAAGAAAACGCGCAGTTGGCACAAACCATTGCGGAGCTTAAAAATCAAGTGAGTGCCAGTCATACGTCACCGACAGTATCGCCAGACTCCAACAATGCAACGAGAAAACTTCAAGATGAAATCAATACGCTTACCAAAAGAAATTGCGGTACGTATCATTGAACTCTCCATTCTTATTTATAGAAGTGTTTTATACTCTGCTATTTCTATGACTAAAAAAACTAAGGGTTAAGAGTTTACTTTTAGCTTCTAAAAGAAAGCATAAAAATATTGTAATTTTCCACTCATCTTTTTTATATAAAGATTATTTATGATATCACTTTGTCAAGCCCCATGAGCATTTAAATCCATTTAATAGTGTTTATTTTAAATGCTAAATTAAACATATGTAATTTTTAATGTTTATAGAACTAGAATCTCAATTAAAATCGCTTGAGGTACCTCGAGAATTACGTCCGATAGACGGCGGTGACTTAACCAAAATACGTGAGCTCGAAAAATTAGTGCGTACTCTTCGTCTAGAGAAAGATGAAGCTGTTAAAGATAAGCTGGATGCTCTAGAAAGGCTGAAACTACAAGAGAAAGAACTAAAGGATGCGTTGGGACAAAGAAAATTGGGTAAGCCAGAATTTACGTAAACTCTAATTTCGATTCGCATATTATACAAAATCAATGTCTATTACTCACGAACATCATATTTATTTATTTATTTTCATTAGCTATGGAAGAGTATACAGAGGTATCTGACAAACTCGCTGAGCTGCGCCAACAGAAGCAGAAGCTATCACGGCAAGTTCGAGACAAGGAGGAAGAGCTGGAGGTCGTTATGCAAAAGGTGGACAGTCTTCGTCACGATATCCGTAAGGCCGAGAAACTAAGGCGAGAGCTGGAGGGTCGGGTTGAGGAAGCGATGGCCGAAACTAGCAAAGAGCGAAAGTTACGCGAGCGTAGTGAGGAATACTGTAAGCAGATGCAAGAGGAGACGGAGAAGATCAGACAACGTGCAATGAGTAACGACGCGAGCGCGAACCACGCCCTTGCTACCCAGGAGATCAATCGGCTTAAGGCGGAGGTTGAAAAGCTCGAAGTGCAGTACAACGAAAATCTCAATCAACAACAGAGCAGGTTGGTTTATGTTAAATTTATTGATTTAATTTATTTCATTTTTATGTAAAAAAGCGACAAAATATTTCGGGATAAAAATATTTTAAATGACGTTCGAAATTATTTTATAGGTTCAATCTGGACATCCGTAGCCTTCAGGAACAACTACACGAGGCGGAAACGAGACGAGAGCTGCTCGAGCGGGAGGTTCAGATCACGAAGGAGAAGCTCGAAAACGCACGATTGGAAAATCTAACAGACAGCGAGGAAACGATAAGCGAGCTAACCCGACGTCACGAGCGCGAAAAGATGATGCTCGTCGAGGAAAACAAGAAGCTGATGTTGGAGTTAGGCTCAGTGACGGACAGTGTCAGTCGAATACAGGGCGAGCGCCGACAGCTCGAAGACGAGTACGAGGAGCTAAGGAACAAGAAGGAGGCCATTGCACAGTGGGAGGCGCAGATCACGGAGATCATACAATGGGTCTCCGACGAGAAGGACGCTAGGGGATATCTACAGGTAGGAATGCAATTGGTGATACTATTTTATTGCAACATTCTAAATTTTATGAGAAAAATTAATTGTGTTAAAAATTACGCGCAATTTAAGTAAAGAATTTATTTTTAATCGGGTACATGAAAATGAAGCTTAAATGAAATTTACGTGAAATAAGGTTTAAATCGTCTTTTACTGAATTCAGCAAGCACTTTTATTTGCTGAAACAACAGAATTGTTTAGCTGTTTGTATTACTTGCTTACGTTGCAGTAGATGTATCACACTAAACTCGTTCAAACAGCAATCTTTTTCAATTCTAGTAAGATGTTGACTTCTAAGAGGACGTATTTTTGTGCGAACTGTTTAAAATATTTCAAAATCAGAAAAAGTCGCGCAGAAAAAATGTTCTTAAAATTTATTTGTTAAATTGTTAAATAGAAGAGCTACGTAATGTGAATACGGTTTAACAGAAAAATTGATTTATCTGTTATATAATCATGTAAATTATTACGATGTATTGAGTTCAGATATTTGTATGTGTCATTCAAAACGCGCCAATACATCCTTATCTTTGGTCTCACAAACAACTTTCTAATACGTTCTTACTATTATCTCCAGGCTCTGGCGACAAAGATGACCGAAGAACTAGAATTCCTGAAACACTCCGGAGGCGCAGGCGGCGTGGGAAGCTCCACCATTACCGACAAAAATTGGCGGAATCGTCGATCACAAAAACTTGACAAAATGGAGCTGCTTAACCTTCAGAGCTCACTGCAAAGTGAAATCCAAGCCAAACAAGCGATATCCGAGGAACTTACCAAAACACGTTCAGATCTTATTGCAGCACAGAAGTACGTTTATTATTATTTATCTATCAGTTTTGTTTATGATTTATAAAGTTTTTTATTTTAAGTCTAATTACACCAGTAACTAATACATCTTCAATTAGATAGTTAGCAATTTCGTGTTATACAATTATTATTATTTATATATTCTTGTGTCATATAATTGAGCTCGTAAACTGTGCGATAAATTTCAGTCTGTAAGAATGATAACACATGTCTTGTGAAATACGTACAATTAACGAATGTTTTACTTGTCAGTTATAACATAATAACAACCGTTATAAATGTCTTTATTTACAGGGAACTTCGAGATTTACGACAGCGCCTGGAGTCAATGTCGCACGAGATGAAACGCAAGGATATACAGATAAAAGAACTACAAAGCCGCTTAGATTCCGGCGACGGCTGTAAGTACCCACCAATTGACAGTAGTAGCGACGATGAAAGTCCTCCAATTGTAGTACGACCCCAATCTTACGGAAAGTTCATATCCATAGTAGTTATACAGGCTGCAATTTTTCACGCTGTCTTTGTAGTATGTAAACACTATAATCTGTGCCATGGGTTGTTTAGAAAATGACTGTAGACATTTATTGGACTTCATCTTCTGTTTTTTTTTTATTTTTAATTTTTGATTCATACAAAAATGATCGATACAAACGAAAAAGAATCGATTATAATTTATTTATATATTCATAGATGGTTATCGATTAAATACCAATCGATTACCGTTTACGTACGAAAAGAACGAAAAGATAATTTTATACTTGCTAGTTTTTTAATTGTATGTGTAGTAGTTTGAATGATTCGTATTCACATTTTATTATACACGGAGAATACACTTGTTCTTCCGCACCGTTACATTTACACACAAATTGTATGCGCTTAAGAGGATATGGAAAGTCTAATTAAAGAAAATTTAATTTATTTAGATTTTAGACTAAGTAGTTTTTATCAACTGGAGCATAAATTTTATTTTTGTTGACGAATGCTTTTGTAGTGTAAATTATTTGTACATAGAAGATGATGACTTTTGGTCATATAAAACTTGAACTTTCTATATCCTCTTAAAATATTTGTTCACTTTATTGTTTTTTTTTGTTTCTTTTTTTTTTTTAAATGGCAACGTGAAATCGCGCATGTGTATAGTTTTACTGCTTATACTATCTGTGATAAGATTGAACTTTTGAATTAATAAAATTCTTTCATAAAAACTTTATTGACAATTTTCTAGCAATTTATGAAGAATCTTTTATAGGCATGCTGTTGTACTACGTCAAGTATTACAAATGGTCTATATATTCACGAATAATATATCTTCATTCTCTACATATGTTAAGTAGCAAAGTTTAATATTATAAAAGGCAAAATTGAACGTTGATTTATAGGGCCTGGAATGTACATTTAAAGATGGACGACGATCACATTCCAAATTTAAAAAAATTTGCAAAAATTACGGTTAATTGTTACTCACATAACAATAGATGGGATCAACAAATTAATAAAACAACGTACGTGAGATTGCATCGAGAAAATAAGAGAATTTGCAATTAATCTAACTAGAAAATTTCTCTGAATTAATTTCTTAGATTCATAACTTAACATCATAAATTTATGTTATAAATATTTTTTTTATTGCATCTTAAGAAATAAACAGGGAAATTTTCACGCAGGGGAATTTAACAAGCTTGGTTGAAATAATGATTTCAAAATGTACTTACCATTCTCTACTCTCTTCATAACGCTAAATGAGTTCATACTAAAAATATGTAGGAGGTAAAAGATTTGTTTGGAAGTTGTAAATACGAAGGATTTTCTAATTTAAAGAGAACGGCTTGAAATTAAGTAAATTTTACACAGAAACGCTTTTATTAAACAATACTGTACTTTATTAAAAGAATTGATTAGTTCTGAATGTTAATTTACAACAAAATGAACACAAAAAGTAAAGCAAAAACTTTATTCAATTATTTGGGTAAAAAAGAGTTACTTCTTTACAAATGCACATGATAAACGTTATTCGCCGTCTCTTATTTCTGTACACTTTAATCTCAACATCGTCAGCTACCTTCGTAGACAGTAAAGACCACCTTCATCATCATCATCATCTTCCGTTTCCGAAAGATTGTGAGTTACGACTAATCAAACGATATAGCAATGCAATCAAACGAAAAAAAAGACAGAAGAGAAAAGCAAAATTGTTTCCGAAAAATCAATCAAGAGAGCTAACAAAAGGAAACAGGAAAACTAATATCGAAAAAAAAAAGAAATACACACACACGATGGATCAAGCCGTATATAACCGAGACGTTAACGAACCGAAAAAAAAGCCATAAAACTCACAAAAAAAAAAAGAAAACACAGCCCACCGTCCCGAAATAACTAAACCAAACCAAACCAACCATTCTCCCCTACGAACAGAAAAAAAAGAGATTCAAAATAAACAAACAAACAAACAAAAAGAGAAGTAAGCTGTACAGAACATGAATAAAGAACTCTCGGTTTTGCGGTGTGCAATTCTGATTTTCTAGACTGCAAAGTGCCTCTGTTTATTGGCGTAACGAGCTGCGTCTGGGGCCTCTTGTTGCTCATCATCAAACTGTATTTGTGACAGCCGGCCGCTGCTGCCAGCTGCTGCGCGGATCAACCAGCACAAGCGTCGCTGCACGTGGGTGCAGCAGGAGGTCAACTGCTGCTGGCGGCGGCCTGCAGCGGCAGCAGCAGCAGCAGCAGCAGCAGTATCATCTCGCCGGTGCCACCGCTCAGCGCGTTCTGGTCGTCCAGGGCCGCGCCCCAACAGTAATGCGCCTTTGCCCCGGCGGCGTTGCCGCCGCTAGTAGCTTATTAACTCGGCTTACCACGAACGCTCTCGATGATGATGATGATCGCGGTGGCATCGCCGTTGCAACTGCCACCGCCGCCGCCGCTGTCGCCGCGACGACCGGTAACAGATGAATATAGCCTTGCGTGCAGCCCGTGATATGAGTTCGAGTTTATCTTTTTTTTTTCCTTTCTCTTTTACTTGGATCCTTATATATACTTTCTTTGATCGTGATATGTGGTGATTATACCCGCTGGTGATGATTTTGTCCTTTGTACGACGCGGTGCGGTGATATGCGAGGCGCCCGTTGATATGAACGATAGAGAGAGATACGTTGATGCGCGGATTGGATGAGGCTATAGGGCTGTTGGTGTGTTGAGTGCGAAACATTACGGGTCGGTCTGAGAAGATTTCTATAGAAAACATATACAGATTATTATGTAAATTGTGCAACGCGTATTTTGTTAGTTTAGAACTTACATAAACCTGTAATAAAAACCAGCTTTTTAAACGTTGTCTAAAAGTAATTAAAAATTTTATTCGTCCATTACGTCCATAAGTAATAATTTGTTGGAAATAGAACGTTACATAAAATTTAATTATTCTAAAAAAGGAAATAATAATATTTTATTTTAAAAATATTTATAAAATTAAAATCGTTTGAAAAAAAAGAAATTATTTTAAAAAATCGAAAGTATAAGTATCACTTGCCAAAAATATCATAAAAATCGTAAACCAAACCACCCCTTATATAAAAAAAAATGCCAAAAATTACTACACCAAAAAAAAAAAATACACCAAAAGCCATACCAAAACCATGGAAAACATCCAAAACCCAACACAACCGAGAACTAGAATCGACCTCGGGTCCCTCGTAGCAAAAAGCTGGCACCTTACCGCTTCGGCTAACGAGTCGTCGCGCTTTATTTCATCAAATATTCTTTACGCGGTCGCAGCAGAAGCTCCTCTGTCCAACCGCATTCGCAGTAGCAGTCGCAAGCGCGTACGCAGAGTTTTGCAGCTGAATACAAATAGATTTTGCGTAATACGCGGTCGGCCAACCAAGAGGGTATCAAAACACATAAGACACATTCGCGTGTCTAGCTCCAAATCAACGCGCGCGCGTAAACGTAAACATCACCACATAAATACACAAATATACACACCTGTATCGGTCACTACATAACTATAATTATCGTTACATTATCCAATATAAATTATACACTGTACCATCTGCACTCTAATTAAAAAAAAAATAACGAAACTTACATGTTACCGCGGTCACGTCCAACATCGCACTAAGCCTCACACTCTCCTCGTATAGCAACGTGCGTCTCCGGGGCTGCCGTACGATACACTCGCATCGTGTCTATATATCTTTCTCTCTCTCTCTCTCTCTGCCTCCTTCCTCTCTTTTTCCTCCAGCAGCGCAGCGCTATGTTTTCAGTATACATATATATAAAATGTTATAAACGAAACAGTTTCCACACGTATATACGTGATCTCTCGCGCGTGCGCGCCCTTTTCCGCTACTTTTATATATACTGCGCGTTATCGCGACCGCGAGAAGAGTATATAAGAGTTCGAGAATAACCGCGCGTCGCGCGGCGCGTGTGAAGCGAAAATAACACTTTATGCCGCGTCGACTTATATACGCCTCCCCCACCGCCACCTTCTTTTATACATATATAGTCTCGATACGAAGAGATATATATCTGTCTATATAATATAGCTCTCACGATGTGAATCGAGAGGTGTGAAAATACTTATACACTACTATTTGTTATTATGTATGTTTTTCTTGTGTACGCGTGTGTGTGTGTGTGTGTTGATTGCGCGAGTTTTTTGAGTAGTGTGGTTTTTTATATATGCATGCTACTATTGTTTGAGCCATGAGTTGCGCTTGTGTGTTGTGCGGTGTTTCTCATGCCACTAATATTGTTCATCGACACACAAAAATATATGTATATATATTATCGTAGAATTATGGTTTTTTTCGAAATGAATCATATTGTTTAAGTTATTTTTCTACGTTTTGTTTATCATATATCATAATTATTTGTACAATGATTTAAGTCGTTAACAAATTTTATTTGTATCGTGGACTCATTATTATACTCGCGTATTATATACTTTATGTTGTACATCTACTGAAACATAGCTCTGTTAAGTTTAGTCTACATGATTTTCCAATTTGCTCCGTTTTGTCATATAGTTTTCTTTTTTTTATTTGCACTTACTGTACTCGTACAATCTTGCAATCCACGATTACGACGGTGTATGATAATTTTGCCATGAGGCTGGAGAAAAATTCCCTTGGACGGGAATAACTATATGATATATTGCACCATAGTTTTTGTCTCGTGCGTTATATACTGTCTGATACTGCATCTTGACTTTTCTTGTTGTTCACGTAGATGTAGAATATTTTTTGACGTTTTTTTTTTATTAAGGAAACTTCGTTATCTTCGACTGAACGTTCGTTTACATACTTGTACGAAGCAAGAAAGCTGCAAAACTCTTATCACGATACAATTAGTTCTCAGCAACACAGTGAATCGAGCTCTATACAATAAGTAAAAAAAAAACGGGTCATTGCCTTTTCGCTTACACAGTATGATTCACCGGCAAGATCAATTGTCGTTGTTATATATTAGTTTTTGATAAGAACCGCAGCAGCGAGTACAGCGCATCTCGTTCTTCTTTCATTTTAATTACTGATACAACATCAGCAACATTCTACTGTCTGCACTTATTATATAGCTCAGTCGACGAAAACGTTGTTTCCTTCACCTTGTGATCACCGTTTGTTTTCTTATCAAGAACAAAGTATTCTCTATACCTGTGATGTTAATGTTCAACTTGACTGTTTTAATACGTAATAATAATAAAGAATCTAGCGTAGTTGCAGTGGAGTGGATTCATAGGTCCAATATTTACAGCCTAAAAAAATATAAATAAGAATTATATACATAAACTGTAATCTATATAAACACTCATACACATATATATATATACCATAAAAGGAATACGATATTATACCACACGCATCATCAATAACTAAATTATATAAAATATAATCACACATTGTCATCTTACCATATATTACAGAGTGTTGGACCCATGTGCAAATTGACGGATTTGCCTAACACACCAAACCTCCATCTTATAATTATCCTTGTATATTCCTTGTTATATATCTACTCCCGGCCATAAGACAGTTTTTTGCCTAACCAACTTTTGTGACGTGCGCGCCCTTACAAAAAAAACAAAAAATTAAAAAAAAAAAAAACAAAGCAAATACACAATGATGACGTAAAAAAAATATCCTCACCACAATGTTCTATGGTTCTTGCAGTTCTGGAGCGGCCGACCTCGCAGATGTCCTATCTGGAGCACTTCCTCAAGGGTACAGCCGCAGCGGCGGCGGCGGCAGGCGGTGGCAATCCTGGGGCACAACGCCACGGCAGCGTCGACAGCGTCGAGGGCGACATCGAGGACAACCGAGCGCCCAGCATTACCAGCAGCAAGAGCAACCTATCCGAGCTTAGCATCGTAAGTATATGTATATATATATGTGTGTGTCTGATGGTATCTGCGTGAGTTTGGGAGTGGGGCTTGATAATGTCTGGGGATATTGATTGGATGGTTGAGAGAAAGAGAGAGTGGAAGAGATTTTTTGGCTGACGCTATAGGGGGGTTGGAAAAGTGCCTGAATTTTGAAAGTTCGCTGGTGGTTGCGTTAAGTAGATAATTTAATAAAGTTTTTTAGTTTTTGTTTTTCGTTTAGAGCTTTTTTAGTAAACGGTTAATTAGATTTGTTGAAATTATAAAATCTTATTTTTGAAATTAGGAAAACTGAGAATCTATTTTAAATACTAAGAATTTTATTTTAATTCCTTTTTTACTTTGGTGCCCTTCGCAGTAATATAAAGTGTATTATCAACTTAAAGAACACATTATTGTACGTAAGAAACGTGAATTTTATTCTAAATTTATGATTCAAATAGCTCAGCATCAGTTTCGATTTATTCTTAGCATGTCGTAAAACCATTATTACACCTGAGAAAGACTACCATTGTTACTCAACTATTTCTAAAAATACAACTAATTCTCTTGCTAACATAGATCGTGTTGTAATAAGCTTTCCTGCCAAATCTAATGTTAACAAAAAAATTCATCCTTTAAATTATAATATTATATAAGAAAATTTCTCTTGAAATTTCAGGACCCCACCTCACCACTGTCCCACGAGCTCCTGAACAAGTCGTCGGCGGTGTCGCAGGGCCACACGAATCTCCAGCCAAAGCCAAAGTCTCACCAGTTCCTGGTGCGCACGTTCTCCGGGCCAACCAAGTGCAATCATTGCACAAGTCTGATGGTCGGCGTTATCAGGCAAGGTGTCGTCTGCGAAGTTTGCGGATTCGCCTGCCACGTGCAGTGCTGCGACAAGGTGCCCTCGGTCTGTCCCGTTCCCCACGATCAAAGTGAGTTTATCGTTATCGATGGCTTTGGTTATTTCAATGTTTTATACATAATATGTGGAAAATCTTGAATTATTATTAAAACTACTTTTTTTATTGTAGCTTTTAAGTGTTTCAATTTTTGTTTAGAAGATTACGATATATATACTTATGTTTGAAGTTAGAATCACTAAAATGCAAGGAAATCACTTTTCGCAGTTGTGTAGTCATTGGAAACTAATTAGTTTATTAATCTTTACTTTGATGCTATCTTATGTTTTTATAGAAAACTACATATACGTGAAAAATCAACATAAACTTGAAATAAAAAAAAATTAATTTTTAAGTTATTAATTTATATCATAAAAATTTATAAAGACATTTATTATTGTAAAGAATAGAATGGTATAAAGGTTTTAATAAATTTCTGCGTAAATTATAACTCCATTGCTTATAACATGCAATTAATTTCTAGATCCTCATGTAGTATACAATCCTTCCACATTGACAGAATCCTACATTCATACTTTACGAAACAAACTAATATAATAAAACAAACACTAACGACACCGTATATTTTCTATTACATAGCAAAACGACCGTTGGGCATCGACCCGACGCGCGGCATCGGCACGGCCTACGAGGGCTACGTGAAGGTGCCGAAAATGGGTGGCGTGAAGAAAGGCTGGGTACGCCAGTTCGTCGTTGTCTGTGACTTTAAATTGTTCCTCTACGATCTCTCGGATCGCAACGCCATGCCCTCGGTTTACGTCTCGCAGGTGCTCGACATGCGAGACGAGGAGTTCAGCGTCAGTTCGGTTCGCGAGTCTGACGTCATACACGCGACGAAGAAGGACATTCCGTGTATATTTAGGGTGAGTGAGCCACAACGATATTATATACAATTAATACGCTTTATTCGAAGAACACAGTGCGAGATAAGGGGATAGCTAGAATGTGAATTTGATTAAAAGAAACTATATAGCTATCTTCTTTTATCGTTGAAATTAAAATGTATAACTCTTTTTTGTTGATTAATTTTTTTACTAAGCAACAATAAAACAACAAATAACGCTGTAATCGAGATGACTCTGTTGTCTCGTCTAAAATATCTAAAAAGGAATTAAATAAAAATGACATTTATCTCACCTCCAAATATCCGATTAATTCTGTTAATTAACGCTTAAGGGTATACTACACAAAAATGTTAAGAATTTTTATTTGTTCATTACAAACAAAATCTGTTTTATTGAGATATCTATAAAATATGTATCAATGAATACAATCAATATTTAAAAGTGTTTGATTTCTTACGATCGTGAAGTTCTGATTAATTAAGAAACTTCAAAGTATCAATTATTGATTCAGACATATACGTAATTAAGTAGACAAAACTAATTTAGCTTTGTGAATGTAAAATAAAGTAAAAAAAAAACTGTGTGTAGTTTGCCTTTTAAAAAAGTCGCTCTCATAAAATTATGTTTGTATACTAGATAACAACATCTTTGTTGGAACCACCTGGTTTGCGGAATCACACGTTAATGCTTGCCGATACCGAGAGTGAAAAAGCTAAATGGGTAGTGGCCTTGAGCGAACTCCACCGGATTTTGAAAAGGAATAATCTCCCTAATACTACCGTATGATATCTTAATTATCTTAATCGTTTTTAATACTATGTTTAATAATGTTTTACCCTTATTACATAACATTGTAATCAATTTAAAGCATCGAATTAACCCGCTCAATCTTCTATTCCCAAAGATATTTCGTGCGAAAGAATTGCTGGACAATACATTGTCGCTGATCGTCATTAAGAACGTGCTGTCGGGGGCAATTATCGATCCAGATCGTCTAGTCATTGGCACCGAGGAAGGCCTGTTTTGTTTAGATTTAGATCGTAGTGGTGAGCACCTTTAAAATCATCAAAATTATCATTGTTAACGAACTGTTCATTGATTAAAATCATGATTTCACACACAGAAATCGCAAGGGTGGGTGAAGGCAAGAAGATCCACCTCCTAGAGTATGTTACGGAGGAGCAGTTGATTGTGGTACTTAGCGGTAAGCAGCGGCATGTGCGTCTAGTGCCGGTGCGCGCCCTGGATGGCGATGAGGTCGAGTGGATCAAGGTCGCGGAGACGAAGGGCTGCATTACCCTAACCACGGGTGTGATGCGCCGCAGTCCCCTCACTTACTGTCTGTGCGTGGCTATTAAAAAACAGGTACATTACAAAACTCTTTTCGACATTGCAGTGCAATACTGTTAATTATTGAACCATTTTAACACGAAACTATATATTTCAGAATGCTTCTCAAGTCATCATATACGAAATAACGCGTACCAAGGCGCGACACAAACGCGTGCGCGAACTGATGCTGCCTTGTCATGCACAAACACTGCAAGTCTTGGCGGAGGGACGTCTCTGCGTCGGATATCCGTCTGGATTCTCGATATACAGTATTTTAGGGGACCATCACCCTATTTGTAAGTGTTTACAAAATTATGGTGCATTCGTTAAGTTATTGCTGTAATGTAGAAATGAAACATCAATGTTATTTCTGTTACAGCTTTGGTCCACCCGGAAAACGCACTATTGAATCTGTTGACATTTAATGCTTTGGACGCGTTCAGATGCATTGAATTGCAGAGTGGCGAATTTTTACTAGCATTTTACTCATTAGCAGTGTATGTAGACACTCAAGGTAGGAAGAGTCGTGACAGAGAAATCATGTATACAGCATATCCTACAGCAGTTAGTAAGTATCGGTGTCAAATCAGGAATTGATTGATTTAGATGGGTATGCAAATTATTAATGTATAATTTTTTACTGACAGGTTATTGTGAGGGCTACCTATTAGTTTATAGTGATACGCACATTGATGTGTTTGATTGCCAGTCAGGAGATTGGCTGCAAACACTCAACGTCAAGAAGGCTAAGCCTTTAAATACATCAGGTTCACTCACGACCTGTATAATCAACGATATGCCGCATGTTATATACCTAAGTAATTTACATCAACGTAAGTTTCAATTTTAATTTTATACTGCATAACCGCCAGATATTTACACGTAGCAGCTTTTTCACGCTTTCATTTTTTTTTATGAATCTAAGGGGAATTGTTGAATTTGGCAACATTAGATTCAAGTGGTAGACCAATAACAAGACCGCGTAGGAGATTCTCGCTGCGTGAAGGTAACCGTGCTGCTCGCCCGACTGACCGACGTTCTAAAATGATATCAGCACCAACGAATTTCAATCACATCACTCACATGGGGCCTGGCAACGGCATTCAAGTATGTTAATTTTAAAAGATTTTAATATTTTTTATGCTAAAATATTTGAATGTTTAATCATATTTATTTATTTGTATTTTAGATTCAACGATTACTAGACTTACCAACGACTCTAGAAACAGCTGATCAACAACAATACTCAGGATCACATTCTAGTGCGCATTTCCACAGTAGCCAACAACAACAGCAACAGCAACAACGAGTAAGTTTTTAATATATATTGCGTTTATAATTTGAATAATTGAAGAAATAATTGACTTAAATTATAAACTTCTTTCGCTACAGGTATACAGCTCAGTACCACCCCCTAACAAGCCAGTACCACTGCCACCCAGACATCCGCCTTCGGATACTCGACGACTAAGTTCACATATGCCTAGAAACTCGGGATTTTCACCTCACAATGGTAAGACTATAAGACCATCATACTTTGTCGCATATATGCTTATCATCATTATGTTGTTATTATTTGAGTCAAGATATATTTTTATTAAATTATTTTTATTACATGAAAATTTGTTTATTAGGTTCAACATCATCAAGAAGAGGACCAGCTCCACCGAGACCAACCGCTACACCACCATCGTTGCCACGTACGCCTGTGGACCAAGTCGATTCAGATTCTTTGCACTTACGATCACACACTCCTCATTCTCTTGGAAGTATTGCATCTCTACAAGATAAGGTATACTTTAATAATTATACATTTGAACTACGTACAACTTTCTAAATTCAAGATTATAGAATAAAATAAAAGTATGAAAGTAAAGATCTTATAGGAAACCTACAATATCAAATGTGCTTAAAAATTTTATTTATGGTGTTTTTGAAAATATTAAAATCACTAATCCGTATGTTGAAACAATAGGAACACGTGTCTGGAGGTAGTCCGCGACATTCAATAGCCTCAAACAACAGCTCTAACCCGTCGACACCACCCAGTCCTGCGCACGATCACGGATCATCGTCCTACGATTCATAAGGCCGTGACGGCAGAAATGATTACCCACTGGCCTAAATTATCATCATCACCTTGGCCGCCCAAGAACAGGGAGAACTTAGAACTGCGCGTAATTTGCGGCGCGCGCGCACATACACGCATATACAAACGTTTGCTGGTACGTAGAGCGGCAAACGTTTGCGGGAAAAAGAAAGAAAATTCGGATATTTACAGCCGTGGTAACGTTTTCTTAGAGGATGACCTATATATTGCGTTATATACACGATCTTTTACCCGAAAAGTTACCATAAGAATTTTTTGACCTTGTATGTACAGTCTTGATACATATTTTTAATTAGATGAGAGAAAGAAGAGAGAAAGAGTAAAAAGAAAAAATGAAGTTGTAGTTGCGAGTGTGACGAGATTTTATTATATTGCCTATATAGTATATATATATATACATACACGATCGCGTACTCACACACGTGACTTTTCTCCGACTTTAAACGAGCGCGAGGAAAATATATACACAGTTATGTATAGGCTTATATCGTCTATACCATTTTTGAGCGTGCCGTTTTTCTATAACCTTTTAACGAGAAAAAAAATAAAATAAAAACGAGAGACTGGTTTCGCTTAGAGGCGAACGAACGGTTTTTGTAAATTTTTTCATCTCATTTCTGCTCACTAACCATTATATACATTTATTGTCTATGTGAAAAGGAGAGAGAGTATGTAAAAAGGTATACACTAGAAAATATATATTATATTATGTCGTCGATTACCTTGCGAATTATTTTTCTCTATTTTTTAGTATATTATTATTGAATAATATATTTTATAATTAAGTGAAAGAAATCACGTTGAAATGCTATATTATATAGATTTTGGTGTTTAATTCAGATAGTATTATTTACCGTATATATACATATGTTCATCTCCCAGGCTTTAGATAATGAAAATGGTTGCAATGATCAGTTTTAATATTTTTTCTGGCGCTCGAGTGTAAAATAATAATTGTAAGAAAATGAGTTTAAAGATTTATTATGTGGCACGACGACGAATTGTATATAAGTTATATATTTAAAGTATGCGAATTAATAATGGGAGCGAATATTATATTGATATAATTATATAATTTTCATTACCTCCTGGTTTTGAGTAATTTATTTTGTATTTCTTTCGCGTGTGCTCTATGCAAAAACGAAGGTCGATTATCGAAAATCGGGTATATATGAGCGAGAATGAAAAGGGAAAGGAATTCTAGGATGGATCCCAGTCAAATTACTTAGCAATAAATTATCTACTTAATCTATTCAATCAGCTTTGGAGATAAGGTATAATGAGAACTAATCTAAAGCGGCCGACGATGTATTTAATCGCCGTTACTGAAGGATTAAAGAGAAATAAAAAACGAATATATATTACTTACTTTTTTCGAGGTAAAAATGAAGGTATTGCATATAAGAGTCATTGAGTATTTCTACGAAATCGACGAAAAAAAGAAAAAAAAAGAACACGAAAGAGCAAAAACTCATTTGACAATGCAACGATAATAATATTAATATCACGTGCGTCGTGCGTTTGTATCATTGTACTATTTAGTTTGAACCGTGCAATGTTTATCAGCAGCTGACAATACATGACATAAGAGAGAGATTTAACTTTAATTAATTAAAGTTTCAGCGCTATACTAGCGTTTTTTCTTTTTTTCTTCGCAGATACTAAAAGAAAAACATAAGTGATATAATGCATAATCATTTTTTTTTATTTTCTATGATTTTGTAGTGAGAAAAAAATTTTAATCCATAATGTGCAAATAGAGTTTATATTGGACACAGGAATTTTGCGATGTATAATCGAAAATCGACAAGTTGCTCTGAGCATTTTTTTACAAAATTTTTTTACAAATAATGACCGATAAAAGGGAGTCTTTATGCTTTGTTGGTAATGTCATTGACAAGGTATACCTGTGTCCACAAGTATTTTTAAGTTATTTTTGTTTGTTTTTTATTTTTTTGTATCGAAAACGTGCCGTAATTTTTAACGCTTTGTATATTTTTTGTTTATATACCCTTTTGGCGTAATAAGCACTGGGATGTTCGTCATTTTTAATTATGTAAACTTTGTGCAAACCCATGCTACTTTCGTTTCTGTAGATCAAGCAATATTATACAAGTTTTATCATTATCGATTCGTTTAGAACAGAAGATCGTAGGCATAATAGAAACTCGACTATAAAAGTTGTAAGTGAAAAAACATGCGCAGTAAGAGAAGAAACGAGAGGAAATTGTAGAAAGAAATCGGTACTGTTGTGTAAGGAAAGCGTTTCAGACATCAGCAGTGCTATGCATAATATCGAATAATATGAGAGAGATGAAAAATTATCGGTTACATAATATATATATTGCGAATCCAACCTAAAGACATTTGAAGTTCATGTTATTAAGTACTCATCCAAAAGGATTTGTGCTCCGATCTATCTTCCGTCATTGTTATCATGTGAGGGTTCTAAAATCAAAAATAAAAAGTATTATAGAAAATTTTTATTGCTTTATTTATCTTTTATATATTTTGTCAATCTGAATTCATGAAGAACATATGCAAATTTTTCTTTTCACTGTCAAAATAAAATTGACGTGTATTCAATTGACTTTAAATTTCAAATTAGTTATCGATCTGAATAGCATTTACATAAATATGACTGAAAAGACTGCGACTAAAAATAACTTTTTTAACAAAATATTATTTCTCCTGAAATTGAATTCCTGTACATCCTTGACAATAATATCATTTATAAATACATGTCACTTATATTTTGACAATAGTAAATTTATACGAAATTTATATGATATAAAACGTGCACTTAAAAAAAATTCTTTAACTGTGTATACTTCTATAAGTTTTTGTAAATACACCAGAATTTGCAATGTTCATACACCACTGAACTACATTGTAAAACAATTTTCTCACAATGCAATTAAAATTTGATTTTAGATCCCTTCTTGCTATATAGAGTGTGTCTAATCCTGTACACTTGCGTATCACGGGATACAATGTTGCAAATTACTTATATAATAATTATAATAATAATAATTTATGAATCACTGTAAAAACCACGCAACTGCATAATTATTGTAATAATTATTATAAATTTGCGTCTTTCCGTTAGGATAAGGTCGCGTACAGATTCAGCGGAAACAGAAGAAAATGCTAAGAAAAGATATATTATAAGAATCATAATTTCCGCCGTCGTAAAAAGTTTTGCAAGCCGACTCGATGATTTTTTTCTTCTCTTTTTTTTCGCACGATTCCTCCCTATCTCTGTTACTACTCTTCTGCATTTTCTTTCGCCGTTCTCTTCTTGAATGTGTGTAGATCATCGTAAGCGCCTCATCGAATAATTTATACCAATTGTGCGACGGCGATGCGGTACATATAGCGTTTTATTTATGTAACATTCGTGCATTAATTGCAACGTATTTATTAAAGAAAAAAAAACCGAGAGAAATAGGTATTTGAGAGCGACGGCTAGTTTTCTTTCTTTTCTTTTTGTTTTGATTTTCCGAGACGCGATTGCGCGCGTATGTTGGAGGCGAAAGAAGCTGATGATGTGTAGGGGGACAAACGAAACGTAAACATATTTAAGGGAAACATTATAGTCAATCGGGTCAATTTTGCATTTACTACGCGAAACGAGAAAAACGAAGAAAAAAAAATGATAGGATTAAAAGTGCGTGCAATTTAACGAATATACTATTCTTTGGCATTTTACACGACTGTAGCGGGGGGGAAAAGACTTTTGCCATGTTCCGAACGTACGGGAAATAAGAGACGATGACAAAAAAAAGTATATAAGGGGAAATATTTAACGGGATGTTTCGACGTCAATCTGCAACAATGAGAAAGGAAAACTACATAGAGCTTTATTTGTAACGTCTTGTAATCGTATTTGCAAGAATTATAACAATGTATCTGAACTGATTATACAAAAATAGCTGGAATAATAAAAACGCAGAGTTGATTTCTCTTATATCGATTTTATTATTATTGCAATCCTTCATGCTTTTGTCTCATGTCACTTTTATTTTTATTCCTGAATAAAAGGTCGAAATAATGCTATAATTATTAAAAATATTATGTACCTGAGAATAAACTATTCACTTAAATTATAATTCAAATTAATGTTTAAATAATATTTTATTCGTCCATTTATATTCGTAGCTATGATTGTTTTATGAAATGCATCAGTATAATTACGATGATTATGACCTTATCTTTGATAAATCTAAAAAGTTTTTAAATGTATATACTACCACCTAATGTTCAATTAGCATCTCGGTGAAAGTTCTGAATAAATTAAGCACACTCTACTAAGTCCACATCAAAATAAACAATAGAAAAGTAGTTTCAAGAGAATATCACGCGCTACTGAGAATTAATTTCCATAAAGTAATATTAGCATGATTCCGGTTAATTACAATTTCGCATGTTGCTTAAGAAGGTTCAAGGTAAGATAAATGACGACACAGTGGCGCATTCGATAAAAAACTCATGCCTTATATTTTATTTCATCATCACTCATCGGATGCAAATACATGCACATATTGTAAGAAAACATAAATCTTCTGGTAAATATATTATAATACTCGGTTAGTCGCTATAAATTCGATTTGGATCAATCGATTACTTTTTGTGTGCGCGTGACATAAAAATGAAAATCCCTATATATATAATATATAATATGTATTGTGTGTTCGCAACAAAGAATCAAAGTATAAGAATTCTTTTTGTTTTTTCACATTTTTTTTGTCTCATTTTTGTAATACTGAGAGAACATCGTAATATATTAACGAGGCAGAGAACTGACGATATTACGAAAACACATTTAATTTTTTTCCTTCATCTAAGATTTTTTTTTCAACCGTTTAGTTTATTTGGATATAAGTAAGTTTCTTTTTTTTGGCGGAGCGAAGTCGAAGAAAACGAATGCACTGTACACTTTGACAAGGAGATTTGTGGAGAGTTTATTATCGTAACGAAATAATCGGACTTGTTACAAATCTGTGTCTACCATACACTTATTTTTTTGTGCCGTTTTATACATCTACATATATACCATACGGGAAGAAAAAAAAATGGCATTTGCCGGGCAGATAAATCATTTGAGACGAGATGCATGTATAATAAGGTATAATAACCGAAAATTCATTTAAATAAAACGCCTCAGAATTCAATTAAAACTATACAGCGCTTCTATACGCTTTTTCGCTTTGTTCAATTTGATTCTGTGTCTCGTTAACGCAATTTTTCAACGTCCACGCGAGCGTCGCGAACAACAACATCGCTCGTCTGTATATACGTATAGTACACACGCTGACGCAAGGATAAATCGCACGAGTGCAGCAATTGTACTTTGCTCGACACAAGCCTCGACAGACCGTGTCGATGCTTTTTTATATATATATAATATATCTATATATTTGTGTGCTCTGGAAATGAAAGCGAAATCGCAACGAAATAGTCTCGTCGATCGTTATAAGAAAATCACAACGCAAGGTTTTCATCATTGCTTCGAGTAAAACTTATATAGAAATTCGATTAAAATTAAGAATATACATATATATATATCTGTATATTGCAAGGCAAAACTTAAAAATCAAGTATAGACTCATATAAAAAAAAAAACAGAAGAAGAATCATTATTTGTAAAAAAGAATGAAGTAATATAATTCACAGACGCTGCGAGATTGGCACTAAAAATTTATCTATAAATCTCTGTCGGATGTTCATATTATAAGATTACAATCGTTTTCCAAGTCGAGCACAAGTATTATATACGAGTCGACGTTGGCAGTTTCTAAGTCTGCACGAGAACATATTCCAAACACGTATATACCAACAACCAAACCTCGTACAAAAAAAAAGTCAACTCAACTTCTCGAATTTAAAACAAACATATATATCTTATACAGTTGCAGTCGGCACATCACCTCGTTAACTCGTCTCAGTCACATTGTATAAATCGCGTAAAAAAATTAGGCCTGTTGAACAAAATTCATAAGATAAAATAATAACAAACTCCATTGTACAAACAACAAAACTATATATGCGTATATAAAAAAAGAAGAAAAAAAGATCTTAGAAAGTGCCAGCATCGTCATAACGGAACTGCGTGTCTTCAGCATCGTAAACGAGCTCTCTCTCTTTAAAAATCGCCATTCGAGTTACCCTACATATTTATATATATACGCGTACTCCCGTCTCTCTCCCTAATTCTCTCGTCCCTCATATAACAATTATAACCGCCGTCCGCCCTCCGGCGTACTATTAATATATATATATATATATACTTCTCGCGGTCGGAACCTCGAGTGGCGGTCCGGGAGGTCGACGACCACACATATATATATATCCGCGTCCTTCGTCGTTATAACTTTGGTAATGAACTATATATGTGTTATGTGGATGAGAGACGCGGCGACACGCGCGATATACACAACTATAATATATATATATTTATATATTCATTTATTTATATACCATTTTTTATTTATTTATTTATTTATTCTTTTATTATTTTTTTATATATATATATATTTATGTATACGTAAAAAATTTGTTCTACCTACGATTGGATTTTCATTTTTGTCCGTATATATCTCGTCATTCTTTCTCTCTCCCGCTCGTCGCGAGATATACATAATAAATGCACGTATCGCGGGATCGCGCGACATTAGAGGTTTCGCCTGATGCGGCTACCGCACCACCGCTGGGTGTACAATAGTGTATAATCGATGCGGCGCGCACGCGGTTTGTGCTAAACTGGCGGCGATCACGACACAGCTTATATTTCCCTTGCCACTTGTGTTTATATAGGTATATATATGTGTATGTGTATACATATATACCAATCCGCAATCTTTCTGCGTATATAAACGCTCGCGTGGTTTTTTGCAATCGATGGGTATTATAATCATTGGCGGATCGCATCGGATTTCAACGCACACACACACAGAGCTCTATATATGTATGTGCTTACGTTGCAACTGCTTCGAAAATAAAAGGAGCTGCGGTATATGCATGTATACTGAGCAGAGATAGGAGCGCGAATTCTCTCTAATATCGATTAAAAGATTGAAACGACTCGCGTATAGCTGCCCGATTTTTTTTCTTCCTTTTTTTACAAGCGCGCCATTATCGTTTATTGAGTGTGTGTATATATATATATGAATGAACGTGTAGAAGTGTGTGTGCGTGTGTATATGTACGTGAGTATGTGTGTATGAGATACAACGGTATACAAAATGAATATTCGCAGAAACCCATTCCCTAAGGTACTTCGATCGGTACGCGCCTATAAAGAGTACAATGAATGCGGTCGCGATGTGTGCACGCGCGCGGGCGAGAGTTCGATTATTGAACTTTCCTATTGTTTTCGAAGCTTACTAAATGCCTTTTTCCCTTTCGTTCATTCTTTTCTTTTTTCATGGAATTTGGAGATTTTTTATTATCTTCTTTTATTGAGTACCGTATAGCCGATAGTGACTTGAGGATATTATTTACACTCAGAGCTGGGTAAAGACGTAATTTTTGGCGACCATTATAATGCAAGTACAAGTACTCGAATACACATCTTAATAAATCGAACAATTTATACGATGAATTTTATGTGTAATACAGACAAAAAGGATAATATTTTAATTTTTTTTTTACGCAGTAAAAACTTTTGTGTTCCCGTTGGATTTAATCTTGGGATATTATTTGTCACGCCTAATTGAACTTTAGTCATATTTGTAGTAAAATCTATTATTTTCCCAATTTTAAAAATGATATCCTTTATGTAGTCTTCCTGAAGAATAAAAAAATTTTTACTGCTTTCGAGTACGATCGCTTGAAAAAGTAGTTGAAAACGTTTTTGAAATACTTGTTATCAAGTAAGCATACTCATCAAGATTACTTTACTATTTACTTGTACACAAATGTTTGAAACAATGTATTAAAATGTTTAACTATTTTACATTAGTTTAAAAATGTAGAACCTTCAGATTTTAATTTACTGAATTTTCGTAAACACAAGTACAAGTACTTGATTACTTTTTGTTCATTCTGTGGTCAAACATCTACCTGGCTCATTATTTATACAGTACTTCGAATTCGAGCACAATAATTACGTTTTTTACCTGAAAATATTTTTAAAAAGTAACAAGCTTGCACCTTGTTATTCATAAATAAAATATTTAACATCATACTTCAATAAGTAAGAATAGCAGTAAGAGGCAATATGATATTGCAATTTCAAATGTTCAGTGTTTCAACCACGACATAAAATTTTTTAATAAGAATCTAACGTTATTCTCAATTAAAATTATGATTCTCAAAACAAGATAGTGTTGGAGAAGTGCAAGATGCCATTCAAATAATGTTTAATTTATTTGAAATTTATTTGAAGATGACATATTTTTTTAAGATTTACATTCATCATTAAACAAATTTTATTTTTTTTCTCAGTCTCCTCTTAAGGTTTGATTTTTAGGCAATGCTCTATATCTTTCATTATTTTTTCTGCATTTTTTCAACTTTTACTGCTTTAAATTGCATTTACCAACAAGTTACTTGCTATATTCATATATTTATATATATATATAATATTTATAATTATTTTTGTTATCACTGTCTAAATGTATAAGAGTAATGTTACAAGGAAGGCATTTCTCTTTCGGTTCTCAATCAACCATTACGATCTTGCAATTCTTCCCATTTTCAAGATCTATACAACGCCTTCGCGAATCCTAGGCTTGATTTATTTATACTTAACAAAACGAAATGGCAGTAGGTTACTTTAATTCATTTTAATTTGACATAATTAGTTCCGAAGTTTCTATTCTTTAAACACGCTTTTAAAAGCTCACTAATAAATAATTTTCCAAACGACAAGAGAAATCATATATATGTACTTTGTTTAAATGTGTACAACCTAACGATGAAAAAACGACGCACAATCTACACAAATCACAACTACGTATCTAACTAATAATTTTGTATATTAATGCATATATATGTATGTATTAATTTCGGTCGTCATCGTCCTTGTCGTCGTCGTCGCTTAACAATCTTCACGGGGACAAGGACCCGGCGTCCGGTAATGGTAACTTACTGCCATTTCCCGCGGCACTCGCGGCTCGCATGTATAAGCCAGGGGCGCGCACATTAGTCAGGCCTCGCGCATCACCAGCGCGCACACCAACGCTAGAACGTATGGCTCCTGCTGCACGACGTTTCGCCGTCGAGTTCGTAAGGATCGTCCTCGTCGTCGTGGGGATCACCGCGGCGACGGTAGCGTCGATGAGCCTGCTGGCGGTGCTCCGTATGTTATAAGGATGACTCTGAGGGTGGCGTGCTCTCGTTGTGGCTGACATGGCTGATGGAGTGCTGAAGAGCGACCGGTGTCAACCATTCTTTCGGCAGGCAGCGCTGAAGGAACGGCACGCAGGAACTGAAGTAAGCGAGCCGGTTCACCCAACCAGGGATCTCTTGTTCGCAGAGTATCTGCAGGAAAAGTGGAAAAATTTAGTTAGGACCTTTCATGAGCAGAAAGATGTGGTTTGCATCTTTTAGAGAACAATTGTTTTTAAGAAATATTATAAAGCTTATTGTTGTTCAATATGGTAAAATGAGTATGAACTAACATGAGTGAATCATTATGAATATGATTACATTATCATTCTACAAAGATGAGAACGAGAAAAATGGCTGATTAAATTTTCATAAATAAGCTTTTTTAAAGCAATTATATAATGAAAGATAAAATGCTTTGAGAGTTGGTGATAATATTGTCTTGAAATATAATGACTTATCAGTTATAATAGAAACTATTGATAATAATTTATTAACACAAATTAAGTGTGCTATTTCTAGATTATAAATTAATCTATTAAGTGTAATTATTTTTATAAATTTATATCTTTATTTGATTATATAGTATACATACCTGAGTAAATTGGCCACTGAAGTGGTTACAGTTTTTATTCATAAGGTGATAACGATCTCCTCTGAAGTCTTTGCCTAGTTCTGTAATTATTCTTGAAACATCTTCTTCAGTGAAATCAGTATAACCGATATGAATGGATTGCCTAAATCTAAATTGCTCTCCTAATTCTTCAGCAGTTCTTGGTGGAATTTCAAATATTCCAGTCATTGGAAGTGAATGACCTCCATATGCATATTCTACAATAACAAATTTTAAATGTTATAAATATTAGAAACAGATTAAAATCTATTTATTTATTAATAAATAATTTTTATAATAATTTTTATAATAATTAAAATGTTTAGAATTGAAAATGAATTAGTCATAATATGAATGAATTAAACAATAAAAAATTTCTTTGAAATTGAAAATTAAAGGTTTATAAGTAAATATGATTCATCAGTTTTAATGGATGCTTAGATGACTCATGCCTACTATTCAAATTCTAATCTAACACTGTTGATAAATTTTTAAGTAAAGGAAAATTGATGTTATTGTGCGTACTTGTATAAAATATTTATGTAATATAAATAGTGAAATAACATACCAGTTCCATAAATTTCAACACCAGAATGGAAGACTCCTAAACCCATTGGAGTTGTATATTCATTAATCCAGTACTGAAATGAATTTTTAACATTGAAAGAAGCATCAAATTAATTATAAGAATTGATAAATTATTATTTGTTATTCTCACCATATCGTATACATTAAGCGTAATCGGCTCACGAGCCATTTTTGGGATCAACTCTTCACTATCGTGATGTTGACCAAGGCAGCTAGGAAACGACAAATTACAGCCAAGACCTGATGAAAACATCATAGAAATACTTGTACAGCAAAAAAGAAGTCACAACTGACTATCTACTGTTCCAGAGCACCTAATGAGCAGACACAAAGTTTCTAGTTAATCTACAATTAGTTCTACTGATAGCCTATAAGGAAAATAACTCTACAAGAAAAAAGTTGTTGCTTGACTAGAACATGAAAATTCATTGAATTGAATATTTGAAAAAGAAAACTTTAATTTTCAGCATATAAGCCTAATAAAAAATAATGTAAAAAAATTGATTTTTTATGAATATTACTGGCAGATTTTATAAAGATATAAATAGCTTTAAAAATAGATGAAAAGATTTATCATTTTTATGTGTACATAAAAAGCATATAAAGTTTTATTACAGTCTTGATTTATGCCTGATTTAAAAAATAAAAGCCATGCTTTTTAGAATACAATTAATACAAATATATCAAAATAAATACTACTTTACATTATTATTTTAGAATAGTATTGTATTAAAATGTATGTAAAAGGATTTAAAGAGACATATACAGAAAAGTTTATTTGCAATATCTTTCATGCTACCTCTATACAGTGCTTCTTTAATGCTACTGAATAAATCATCTTTGAAGATATTTTAAAAATACAATTTCAAAGATATTTTAGAGTTGAAGGTATATTATTAGGTATAGACATAAATAGTGTATAGTCTTTTCTTTCATTCATACTATTCTACTGTGGCAATAAAAGGAGATGAAAAATTATTGAATATCTGATTCTAATATCTTATTACAAGTCTGAAATAGAGCATCTGTTGTTACCACAATGAGTGAAATTTCAAACACAAATTAATAAGATTGTAATGCAGAAGTCTATTTTTTAATTATATTATACTAAGCTACCTTTACTTTGTAATAAATTAAATTTTCAATAATCCTAAAATTTAATAACTGCAGTCAAATGTAAACAATCTACAAACTCTACAGCTTGCAATGAATAATTTTACTCTATATATCTCTCATCATTATCATCATGATCATCAACAGCAGCAGATACAATCCTTACTACCCAGAATTAATGGATCCCTGTTAATGCTAGTATACACACACACACATACTGCTTCTATCACACAGAATCATCAACCCCCCATCCCCTCCTCTCAAGAGTACACAGCTACATCAGCAAAAGTGGTACTAGCAGGTAGAGCTATCAAGATCAAAAGGAGAGTTAGTTGCTGTACTTGTGCTCAGCTGGTTCAATGATTACCTGCAACAACTGTTAGGCAATCCGCATAATCTTCTTTGTTCAGGCTGACTCTGTAGAAAGCCCTGGTGGTGTCCACATGTGTCTATACACGCACGCTTTCGTAGATCGGCTATTGTATCCCTCTTTCTCTCTTTGCCTCGCGAGAGATGCCAAACAAAGGAAAAATGCTGGCTAGGGAACAATCATGTCCACAAAAGAGGAGAGAGAGAGCAAGCGTCGACTCTAAAAATAACCTCGAAATCTCGCCCCCGCGAGCCTCAGGGGGGTATATAGGGTAGGGCAACTGTTCTAGCACCAGGTGTCTTCTTCTTCTTCTATCTCTCCTCACACCCTTATATATCGCACTATCAGTTGAATCACTACGGGGCGCACACACGTATACACAAAACACACACACACACCACTCTCACGCGCGCACGCACACTTTATAGTTTAGTGCACAGTGTATATACGCGCGCGCGAGCGCAAAATGCTTATTATCTCTCCGTTATTGTGCACACTTTTCGGGAAAAAAACAAAAAACTGGAAGCTGTTGTGTAGAGAGACAAGAACGCGAGAGGACTAAGCGCTTGTCACCGTCCGCCCATGGAGATAAACTGCCTTATACTATAGTCCTCTCCTCCGCGCGCGCAAGAGACAGAGCGAGAGATGATGGGGGAGTAGTGTAGCGCAGCAGCAGCAGCGCGCGGACGACGACGACGACTTTGTCACCCCGACGCTGGCGCCGCCCATCATACGCGCCCGCAAGCTAAATAAAACGCAGGTGATGTATATTTATATATCGTATATGTGTGTGTATGTATATATATGTCAAACTGTCGCACTGTATATTACGCTGGTATATACGTATATATACATGCGTCAGATGTGCGCTAGCGCGCGCGGTTACCAGCCAACTCGAAATTTGTAAACAAAACGCGTGAGTGCATTGCAGCCGACGCGTGCTATGGCTGCTGGTCGACTGAATCTCTCTGTTTCTCTCTCTGCTCCGTTTTGTTTTCAGTCGGCCGTTTCGGAGCATGTTGTTGTTATATCGTTCGTTGCATAAGTGCAGTGCTTAATAACGTAATGCTGTGTTTTCGCGGCGTGTTGTCATAACTGAGTTAATGGTGTTTGGGAATTCGAAGGTACGAAGCGAGAAACGTGCGTTGGCGTTCGTCTGGCAGAATTGTTGTACTTTCTAATAGAGGTGATAAAAAATTATTGTTTTTACAATAAAAAACATTGTTTTTTTTTCATCTTAGCATTATTGTTGTATATGTGAGATAAATTTTTAATATGCGGTTACAATGTATTGTAAGATTTAGTTTATTTAAACATTTTTTTTCTTTATAGAAGAAATATTTTTCAAAATGATAAAAATGCCACACTGGTTAAACAAGACTTCGTTCTCGCCGAAGAAGACTCCAACGAGAAAAGCTTCAGTATCACTAGCTAGTAAAGACTTGAGTCCAAAGAGGATTGAAAAGGAGCTTGGCCCAAATATTGGAGAAATTCGGATATGTCTTGGTGATCAACAAGCAGTATTCGATGGTGGATTATGGGTACCAGGTAAACATTTTCGAAATATGTATATAAGGTTTATTTATATAAAATGCGCATGTCGCTTTTCAGAGTCTGGAAAAATTTGTGGAACTTACAAGGAAAATGAAAAACTGAAGAAGGAAGTTCGAAAACTCGAGGAAGAGAACAACTTATTGAAAATAAAATTTGAACTTTTATTAGATATGGTAATTAAAAGTTTTCAATGTACAAATGTACTTATAAAATGCATATTAAAACATTTTTTTATTTATTTTACATAGAAAATTGTTTCCTTAGAAAATATAAAATTATTAATTATATAACGAATTTCTTTTTCTTTCAGTTGACACAAGCAACTGCTGACGCTAATCTACACAAGGAGGAACTTGAAAGCTTGAGAACTAAGCTTTACACTGGCAAACGAGTCACGACTTGATTTACCGATAAAATGTCTGAAATTTCTAGTTGTGATGTAATCTGTCAAACAACACACATAATTGTACTATATTATTTTTTATGATTGTGTCTCAGACAGCATATCACAATTATCGTAAATATTAATAACCGTTCGAGAGCTCAGGGCTGAAGTTTGTATAGTATTTACAAATATCTATCTAATAAATTAATAAGTTATTAAATACATGATCGAGTTCTTCACCCTTAAATTCAACATTTTTCTTTTTTAAAAAAAAAAAAAACTTTGCAACAAGTTCAACATAAATTCAATTGTTGTTGGGACACGTTCTCTTCGTATGACCTGCAACATAAAAAAAACTCATCAACCTAAGCAAACTCATTCGCTTTCTGAAAAAAAACTACTTCACACAAGCCATTACCTTCCACTCCGCAAACGCCGCACTTCCGTTTCGTAGTACCGCCAGCTGTAGTACTGCGAGCCTTGCTTGGGGCGCCGCTTCCGGATGCCCCACCGCGTCCACGGCCACGGCCTCTCCCGCGACTTGATGATCCACCCCAGCCGCCGTCGTCGTGACCACCTCTTCCACCACCGCCCCAGCCACCACCACCGCCGCCTCCTCCACCTCCTCCTCCGCCCCATCCACCGCCACCACCACCGCCGCCACCGCCTGCGTCATCTGCCCACTGGAAGAAGTTGCACGTACTATTAACACCTTGCGGGCATCCGTAAAACTGGCGACCTTTGTTTGGACCTTCTTTGAACACTGTTAACCTGGAAAACATTAGAGAAACATGAAATGCAAACTGGTTGTAGTAGCACATTTTACAGGTCTAATGAATTGTAAACATACTACTCTAAATCATCTAGATACAAAAAGACTGAAAAAAACAATTTTTTTGAAGTTTTTCTTACTTTTTAGCAGGATTGCCACAATTACACATAATCTCGTCACTGGCACCAGTGTTACCGCTGTTCCAACCACCTCCGGCGCCATTCCAACTACCCCCACCGTCATCCCAGTCACCAGATACGTTAAACGATGTGTTCTGCCTACTGCCGGAGGCACCTTGGTTATTTCTATTATTTGGCGGTGCGCCCCAAGAATTGTTTGAAGACGCATTCCAGGAGTTATTTGAGGGTGCTGGTCGTTGGGCGGCAGATACGGGGCGAGCATTACCTCCTCCTCCTCCTCCACCACCACCACCACCACCACCACCACCACCTCCTCCTCCTCCACTACCGCCACTACCGCCTTCATCCACTTCGTTGCCCCAAAGGAAGAAATTACAGTCGCTACCTGACGGCTTGGCACATTTGTAAAATGTTCTTCCTGCGAGAAAGTAAAATGAGTATAAACCAAAATTCAAAATGTTTATCAAAAGATTTTCGTTATAGAGAAAAATGTATACCTTGATTTGGTCCATCTTTCCTCACCGTCAACTGCTTGGCAGGTTCGTGGCAGTTGCACACAATCTCACCGGTGCTCTCGGCACTCCAGTTAACGTTGTTCGTATTATTACTCGTGCCGCTATTGATACTAGTATTGGTGCTCTGCCCACCCCAACTACTACCCTTATTTTGATTCTGATTTTGGTTCCACGAGTTATTTCCTCGACTTTGGTTACCGCCAGATGCAAATCCACTGGAATTATTACCGCTACTCCACGAAGATCCAGAAACACCATTGTTATTGCTCCTGTTGTTGCTTTGATTCTGGTTCTGTTGAGTCCTACCGCCTCTACTGCTGGCACTATTATTGCTATTTTGACTCTGGTTTCTTGCCGCTGGCGTTGCTGATTGACTTCTTTGAGATGTGGTAGACGCCCGGGATGCGCTACTGGCGCGTGACGAGGCGCCGCTTTCATAACCAGTGTCGTTGCCGGTATTTCGGCGAACCGAGTGCGACCTTATGCCCATTAAATTATTGAACATCGCATCGCATCCGCTCACGCAAGACGTGTAAGACGTGCCAAACACTGGGAATGCGTTGCGCGCCAGTTTTACTTTGATTTTTCGTAGTACGTGCTCTGGACACTGCACAAATCAAATAAAGTTAATTGAATCTCAAAAAAAAGATAATTTATGCTTCTACGGTAAAAAATAAAGAAATATTTTCTTAAGTCAACGTACCCTGTCACATCGCTCATTCAGAACCTCAACGTCTTCAACACCCTCGGGGAACCAAATAACATTATTGCAGGTTGGGAAGTTCGTACAACCAATGTACTTGCCATTACCCTGACGCTTAGTTTTTAATACCATGTTGGAGCTGCACTTGGGACACTTGAGTACGGGTACTTCCTCGACTGCCGCTGGCATATCAGCCTCCTGTAATTCAACCGGTCTCTCGTCCAGATACTCGGATAGAGCACCGTCCAGCATATTCGCCTTGACCATCGCTTGACGGAATACTTCGCGATATTTTTCGATGAACTGCTGGCGAACTTCGTCCGGCTGCTTGATGCCGTCGCAGATTCTGTGAAAAAAAAATAAAAATCTTTTAGGAACAAATCTCAATGTATTGAAAGTAAGTTAAATTTGTAAAAGTGTATGATCGATTTCAGTTAAGTATGTAAGAATAATTTTGAAATCGAATTTATATTTACTGACAGTTTTAATATTTTAATATTTATCATCTATGTTAGTTGAAAATAATCCAGAAAAATTATTAAAACTTACAATTTCAAGTCGTGCTCCAATTCAGCTCTCAAATGCGGCTTGGACATCTGAAATCCCATCCTGTCGTATCCCATCACCAAACCAATTCCCAGCTTCCCAGGAATCAAATACCTTTCGTCCCTTAGACCAACATACTGCCTAGATTTAATCGTTTCAATGTGTTCGGCGTGAGTGGCATCCGTACCAATACCGTGTTTGTCCATAAGGGCGATAAGATCAGCCTCGGTCAGAAGGTTTGGAGGTGATGTCGTTTCTTCGACCATTTCGATCGACGTCGGATCGAACGTCCGTCCGAGTTCATAAATGTGTATCTCCTTAGCATTCCATTTTTCGTAGATGTAAACTTCGAGGTAGTTCTTGGCGACAATCTGAAGACCGTTGGTGAGAAATTTCTCACCTGCAATGTCGATTTCCACAATCGTTTCGAAGCCTTCGGCATTTTTCGAAAGGCAGGCAAGGAAGTGACGGACTACATATTCGTACAGTCGTGCCTCGTTTCCTAAATGGTTTCAAGATGTTATTAAATTAATGTGTAGGTAAGTAAATCTATTACATTACAAGAATATTGATTTTTAATCTTAAAGAAAATGTGAGAAAGACTTACAAAAAGGGAGAAAATATCATGACTTAATACATTTACGTAAACGTTTATATTTTAAAATGTGTACCTGTCAGAGAGTCTGTGAACTTCGTCGGATGAATGGGGGGATGGGCTTGATCGCTTTTCTTGCCCTGCCGCGGTGTTATTCCGTCTTGAAGAACTCTTTGTGCAAATCTACCCCAAGGCACGTGTTCCGGCGTCAACATATTCACGAGCGGCGCTAGATCCATTTCCTTGGGGAATATATTTGTTTCGGTACGAGGGTAGCTAATGAAGCCCTGCGTGTATAGTTTTTCGGCAGTTTTCATCGTCTCTTTGGCGCTGAGACGTAGTTTGCGTGAACCTTGTTTTTCTAGTTCCTGAAATTATTCGATAACGTTTCAGTGAAGTAGGTTTTAGTAAAATATTAATAGTTAATTGTTTGAAGTAGAGAAATTGAACTTTACAACTGTATCGAGAGGTAGAGGTCTCCATTTACTCTTAGGTTTACTTGTAACTTTTTCTACTGTAGCTAATGGATTTTCTTGACATATATCTAAAAATATTTCACAAGGCAACTTTTCAAACAGTCTATTTCGTGCCCATCTGTGCCAAAAAAATTGTTTTTTCAATTACACAAAGTACAACTAAAAAAAGGTAAGTATTGTATGAAAAGAATTTTTATAATGTACCGGAATTCAACAGTAAGGTCATTTTGTAGATGTGTTACTTTCAATTTCCAATAGGGTTCAGGTTCAAACCTTTCAATAGCTAAAAATCGTTCAACTACAAATCCTAGTGTCGGAAATTGGCATGGTCCATAACTTATAAGCAAATCTGCCAGGTTTCTGGGAAATGCTTTTTGTAGTCTCATAGTTTGAAATCTTGTAAAAGCAGCACCTATTAGTCATAAAAATGTAAATAACCATAATTATCAAATTATTATCAAATTATATTTTTCAATAAAATATTTTATCATAATACCTATCCTTAAATCTAATTCACTCCTAACATCTACAGCATCGCTAATAGCTTTGTTTGGCTGTTCCAAATTCTGAACAGCCCTGTCAACAGAAATCTGCGTAATCTCAGAAAACTTTGCTCTGGAATAAGACATCAGTAATATATCATAAATTATAAATAGTTGTTATTAATTACAATTAACATTAAATCTCACCTGTACACTTGTATATTAGGTTTTATGGCTTGACATACTTGTATTATTTCAAAGCCTATATTTTCTCCTTCTCTATCACAATCAGTCCATATTATTAAGGCCTGACAAGATTTTATTTCTTTTTCTAAAGTCCTCTGTATTTTTTTATAATTATCATCTGTACATTGCTTTACAACTGGTGCTTCAAAAAGGGCAAGTGGTGAACAGCTATACCACTTGCGGTAGGTTCCAGAAAAATCAAAACCTAACAAATGTCCAGAAACGGAAGTCATAATCATCTTGCAATTTTGATTCCACAGACGATATTCAAATTCATAGACCTTATTAAACTTTGAGAGACCTTCCCTCTACAAAGTAAAATTCAACCATTAATTCGATTTTATATTATAACAAAAAAATAATTAACTTACTCTATTGGAAGTGCCTCTCGATAGATGTCCTGCAATGTTTTTGGCAGCATCATTTTTCTCAGCGACATTCAAAACCTTCATGGTTACTTCTTCTTTTCGACTTTTCAGCTTTACCGTGGCATTTGAAAAGACTCTTCCAGCATTAACAAATAATTTTTTTCTAACGTGTATCGATATATTCAAGCAAACGGGCAAGCTTTTCATAAACTTTAACATTAGGCAAATAAAATCCTACACGTACGAGAAGGTTATGTTGCAGAAATTCGCAACCCATAATACTTGTTTTCTGTTTATAGATAGAAATAAGAATTCAATTCGATACCTAACTTTGATTATTACACTATTATCACTTTATAGGACAGTCTTATCTATCTATATTGAAAATAAATGTTCATCCATTATAAACACCACTGTTTCGCGCGAAAATTCATTTTGAACTGATTGTTGACGCATAGTAATCGTAACACCAATGACAGATATATTATCTCATTATTGCAATTCTAATGTTTATGTCACACGTTCTATTTCTATTCATAAATAAGAAAACGTTTACGTTGGATAAATGTGGCAGACGAAAAACAAAATAAAAAGTGTGTGTGTCCGGCACATTTCGCGCCTTTTCGGAACTTCGGGTATATATATATATGCGAATGAATGGAATCACGTGGCTCCCTAAATATATATAGATCAGTTTTCGAAACCAAAATTTTTTGATATATTAATATATTTTACATACACATTTTCATAAATACTCGACGTAGTTTTGATTTACACATTTAACCCAACCCAAATTAAAAGATAATAATTGGGTAGGATAATCAGCTTCATAAGTTTTTTTATCAAAACCGCGACGTCAGATTTAAAAATCGCTGATCATAATACGTTTTACATGCAGTTCCACTTTTCTTAATCATTCAGGATTACTTGCAACATTTACATTATATCTCTCTTATGAATATTTAAAAAAGTGTAAAAAATGCACGATGACAACATATATATTATGCGCTTATAACTTATTCACGACCGCACGTACCAAAATAGATAAATTTAAAAAATTCAGTTGCAACGTCTCAGTCGGTAACTCCACCGCGCTCATCGTCTTTTTATATACAAAAAAAATCTCCTCCAAAATCTTCAATAACTCGTCAATCGTTCGTCGTCCTTTCTCTATCCAAAATTCCAAACTATATTCCACCATACATCATCACCCTATAGGATAACTTTCCCAATACCTCCATCCAACAAAAGCAAATATCAAAACAAAGCGCGGCCGAGAAAGTCATTCAACCCACGCACTCGCACACCCATAATCATCTCACATTCTCATCTCATCTCCCTCTCGCGCTTCAACCGCAACAAATTATATATAGATATATATAAATATGTAGCGCGCGGGAGAGCTCAGTCGATAAAGCGCCATCGTGTCGCGAGCATCGTGTTTTTTCTCTCGGCTGCACACGCAGTCCTCGCGTGTGTGCTGGCTGCGTGGCTGCGCCCGCGCAAAAAAGTACACACATATACATACATACGTGTGCTCATATAGAATCTCTTGTTCTTCGTATATACACACAACAAATAACCATAACTCGCACCCACGCGAAAATCCATACATACAACAACTACCGCGGGGCCATCGATCCGCGCTGTCTCTCTCTCTCTCTCTCTTTCCCTCTCTATATGCGCCAAAAGAGCGCGCAGAATATACTTAGCTATAAGCAGCATATAGCAGAGAGCAGAGAGCAGCAGTAGCCGTTACGACATCGCTGCTGCCGCCGCCGCCAGTGATAATACAAGAGAGCCGCGTGTGTTTACAATTAGGCCCGCGCGACTCCCGCGCGCGAAAGATACGCAACGCAAGGCGCGCGCTATCCCGCGGATGCGGTGCCTGGTGCAGAAAGAAAGTAAGAGGATTTGTGTGTATATATATATACATTTGTATGTTCAAGTGGACGGTAGGTGTTGTTGGTGAAAAAATCATCATCGAATCGGGATAATAATGGCAAACACGGTAGTAAGCTTTCCAAAGGAGGACCAGCCTTCGAGGATTCAGAAGTGGCGCGTGTCTGAGGGCGCGATGGTCACTGCTGGTAGGATACTACTGATTTACCAGGATGTGGCGACGGGTAAGGTGGAGAAGAAACTCAGGGCGCAGCAGTTCGGACGCGTGGTCACGCGATTCGTCAAGGAAAACGATGTTGTGCATCCGGGGTAAGTGTCTAGGTTGCAGTTATAACCTCTCGACGGCTGCGTGAATCTCCCGCTTTCTATCTCTCTCGCGCGCACTCTCTCTCTCTCTCTCTCTCTGTTGCGACAAAAGAAGTGTATATGTTTTGGAGGCATTTGTTTGGCTGTTGCGGTAATGCTGTATACTGCAGTGATGATGAGTTGTAATTGTTTTGGAGTTCATGTGGTTTAACGTATTTTTTTTTTAATGGATGAAAAGTAATTGGTTCTGTTGGAAATTTTTTATTTATTGTTGTGAAAATTGAATAGTTCTTTCTTGGAAACAATACTATTTATGGGTCATTCTAAAGTCTAGCATTATGTATACTTATCACTTTGTTACTATTAACACACACTTGTTATAAACAGTAATTAGAAGATTTGATTTACCTAAATATTATTTAATCTATGTTATTGAAAGGTGTTGTTTACATTGTATTTTTGTATTATATAATTGTTTAAATTATTTTGGCAGACAACCAGTACTTGTTATAGAAGGATGCAAACATCCAACGGTTATGAAAGATTTGTGCGCCGAATGTGGAGCTGATTTGCGTGAGGAGTTTGCTGCAAATCCTGACAAATCATCAGTATCTCAAGCCAATGTGCCAATGGTTCACAGTGTTCCAGAACTAAAAGTCACCGCAGAATTGGCAGAGAAAATTGGTAAAGAAGATAAAGAAAGACTTCTAAAGGATCAGCAATTAGTATTATTAGTCGATCTTGATCAGACTATTGTACATACTACTAATGATAATATTCCAGCTGAGTTAGAGGTATTTAACAACCAATATTATACAATTTCTTTTTATATTTTAAATGATTAGCAATAAAACATTAATTTTATATTACAGGATGTACATCACTTTCAACTTTATGGCCCAACTTCACCGTGGTATCATACTAGATTAAGGCCACATACCCGTCATTTCTTAGCAGAAGTTAGTAAATTGTATGAATTACATATTTGCACTTTTGGAGCTCGGCAGTATGCTCATAAAGTAGCTTCACTTTTGGATGCAGATGGCAAACTCTTTTCTCACAGAATTTTATCTAGAGATGAATGTTTTGATCCTCAATCTAAAACTGCAAATCTCAAGTATGTTATTGTTTTTTTCTTATGTTAATAATATTCCTACTTTTCTGTAATTTTACAATTTTTAGGGCTTTGTTTCCTTGTGGAGTTGACATGGTATGTATAATAGATGACCGAGATGATGTGTGGCAAGGCTGTGCAAATTTAGTTCAGGTGAAGCCATACCATTATTTCTTGCATACTGGTGATATACATGTACCTCCGGGTCTAGGAAAACATGATGATCCTTCACCCCCTAAATCACTTACAGAAGAACTTATCCAAGATGTAAAATCAGCTGAAAATGTTGAAAATGGAGAAAATAAAAGTGAAGAAAAAGAGCAAAAAAATAATATTTCAGAAGAAAATTCCAAAGATGACAAGAAAGTAGATAAAACAGAAGGAGAGAAATCTGAAAATAATACAGTACCTGAAACAGGAAAAGAAAAAGAAAAGATTCCAAAGGAATTAGATGAAAAAGATGAGGGTAAAACTGAAATAATAAAAGAAGATGCTTCTCAAAATACAGAAAATAATGAACCATCCGACAAAACTGAGAGTAAAAGTAAAAGTAGTCGCTCAGAAAGATCAAAATCCAAAAGGAGAAGAGATAAAAAAGAAAGGCAAAAAGAATTGGAAAAGCAAGAAGAAGAACCACAATTTAATAGTCAAGAAATAGAAGATCAGGATGATTATTTATTATACTTAGAAGATATTCTCAAGAGAATACATGCAGAGTTTTATTCATCAACAGATAGTGAACCCAGATCGAAAAGTCTTAAAGACATTATTCCAAAAGTTAGATCTCGTGTACTGCAAGGAAAATGTTTAACTTTTAGTGGTTTAGTACCAAATAATCAGAAACTCCATCAGAGTCGTGCTTATAGAGTCGCTAGAGCATTCGGTGCACAAGTTACTCAGGTATCTAGAGATTATTTATTAATTTTAATTTAATAATTGTCAAATTGTTAGATACCAACACTACTCAAAAGTCTTATATTTAAAAAAAAAAAAAAAATTAAAATTGTTGCACCTCAGAAATAACTAATTTATAATATAAAAATAGCTTTCTATCTAAAATGAGTTCGTTTTAAGAGGTTTTCAAAAAATATGTATTTCTATACGTCCGCATGTAATCAAGTTCCACGATTATCAGCGAAATTTTGACAGATCCAAACGAATTTACGTCCGCATGTAATCAAGTTCCACGATTATCAGCGAAATTTTGACAGATCCAAACGAATTTTGGATCAGATATTCCTCTTCATAATTACCGGACAGTTCTATATTCAACCAAATCCATTGAAAAATAAAAAATGCCAGGGCAAATAAAAATTTGGAAAAACAGATTTTTAAGCTTAATCTACTGAAAAATAATTTTCAATATAAATCTAGGACGTGATTTTATAAAAAATTATTAAAACACGGTTTTTTTTAATTAAACATTTTTTTCTCTGTACAATATTTGCAATTCATGTATAATAAATTCCTGGTAATCTAGACTCATAAAAACGATTTGTACCGCGTAAACATACACTGTAAATAGATCATTTTCGCTTATTTAATAGAATTTAATTTAACACAGAAATATCACATAAAATAATGGTAGAATGTCAATTAACAAAATTTTTTAGCGATGAAGATTTTTACGTAAATCAATTTCTTCCTTAGCAATCTATTAAATCCAAAAGAATTATAAAAGAAATAATTTTTTGTATATTTGTTACAGTTTTTGTTAAGATACTATGTGTTGGTATTTAAAATTTAACCGTTTTCAAAATAACTCAAAAACGAAATTTTTACGTAGACAACCCCTGGTTTAACATTAAAAAGAATATATTTAGTTTTTTATTTTCATGAAAACATAATAAAATATATATTTTTAAATATTAATTTCTAGGATCTTTGTGATCAAACGACACATTTGGTAGCCATTCAACCTGGAACAGTAAAAGTCAGAGAGGCAAAAAGACAAGGAAAAGTAAAAATAGTTAATCCAGATTGGCTTTGGACGTGTGCAGAACGATGGGAGCATGTTGATGAACGTCTATATCCTCTAAAAGAAGTACCTTTACACAAAGTAAGAAGCCGTTTTTCTATTAATAAATACTAATAATAACTTACTTTTACAAAATATTTAATTTTTATTTAATAATTTCTTTTTGTTTTACACTACAATAAATGATAAAATAAACATATATGTATAACGACTGAGTAATCGTAGGCTCGCGAATTCAGGAAGCCGCCGGCACACTGCAGTACTCCTGAGCATATAGAAGCAGATTTTCTGAAAGAGGATAAATTTGCCGACAGTATCAATCCACTTATGGTATTTACGCAAGAGGAGATCGCGAACATGGATAAAGAGGTTGATGAGGACATGTCAGATCTTGAGGATGATTTTCTGGATGAAGACGAAGATGAAGAAAAAACGCTTAAAAGGAATCACGAATCAGACTCGGATGACGATGAACCAGTTTACGGATGTAAGTATACATTTTTTTATATTTAAAAGTTTTTTAAAGGAGAAATATCTAATAAACTGAATATGCATTTTAGATTTCGAGAAAACGCCACGATCGAAGAGACTTAAAAGGAATAGCGAAAATGAGAGTGATAGTAGTAACGACGACGATGATGAGAACAAAGAGACGCGGTGTTGCGATGAGGATGATGACGACGACGATGATCCGGTGACACGTTTCCGGCGGGGAGAGGGTTTACCCGATGATCTCGATCTCGGTGATAATTCACAGGACTCTGTCGATAACCTCCAGGCAGATGACATGGAGGACGAGCGTGAGTGGAACGCCATGGGTGCGGCTCTCGAGAGGGAATTTCTTTCCGAATGATATTGTTGAGATAGCATTAAAGATGGACTATTTTTCATAGAGTAGTAAACATTGTGTACATTTAACAGAGTGCAGGACGATAAAGTGAAAGTTTACCTTTTGTAAAAGAACGAGAATACTAACAAAGTCTATTGATATTGAAAGAATATATATATTTACGAATTGCAAGAATGTTTTTGAGTGTTGAAGAACATTCTAAAAATTCGACGTTTTACCTTTAATGTAATAGTTACACATTAGCGACTCTGTTATTGTAAACTAAAGTATCATTGGGGCGATGAATTGTCAGTTATTTGATTTATATACGACACAGTAGATATATTATTGTATCTATAATGTTAAATTTTCTGCTATGAACTTTTTTATATTTTAAAATTATTAAGTGTATGTTTAATGGATTTTTATGCAGAAACAACAATTTTAAATTTAATTATTTTTAGAATTCTTCAATGCTTGAAAGACATCTAGTACATAAGAAACCTGATTTTTCAATGATTGTTTAGATGAAAAGTTATACCTACTTTGCTACAAATTACTGAAACAGTTTGTAAATACTTTCTTGGTATTTATTTTTAGGTGTAATTTTAACTTATTAGTATAACACAATCAACTTTTGTTATCCATTTTTTCATTGTTGTCCAAATTTTATTTATCTGTCATTAGAAAAAAAGATTAGAAAAGATCATCAACTTTGAAAAAATTGAAATATTTGTATAAAAGAACAAAACTTTTTATTAAACAGATAGATAATTTTCATAAAAATTGTTTTACATTATAAGAAGTTACAAAATTATTATGTTTGAAATAGAATTGTTCCTAGTTTAACTAGAGTTCAGATCATGTGATTAAGTATAAACAAAACTTGTTTTTTTTTTTGGTAAGTTTTTTTTTATTTATTACATTAAAATTTGTTACACTAGAGGTGTATAAAAAAATCATATTTGATACTTTAACTAGTGAAAATAAAATTTTTATAAATGAATACTTTTATTTACAACTTATTTTACTTAACAGCATAAGGTTGGGGATCATCTTGATCTTCGTGATATTTTGTGTAAGTTGGTTTGTTTGTGAAATCTCGTTTATCTTCTAGGTATCCTCTAGAAGGTGCTCTGTCATAATCAAAGGCATGCTCGGATTTTCCATAAAGCTCACTTGTTTCTTTTAGATCATCTCTGTAAATACTAGCAGCAACCTTTTTACCAGTGATTGGATCAGTAATATTACCAAGAGGATAAATGACTTCAACAACCTATAAAGGTAAATACCATTTTCTTTAAATAGAGAGTTCATGGATACTGAATTAAAAATAATCTAGAGTAAAAGCTTAATTTTATTCATTATGCTTTATACAACAAAGTATTAGACAATCAAAATAATATTAATTTTTATCATTACTATTTTTTTTTTTGCTCAACATGAATATTTCTGTGTAGTAAATAATATGTTTCAGTATTTCTGTAATCTTACGTAAACTTTACGAACTTATTCACATTAACAACTAATTCAACCCGCTTACCCGATGTGTTATTAGCCTGGTCATCTTTTCCGGTAGACTCTGAATCAGAACCGTGTCTCCCGTTTTGCAAATTTTTTCCGGATCGTGTGCGTAAACTTCCTCGTACGTTCTGAAATGCTGAAAATAAAAATGATAACAAAAGATTTGAAAAAATCACATAACCTCAAAACTACTGATTGAAAGTCGAACAGTGTTTTCACTCGGTGTGAATTTATTGTCATACCATACGTAAATTCTCATCGTACTCGAACTTAGGGATTGAGATTTTCGCCGCGGTCGTCTTAAAAGACGGCTTGACATGTCCGATCACGAATTTTACGACGCTTTTCGCAACCGAACTGGCCCCCGCCATGGTGCACCGTTTTGAGGTTAAACCTCTTCCCGAATCCCGCAATAAGCAAGCTCGGCTCGATAACTGTCTGCTGTGGCGCGCTGCGCGAGTGTTCGATGTTCGAATATAGCAAGCACAAACAAGTGCATGATTTGAAAATAGTGTTCTATGTTATCAGGTTATTGAAAGAGATGATTACTTAAGAAAAAATACTTAAAGCATAAAAACTATAAATAATTGTAGAAAAGTGAAATTGAATAAAGATTACCTTCTGTATTTAAAGTAACTGTACCGCTGCTCCATTTATTTTATTGTAGCAATTTAATGTACATAAATTATGCCACTTACAAATAGTGTAATTTTATTATTTTTTACTTGTATCTGTCAAAATATGGATAAATTGTAAAAAAGTTTTATAAAAACTGTAGATATTGGTAATTCTGCATATATGTTATATTAATTTTTCCTTTCTTAATTTACGATAGCTATTCGAAATTTATTGAGAAATCAGATCGAACGGTCGTTCCAGTGCTCATGCAATCCAATCGTCCTTTAGAATCGAATGCACCCATATTAATGAATATGACGTCGTAAAATAATATTTTTACTTTACAATCATAAACTTTTAATTAATTATTTAAATGAGTAAAATTTCAAAAAGTAGTTTAAATATCGACTTTTAAGTATATACATAAGTAAAGCGTCACATATTATTCAACCGGTAAGTAGAAGCAAGTAAAGGCGTTCTAAACTCGGAAGAGATGTTTAAATTCACCGATTTAACGCGGCTTCTGCTGAGGTGCTCTGAATTTCAGATTTAAAACAGCTCTATTGGCTAATGGTGACTGGAGTCCAACTGGAGTGAATGAAAGTTTGCCAATTATGTACAACAGTATTTTGCCGAACGTAGCCGTATGAAATTGTCAAGTGTCAACTACTCCGTAGTCACCTTCAGTAAATATTCCATTTACAGTTATTTTTCAATGTGATTTTCAAAAAAATCAGAAAATTGAGCAAGCAAGTTTTATAATTAAAACGTGAACGCTTATGTGCAATAATATGTAATTGCATCTATAAATTTAGAAGATTCATTATCACATTTACGTTGTGAATGATCTGAAAATTTTATAAATTGTCAAATAACTCTTATATTTAATTTAATCTTTGTCTATAGATATAACATGAATACAATAAATGGACAAAATACTTTTTATGCTATTGGAGATATGTAAGTGGTATTTAATTTAAATAATAACTTTATAGTAAAATCAACATTTGCATGTAATATAATTACGAGTATATGCATGTTTTTCAAAGATATAAGCAAAAAATCGTTTTCTCAACATTCAACGTTCTTTGTAGCCAATGCAAATATTTACACTATTGATATATTCCCTATATACTATAAACTCTAGTGAAGCATTGCTGTTATAATTGATTGCTGCAGACAAATTTTTTTATCTTAGTATAATTACTTATTTCCGCAGTTGGCACAATAAACAACAGTTAGTACCAAAAAGCAAGAATTCAGGGCACAGGTATTTGGTTAATAAGTGATAAATAACTATAAGAGTATTTAATGTTATACTTGTTATTTTATTATATCATTCTTTATTTATAAAAAATAATCAGACTTTCTTTTATAACTGTGTATATATATATATATATATATATATATACAATAATATTATTTAGCTACAGTTGTACATATTTAAAATATGTTAACCTATTTATTTACAAAAAATTGTTTTTCTTTTCCACAGCGTCAGCTTCTACAGGTCCTCTGCTTCCGAACCTTAACAAAAACAGACATGTATGAGAACCAAAAAATGTTAAAATTTTATTATTACAAATTAGTTTTAGATTATAATACGTACTTGTATTTGATTGGACGGATTTTCTTGTTCTCCAGTTCATGAAGCACAGGGGTGAAAATACTCCAGGCCTCGCTGAGCTCGTCTGTGCAAATGAAGTTCATCTGCGAGCTTCGAAAAATATCCAAAATGAGCCTTTCGTAGGGCGCGGTAATTTCCAGATTCTAAAATGAAAAGTTTGCCTTAGATTATAACACAAAAGCTTTACAGCATCTTACTTTTTAATAAAATATAATTTATTAACTTACTTCATATTCTTTTTTGTAGACAAAGTCAACGTCAACCGGCTCAATGTCGGACGTAATACCGGCCGGCGTCTTCGACATGATCCTCACCTGCAGTGCTTCGCTCTTTGACATCTTGAGAACTAATTCATCCCTGCGTATTTGGCCGTTAAAGAGCTGTTGCTATCGACGTCTTTAAATTGAATCCTCACCTCGACTCCTGATTTTCCCAAATCCGTTAATCGTGATAAAAAACAAAATTTATTTACCCATACAACAGAGTAAAATTATTCAATACAGATGAGAACTAGCCGAAAACAATTTTTTTTTCACAAAATTTGAACATTTATCTTCAAATTTGACTAATTTATATTTCAGTTTTCATTTTTAGATGTTTAAAATAATTAACATTACAGCTAACCGAGATTATCAAAAAATCATTTATTGCGGTAAAATTTAAAGAAATTGAATAAACGTTCGAATGAACTATATAATTATGATGAACAATAAAAACCTTTTAAACTAAACTTCTCAAATTGCAGACCACGTCGTGTATATGTACCTTTGCCAGCCCGAATAATGAAGGGCACGCCGCGCCAGCGATCGTTGTCGATCCTCAACACGGTTCATCGGGTACTGGCCGAGAACGACGTCGTTGAGAACAATGGCTTTGGTGTTCTTTAGAAGCTTCATCTTGGCACGTCTCTGTAAAGATGTAGAAAGAGGAAAAGAGGTTTTGCATTAGAGGTGGTTGATTGTGGTAAGTTAAGTCGTAGGAAAAAATATGCAGGAAATTTTTGTAATCATTTATACACAGTTTTAATATTTAATGAAATATAATTCATTTTTGTTGTACTACGCAATATTTTTTTCAAGAATTTCCACAGAATTTTCCTGCGGACGATAACTTTGCAGAAATTCATTGCAATTGCACTTATGCAGAAACATCAGAGTTTGTAATGAGTCGGTAAGACATAAATATATCAAAGATACAATTTCTACTGAACATGTTTAATAATTTTCTAAATCTAGCAAAAATGATGAGACCGGCATAATCAAGTGTACCCCCATTAATGATGGAATCAATTTATACTATAAAAATGACCAGGCACAGATTTCTCCATCGCAATCAACGATGCTACCTGCAGCAGATGGTTTTGCATAACATCCCTGATGATGCCATACTCGTCGAAGTAAGCACCGCGACCCTCAACACCGAGATTCTCCTCGAAGAGAATTTCCATTGCGGCAATATTCTCCTTGTTCCAGGCTGACTCAAATACGTGGTTGGCGAAGCGTACGGCTAATATGTTCTGTACTATCTCTTTACCGACGTATAGTGGTCCATACGATAGATTTGGTCCTCGCTGAAGAGGGTTGACAGATGTTTCGAGAGTTTCTCGGAGAATTCGGAGTCATGACCGAATATGGTTTCTCGACCACCACGCGAGTTGCACCCCTATGGGGAATAAAATTCGGATATAGCATTCGGTCTCGGATTACCGATAAATTACTGCGCATTAAATTATAAAGCAATTTTATCGTTGTGAAAAAGTACTTTATAAAAAAGTTGTTTGCTAGTGTCAATTGTACAAGCTGGGGTTTAGTTAGTTGAGCTATATTTCATATTATAATTAGGTACTAAACCATTCTTCCGTGATAAATATGGATTTCCATATAGCAGAGTAAATATTCTACGATAATGACATCATCATAGTCATTTTTATTCCTAATGATATGTAAATTCAATTAAGTAAATGTGACAAGTTTTTGCAAAGTTTCCGATACTTTAACGTTAACTGTGATCTATTCAAAATTAGTCAATTCAGTTTTTATTCGGCTGGTAAATTAACAGTAACTGGCAGATTTCTATAATAATAAACATCAATATAGTACTAGAGCCATTATAATTTCTACCGATTTTTTTTCTAATAAGTAATCATTTCAAAAGAATTTCTTATCTTCGATATTTCCAATTTTTATAGTATAGTATACTTTAAAATACATACAAGTAATTGATATATTTTATACATATTTAGCAGCATAAATTGACTTGCTGTCTAAAATAAGCACTGCAAAACTACAAATACTGTTTATACTCAGTTCCGGGTACAAATAAATTCACTAATTAATTATCTTTATCTATGCTTTATCAAACTCACAGAGAATTTGTAAGTAAGTTTTGATATCAGCAGCTGCTCAATTAACTCATCCATACAAACACAATTAACATTTATTTACCATAACTATATACGCATAAAAACGAAAGGCCAAACTTTGCTTTTCTTTAGATTTGTAACTTGACATATGGAAAAATCGTAAACAACTAAAATGAACAAAAAAAAAATTTAACTTATTTCTTAGCCATACTTACAATCTCGTTTGATCTACGACGCTGCGCTAGGGAATACAGAGGGTGGCAGTGCCATGTAGAATATCCTGTTGTCTTCTCCATTCCTTTCGTTTTCTCCAATTAGTTTATTGATCTTATCATAATCCGCATCGACATCTTTTATGCCACTGACGTAACTATTCAGGTTCTAGAACTCATCGAATTTTTTCTCATCGCCCGGTCGCAGCTCGACGAATGGTTTCACGCGCTCGCGTAGCTTTTTGATGCTATAAGGTCCCCATACGTGCGTAACCGTAGAAACGTGAATGCGGAAGGAGAAGGTCGTCCCGGTAGAGAAGCTAGAGTGCTGGGTAAATTTTGCGTTTGGCAAGGTCACCCTGTGGATATATGTAAAGGGTATGTATATGTATGGTAGTGAATGGCGGGTGGAGATAGTTTGAATAGATTTTAGGGGATGTCATTTGGTTGGGCCGCGTTACGGGACCTCTCGCTACGAAGGCAAAGGATTTTTTGGCTCAGACTGTTATGTTGGAATACAGAAAATGGTTATGTTAGAATGATGTCATATATCATTTTATTCGCGGTCTTATTTTATAGTGAATGCTTTGTTCTTTTAAGAAAGAAATTCAATAGATTTCCAACATACATAGATTGTAGTTTTTTGTTTTGTTCACAGCTATCTGAAGTTTTTTTATGAGTCTTATATAGCTCTGCATTTCCTGGTGGGTAATTTTGTATGTAATGGGTACACCCAGGGGTGCAGCCAAGTAGTTCGAAAATTTTTTATTTCTTTCTATGCATTACCAAATGAATGTAAATGAAAATAAATTTTTAAAGCGTACTACGTTGCAAAGATTGGGCATACATAAAGCTAATATGATAATTTTATTTCATTTCAATGTTATTAACATTATTCTTTAATTCATGTATTTTTTCAATTTTTTTTCCGAGTAAAAACTTCGATTTGTATTGCAATGATTTTTGTCAAATTACTATAATATTTTCCGAGTCATTAAATCTTTTTACTTTACAAAATTAATGTTTTGGCTACAAAATGTGAGTTATTTCAATACAAAATGTTATTATTAAAACTAATTCAAAGTTATTGCAAAAAGTAGGAAGAAATTTCGACTACTCAACCCACCCTTAGTTCCATCCTTATAGCAACTCGCGTAGCAATGAGGACCTACAGTTTGAGTTGAGTTCCGAACCAACAAAGCTATAGTGAGATAAACACCTGATATATCCGAATTTTGACAAACTCATCACACATGTGCTAGCCAATCGCCGAACATAGTATACTACTTGGGTAAACAAACATTCTGAATCGAAAGTACGAAGCCTTAGACGATTGAGCTACCGTAGTTCTAAGATAGATTTGAAGTTTATTATCGAAGTTTATTTGCTTTGACAATCGTTATTTTATATAAAAACAAGTATCTTAGTATTCTGTTATCTAGAACAAGTATATTATATTTTATTTGATTAGACAAAATAACATAATTCGGAAAAATATTTACACTAACGATTTTAAGAGCTAAATAAACTTTCATATTATATGAAATAATGCAAGTATCATACTGTTTTACAATAAATTTATGTCCTTAGTTAATGCTAAGCAGCAGAGAAGTAGAAATTTTGTCAATCCTGCCATCGTCTTTACAAGATTGACTAATATCGAAGGCTTAAAAAAGTATACTTAAGCGAGAGAACAAGAATTACGAGCTCTTATATACATTGTTGCGGACTCACTGTTTTTCTTGTTTAGAAAGTACACACTATTTTGTAGATAAGCAATGTCATTTCTACATAAATCATTACATTTACATTATTGAAGACTGAATGTACTGTAATGATCTGGATTCTCAAGTAGCACATATGTAAATTTTGTACGCTTCATAAATCAAACAAATGGAATTTACATTTCTGTCCAGATAATGGTTATTTATCAGTTATTCGTTATTGTTAAAATATTTGCAGGGGAGAATTGAGTTTGCTTAGCCAATTGTACAGTAATTATTCGTAGATTTTGACTTACTACATTTGTATTAGACTATACTAAATAAAGTATTTATTAAATAGTAAAAAAGAAAAATGAATACTTTGTCGGCTGAGAGGAAAAAATTCTCATTCGTTATTTCGGTAAGAAAAGTACTACCTCGTTATTAGCACTCAGAGAAGTAAGTTAATGAAACTTTTCTTAATGAAATAACTAGTTCGTACTTTTTTTTTAATAATGAGTTAGAACCTTTCTCCACCCAGCCGACGACTTAAGAAAGAAATATAATTCTAATAAGATATTATTATATTTCTTAATTAATTTACATTAAATTACTTTGACATTGATCATAGAAATAAATTTATTCATTTTTTAAAACAGAATTAGAGTGTCAGTACACACCTTTCTTCCAGAAGTTGTATAAGCATATCTAGTAATTTATTTATTAGTAGATATACAAAAAAAAACGTTCATTAGTTTCTGGTTAGTTTGTCACAGACTTTGAGTAAACGTGGATATATAACTTCTAACAAGTATTGCACATCACGTATTCTAATCATTGAACCGTTAATAGAAGTGTGTGACGCAGAAAAGCTTAACATAATAGGAAATTTAAGATTACTTCAGAAAACAACTTTGCTTTTAGCTTTATTAAACACATTATTATGGAAATTCTGTGAAAAAATATAAAATTTTTTGTACTTTTCCCAATGAGATCATGTTTGTAAAATTTTATCAAAGAAGCTAATTCATGAAAACAGTTTATCAGGGTATTGAGTTTTGAGGTATTATGTAAATTGCAAAAATTGTATATACGAGTATATGTATATACGTCTCGTGTCCGTAATTATCAGAAGGCAAACCTTCATAATTTTTTTTTTCATTTAGCTTCTTTAATCATATCATCAAGTAATTTAATAATTTAATCGTATCATTTTAATAGTTTTATAATTTATTGAATTAATTAGTAATTAATGTATTGACAAGAAAAATCGAAATACAAATCAATGGTTAGAGTATTGAAAATTAAAAAATATATTAGAAAAAGGATATTTATCAAACATTTTAATAATAAATTATAATATTTTTATTATTGTATAAATTAAATTAACAATATTGAAGTAGTTTGTACAAAATATTATTTATATAGTAAGTGTAAGATTTATATACAACTATCAAAGTTATACGTATATAATGTACGTCTACGTGGGTGTACGTATAATGTACGTATACATTTTTTCCTAGACATTGAAAAATCACAGATTCTTCTTGAGATTTATAAAATCCATAAGGTTTTTTTAGACATTTTACAAAAAGTCATTGGCTACCTCCATTTCGTCAGCCTCCTGCGGCCCAGTGGAGCCAAATCTAATAAAATGAATAAACCATTATATATACCAAAAAATGCAATATGAATAACTATATATGTATACATGACGGCGTTTCTTACTTATAGTCGATGGGCCTAATCTTCGTCTCCTCGATCTCATGAAGCACAGGCGTGAAAATCCTCCAGGCCTCCCTGAGCTCGTCTGAACGCACGAAGTTCATCTGGTTACCACGGAAAATATCCAAGAAAAGCCTCTCGTAAGCTCCGGGCAACGATGTGATCTGAAAAGAAACCAATTCTCAATCTCACATTTATTTCTACAGAAGTCCCTAGAAGTTATATAAATAACTATACTTACATTGTACTCTTTCAAGTAGTCAAAGTCGACGGTGATCTGTTCACTGTCAGACCTTAGACCGGGTTTTTTAGAAGTGATCTTTGCTTGCAGAGCTTCAGTCTTACCCACCCTGATAACCAACTCGTTTCTTGCTATGTTGTCCTGGAAAATGTTGTCGTCGACGTTCTTGTACTGTATCCTGATCTCCGTTCTATTCACGTTCAACCCTATATAAAAAATTCGTTTAGTTATATTATACAACTTCAGAATTATATACTAGTATATGTATAAACAATAAAAAAAAACTTACCCTTGCCAGCACGAATAATGAAGGGCACGCCGCTCCAGCGGTCGTTGTCGACTTTCAGAACAGTGAGGGCAAAAGTGGCGGCAAGTGAACCCGCCGGGACGGTAGAATCCTCGAGGTAACCTTCCCGTTCTCGGGGATCACTTGATTCAGGATTGCCAACGTACTGGCCAAGGACTACGTCGTCAAGGACGATCTCGCGAGTGCACTTCAAAAGCTCTACTTTGGCGTCCCTGAAAATTTCGAAGTAGTTTTGTATTATGTTTCCTTAAATAACGGCGAGCTAATTATTTTTAAAAACTAGAATTATCAAGAAACGATAAACAACTTGTCTAAAGTTGTAATCAGTTAATTTGACAAGTGCCATGAAATATGCCTTTTTGGGCATTTTTTTATGAAGTTTAAAAAATTCGAGTAACATAAATATTTATTGCGTGAAAATTTAAGTATCAAATTGTATTTTTGATTGATAGATATATTTTCTAATCATCATTGTCTTCAGGGCTAAATTTATTTAATAAAGTTCATAACTTAAGTTAGTTACTTATTAAATTTGTATAACAAACTTAGACCTGAAAAAAGTGATAAACAGTTGATCGATTCATCGTCAACATACGACCAATTTGACTCAAAAAATCAATCGTTTTCAACTCATTATCATTCCCAACATATATATTTTTATTAAATTATCAAACTGGTATATAAACCAATGAACCAAAATCTTACCTGACATCATCACCATTAGTACTGAATGGCTTTTCCATGGCGATCAACGACATGATCTGCAACAAATGATTCTGCATGACATCCCTAATGATGCCATTACTATCGAAATAATTTCCACGACCCTCGATACCGAAGTTTTCCTTGAAATCGATTTCAATAGCAGCAATGTTGTCACGGTCCCAGGACGGCGTGAACACGCGATTAGCGAAGCGCAGGGTCAACAGGTTCTGTACCATCTCGTAGCCGAGGAAATGGTCCATTCGGTAGATTTGATCCTCAGTGAAGAGGTTCGCTAAGTGTTTTGAGAGCTCTTCTGAGGATTCCAAGTCCCGACCGAAGGGTTTTTCGACCACTACTCTGGTCCAGCCACTGGATAAAGAGGAGCGAAACGGGTTATCATTTTTGTCAGACATTTTTGTTAAAGATAAAGAAGTATTTGGTATATTATTTAAATTTTGTCCTTTTTTTCATCGAAATTAAAAGCTATACTAATTTTTAATAAATATATTATATAATTTCCTAAAAATAAAAATAATCATTCTCAAAAAATATAAAACACTAACTTTTTGGCCATAGCAGCGCGTTTGATCTGCGTAGCAGCTCTGGGAAACACTGCTGGGGGCAACGCCAGGTAGAAAATCCTGTTACCCTGGCCGTCTTCTGCCCTCTCTAGCTCCTCGTTAATCGTGTTGTAATCATCGTCATCGTTATTCGTACCATTGACGTAACTGTTAAGCCTCCAGAACTCATCGTAGCGCGATTGTTCTTCGGGTTTCACTTGGACGAAGGGAGCTACTTTGTTACGGAGGTCAGCAATGGTAGCCTTACCACGTGCGTAACCAAAGATATGAATCCGTTCGGGTAACAGGTTGTCACGGTAGAGGTACCAAAGTGCAGGGTAGATCTCACGTTTTGACAAATCGCCCTGTAGGGATATAGTAAAAGTTGAGCGGTCAGTGCGTGAAATGGGTGTTGTTGTTAATACGTGTAAGCATTTGAAATAATTGTGTTTGTAATAACGTCTATTAGGGTTTTTGGATTTTTGTTAAATCATGATTTATGTCTCTGCTATCGTATAATGTACGATAGGATCGAGACGCTGATAAATTTGCAAATCTCAGAAAACTAATCAAATATGATCGTTTTCGGTGGAGAGTATGTGTATGTGCGTCATCGCGTAAAGACGTTGCAATGTCTATAGACATCAATAATTATAAAAAAAAATCACCTAAATTGTTTTCGATTTTACAGACGATTGATTCAAATGATAATGAGCGACTACTTTTGGTAGTTTCAAAGAGTATGTTTGAGTAGCTTATTTACGCAAAAAGCATTAATCAATAGCATAATTAAAACATTTTATACACGGTTTTCCGTAGGTCTATAGTATATAGTGATGGGTGATCAATTTTAATTCAATTAGATATACTTTCAATAGATTTCTTCCCAGATGCGATTACGCATTTTATACTCGTAATCCATTTAATAACTGGATTTAGCTAACAACTTAAACGAATCAATGGAAGCTATTATATTCTGTTTACCTTTCCATTACGTATTCGTCTATGACAGTTCGTAGAATAGATTTTTCCAATCATTCATTGTACACTGCAATTGTCAAGTTTTGCGAATTCCCATTCACGCGAGTTTATGAAAGAAGGCACGTTCATTTAAATGTTGTTAAAAATTGTCTTATCGTTTACAAGAATACGTATGTATACAAGAACATATATGTATTGACTAGAGTATACTTATGATGATCATCAAAGTTACACGTGAATCTAATCGATACAAAAATCTTCCGCTTCGCTTAATGACGACATGAATGACTTGTAAGAACAGATTTGCAATAATTACGAATTATATGATATTATAATGAAAATGCTAAAATAGTACCTCCCACGTTTGTTTATTCGTAAGATTAATGCATTTGCTCACTTAGCACCCAAATGTATTGTTTGACTTTTTTGGTAATAAACAATCCTACTAAAACACTTGTGCAAAGGATAATGAGATTGTACTAATTTCGAAAAATAATCTTTGTTGTTTTGGTATTGTCAATGGAAATGTTTCACTTGATTCAAATATTCAGTGTGATCCAACCATATTTAATATTTTTACATTTTTTTTTAGTTTTCAAATATAATTAAAGAAATATAATCGAAGAAATATATAGGAAGAATAAGAATAAATTTCGTTTGAGTGAACCGAACATGGCTGATTAATGAAGCATAAAAAAATCTGAGGCAAATGTTGAAATAGTATAACTAAGTAAAAATTAAACTGAACCAATGTTAGAATATTGAGTTTCGAAATTTAAATAAAATCAGTTCCACATAAGTAAATGGCAAAGAAGTATGAATATAAGAAACTTACCGTAGCACCAAGAATGACGAACGAATTATGCTCTGTACTGCTGGCACGGAGAGTATTAGATCCATTAAACGATACTCGTCTACGAATGGATCTCGGCGGTACCGTCCATGCGGCAAAGCTTTCCTGGACCAAGGCTGAAGCAAAAGATAAGAATTTGATAAATATCCTACGATGACACAGAAATTAGATGATAGTTTTAAATCGTTAGAGATATTCTGTAAATAAAACCGTGTTACGCTCTCTCACCCAGATACTTCGCATCAGCTTACCCGCATATTTATGGATAAAATGACAACAAAAGTATTGGAAAATTCTTTGTTAACGTTGCATGGAACATTCGTTTGATTTTTTTCCCGATTAATCTCAAAATTGTGATATTATTAACAGGTTGACCCAAATGCGACTCATGAAATACTCTCCATACATTTAATTCATAAAAATTTTCTTTACAATAAATTTTGCCATCAAGTCTCAGGATAAGAATAATTAGAAAAAATATATAACGAGGAACATTGTCGGGTCTATATTATAATTTTTCTTTACTCTTTAAAGTTTAGAAAGAAGGTAAATTTCGTAAGGTCGCACGGAATGTTACAAATTTCTGAGATTATTTATAAACTGGAACACAATGACAATATTATAGATAACAATTTTACTACCAACATTTGCTTTTGTTATACGTAGAGGATAAAAGTTATAATGACACGTTATTTGTCAAATACATTTTTATGAAACATTAAGTATAATTTGTACATGATATATTTATTCGGTTTTTACAATGTGTAAAAACATGGAACTTTTCAGCAATTATTTTTTATCGTTTCAAAAAATCAGCTTCAAATTAATCATTATGCATTGAACGTTCAATTTAATCAAGATTACCCTTAAAAAAATTTTTTTGGGTTTTTTAAAGATTAGAAATATTTAAATTTAATAAGTCCAAAATTTAAGAAATCGAACAGTAAATAAAAAACTAAATAAAAAAATCAATAGAAAAATTGAAAATACGCATAAATCTAACGAAGCAGTGTAAGCTTGTTGAATATAAAAATTTTGTATAATATCATGAATGATGTTTATTTTATAATATTCTATTATATTAAATTTTATTTTATAATTCATTAAATGTAATTCAACCAAATTTTTTAATCTATACGTTATAATTATTTATTTACTAACTAATAACTCTAACTTTGGGGACATTAATTCTTTGGTAATTTAGTATGCCAAATTAATAAAAGAATATTTAAGGATCAAAGTAATTGTTTTACAACTTTAACATTCTTGTTAAGGTATTTTATTATTTAAATAAATTTTACTATATTTTATAAGTGAAAGTACTATTCTCTTCAATTTCGTAATCAATACAATTAAAAAAAATGTTTTTTGGACGAATATTTTTCCGAGAAACAACTATTTTGTAGAATTTTGACAACTAAAAATATACCATTGGACAAATCACAAAAAATGCTTCTAATATTTTACAACTTCTTGTTAATGATATTGAAATATCATTTCCTTCAATTTTTTTTTAATCTTCTCTACAAACGATCGTAAACCTTGTCCTTGTGAAAATACGCGAATGACCTTATAACTCCACTACGTGGAGTTTAATTATGAATTGTTTTGTTAATATAAGGATAAGCCTTGCAATTTTATATAATATTTTGCTATCCAAAATGGAAACAAAACTTATAAAAATTGTTGTATTTATTAATTTTAAATATATCATACACTATAAAATCCCAAAAAATTATTATGTTTAATAGAAAATTTTATAATACAAGTTGATCACTATCATGACGGTCATTTCATATAGGTAATTGTTCGAAATTTTTTATCTTATCGATATATTAATAATCTCTTTCAGAAAAATCAAATTGTATCAAATTTACCCGATCACCGTGATTTATTTAAAAATATGCTACGTGCCAATTAGGATTTTTGCCGTTATTAATCGGATATAAATCTTGAAAAATTAAGGATCGGCTTCCTTGTAGTATTAGAACTTAATACTCCATTATCGGCTTTTAAACTTAGACTTAGATCTTTAACTGTTTTCTTATAATTGATTATAATTTAACTTATTTTAGACATATTATTCTACATTCATACGGAAAAAAATTTTGTTGTAAAAATAACTTATGATTGATAGTATCTGTGGGATAGATTCATATTTTCATAGAATTCACTACAATTTATAATTAAAATTTCTATTATTTTGTAACTTTTACTATATACAAAGCGATTTCTACTACACTGAGAAAAAAGTTCCAAATTCCAAATGTTCTTGGGGAAAAATTACCATAATTCTAGTAAAGCCACCACAGGCTGTAAAAACCCCAAAAAAATTACCATATAATTTATTGGAAAATTTATCAGAGTATAGTAATTTTTTCTATAATTATGGTAAAATTTCTTAGAAATTATGGTAATTTTTTTTATTTTTACAGCTTGTGGTGGCTTTACTAGAATTATGGTAATTTTTCCAAACACATTTGAAATTTTTCCTAACTCTTTTCTCACTAGAAGACGCCACGGCCTCCGGATCACGGATTTTGCTTAAACTTTGAGGTATGTTTTTAGATGCCAAAATATGAAGAATGCTAGAATATTAGACCCGAACACTTTGATAAACTTGAGTTATCGACAGATTTAGTTGTATTTGAAAGAAATACTGAAAAAATGCTCTGCTTTATTTTTTTATTGATTAAGCTAGAAAATCCTTATATATAATTGTAAAAAAAGAAAATAAAACTAGAGATTACAAGTTTTACATTGCTTTTTTTATAATTAAAAAATATTAAATACATCAAAAGTTATGAAAGTTTAAAGTTAAGCAGCGCAAATGCATTCAAATAAGTATAAAGTTAAAGCCTGTCAATTTATCAATTTTTGTTGCTTAACTTTAAACTTTCATAACTTTCGATATATTTAATATTTTTTAATTCTGAAAAAGCAACGTAACTTAATGAATAAACAAATAAAACAGAGCATTTTTTTCAGTATTTCTTTCAAATACAGCTAAATCTGTCGATAACTCA
>JAWWEQ010000027.1:2244612-2353607 GCA_035583055.1 Torymus tubicola
TTACTGAGATTGACTCGTTTCCATTCCACCTCTTTAACTTCAAAACAACTTATCCATTCAATATACATATATATATATTCACTCAAACGAAATCCAAGCGAATCGACAATTCAACAACCAACTGTCGGCTTTACGAACCTCCTCCGAATATTATACAAGTAAAAATCTTCAACAATCCGTGAAGAAACATATTCCACTTGGCCCCGTAAAGCTATTACAGCAGTGCACGTTCAGGATTTCGCACTCAGCATTGTACCGATGCGCCGTCACGATTCATTTACCAGGCCGCGTACAAATTGCACGAGCGCAGAGACAAAAGAGATCGAGCGCTTAGAGCGCGTTTATATTATGTAGACCGATATAAAGGAGTGAGCGCGCGATCTTGATGACAAGTGGAGCGCGCGCGCGAGAGAGAGAGGAATCGATGAAAATTGAATGCTCTCGTTGGGTCGAAGATAAAATGGACCTGGAAGCGGAAGCGTGTCCTATGCGGAGGAGATACCATGCTATGGGTGTGTGTATATGTATATAGAATGGAATCGATTGATCTGTCGTTGGATTTTTAACTGACGGGTTATAGAAAGGACGGCGGTACTCTTTACAAGTTGTCAGTATGTGGTAGGATGGCGGTGAAAAAGACGCGGGGTTTCTTTGCGGGATAATCTTCCGACACGTAGATCACGGCGAGCTAGTTATATATGCTTCGTATATATGTATTTAGTTTACGAAGGCTTTTTCACAAAATTGAATTTCAATAACTATACATCCATACTCTATATACTCTTTCAAAGCATGAATTCTCAAACTTTCTCTTTAACGTTTGCAATTCTTTCTCTGTAATATATTTTTCTCCGTGTACCTATACAAAACAGTAAAAAAAAAAACATATCGACATACCCACACACATATACATCACAATCCGATATACATTGAAAGCAGCAACGCGCCAGCTGAACCACGGCGCACTTTATCTCTTTGTTTCTGCCTTGTGACTCAACTCTGGGCGTACGTACCTCTGAAAGGGTCAATCCCGATGGCGCTCGATTCTTTTTTTTTTTACAACGAAATGCAGATTCGCAGCGAAACAGGAAGTCTGGCGTTGCGAGCATCGGATCCCGATTGTCCACAGTTAAATGAGATGTCGCGGATGCGATTTTTTTATTATCTGCTGACGGGACTGGACAGCTTTTTGTCGAGAACCGTTCGGAGCTTACTAGGACGTGTATATATATATGTACATAGTGAGAGATAGAGGAGGATAGTCTGCACAGCCTTTTTACAATTTGCGAAAAAAGCTTAACGGTTGATATACATTGGCGAGCTGGTTTTGCAATTTGTGAGAAACTGGGATTAAAAGAATGTATACGATTGGTGTGATCTGATTATTTTTGTTTGATTTTTCAAACGATATTATATTGGATATTTTTTAGCTGATTATTTTACATTAAATTTTTTGTCAAAGTAACCAACAATTTTATACGAGAATTTGACATTGAGTAAAAAATATACTCGTTTTGTTATCAAATATAAATTCTTATTTCTGAATACATCACGTAAATGTAATTGTTGATGAAAGAAGAAATATATTTTTCGCGTATTCACATACAAAATTTATAAAGAAGTCACGTTTGTAAAAAACATAATCATGATATTATGAAGAATAACAACGTAAAATATCTTGAATGATAAAGAAAACAATTGCTTGAAAAAATGATAATTCTGGATGCAACTTAATCATCGTCAGTCGGTATTTTCAGTGAAAATATTGTAATTTATACAAATATATATAATCTTCGAAAACTAGAAGATTTAGTATAGTCCAGAATAAACGCAAAGTAATACCTCTTAAAACATTTGTACAGAATTACGAAAACAACATTAAGCAACTGTCAAATTACTGTAAAGCTGAGATCCAAGCGACAACTTTGAACTTGAAAAGTTTATACAACTGCCTCTCCCATTTAGTCCAATTACCATCTTCCCCGAAATCACATAAAATGCATTTCCGGCTCGCTATGTACCCTAATTAAACGCAAAAAAAGCATAACGCCACAAAGCTACCGGCGCCTGTCCGTTACGCACACACACTCTCACACTCGAGCAAACCGTGGTGGTACGTGCAATTTGTGTAAACGCCGCGCATTTACGAGAGCCTTTTGAGCATCAAGAGAGAAAGAGAGAAGGTGAGCAACAGGGTTAGGAGAGTGAAAAATCGTCCAAAAGAACTCCTCCGATCATACAGTACGTATTATTCGCATTCTGATCTGTTTGTTTTCAAAGATACTACAGACGGTTACTGCGCGAATGAATGTGGGTCTTTATATATATAGAGGCGTGGTCCAGTTGCTCGACCGGCTGGAGAGTTTTGGATGACTGTGCGAGAAATGACAGTTGCTGTACACTGCAGTTCGTTTATTTGAGATTGATATATAACTCGATAGTTTCTTATATAGAAGATATCTGTGTTATCAAGTTTCGAGAGAGATAAGTCAGCAGAGTTATTGTTGTAAAGAAAGAAATGAAAATCAACCTAACTGTTTATCCAATATAATTATCATGTGAAATAAGTTTATAAAATAATTCGATAATTAATTTAATTTCTAGAGTTTATAAAACAAAACTATTCTTACCTGCGATACTTCAATTACGCGTCTCGCATAAACTGATTAAGAAAATTTTTTTAATTAAATCTGCACTTGTGGGATTTAAAAATACATCAATTAAGCTGATATTTGATTTATTGTTTCGTATCGTATTACGTAAAAAAGAGGTTGCTGGAAAGAATCTTGAGTCGATTTAAAATTAAAAAAAACTAATAAGCTACCGCTGAAGATATTATTGAGAAGAATTAAAGATTTTCGAGCGTATCGTATGAATTGTATCCAATATCAAAGATTACACAAATTAACAGTGTATTTATATATCATATCAAAAATTTTTAGATTGACGTAAGAGCAATTTTCTTTTTGTAAACAATTACGAATTCATAATGGTGCAATAATATAATTTAGCTTAAAAACAAATTCAACTTGTAATGTATTCTGAAAACCACTCAATAATATTGTACTTATTATAATCATTCTTTGATTTTTTATAAAACAAAAAAATCAATCTTTCCCATGTCCATTGCAGTACTTCAAAAATAGTATGAAAACAACAAACCCATTAACCATCCTCTTACCCGATCCATTAAAACCCGTTAAATAAGTTAAGAACAAAATTAATACTTCACGCTCGAAAAACTTCGATTAAAAGCTTCTATCTCTCTCTCTCCTGGATTCAATTTCCCCAAACAACCGCAACTATTACGTCACTAACTCCGAACCGAAAATTTCCTACCCCGAATCCACGCCCCGTCCTCCTCCCCGCAGATCTCTTCCTACACTATATCTTTCTCTCCTATCCGGCCGCAACAGTCGAGATATCGAGTTCCGCGAGTTAAGCGTCGTCGACGTCGTCGAAAAGATCTGAACCGCGCGAGGCCAAAACTGTCTCTCTCATCTTTCTCTCTTGCGCTAAACCGCACAATGCACCGTGTAAAAACGTGCCGCGAGCGCGCGCAGGAGAAAAGCTAACTGTACTTACAAAGCGCAGGTAAAAATGACGTCGCGCGCACGCGGAAATTTAACGAAGGGTATTAAAGAGCAAAGAGCGCGATCATTATACATACGAGAAAGAGAGAGGCGCACCCTCGAGGAAGCTCTTTTTTCCTCCCAGCAATTTGTCTGTACGTACTTTCTATATGTTTACGTTCTGGGTGTATATATATATGTATATGTACCTGTTAGGCTTGCCAGTGCGTCGCTTTTTTTTCATCTCTTTGTTTACTCTCATAGGCTGGGAAGTAGGCGAATGCGCGCAGGCGTCGTCGTTTTTGACGGCGGAGAATAATGCGTACAATTAATTTTTTGCGCTATCCCCGCGAGCGTTTATATATATATATGGGAGGAAGCGTGGATGGAAGAGATTTGAAATATTGGGCTTTTTGCGCAGCCTCGTCGTCTTAAGTGTTCTCTCTTCTTTTATTTTTTTCATCTCTAGTTGTTACAAATTGGAGCAGCTTTCAGGGAGCGCGAGAAAAAATTTAATCTGAATTCTTTCTTTCTATTCATAAGTTAAACGCTAGGATATTAAGGTGATTAGTGTGCACGGAAGAAACGTTTGTCGTGAATGTATTCATTTTTTTTTATGAAAGTAATTTACTGCTTTTAGAATATAGTTGTAATCTATGATTGATAGATATTTTATTCAACAAATTGCAAATTTTCGCAGTTTTAAATACAAGAGTCAAAATGATTTTTATCAAGGAACAATTCTCACGATACAATATTGTGTTTGTAAGAAAAAGAATCGAATTTTACTTTATAGGGCGTGAATAATCTTTTATTTATCCACTAGGATGATTAAGATAAATAGTGTTAAATTTGTGAGAAAATAACATCAATAGGAAAAAATACAAAAGTATAGGCTACGACTATAACGTATTAACATATTGGCGGTGCATTGCAATAAATCTTATGGTATCTCATCCTCATCTACTGAAACATCTCAATCTCTTATTACAACACTTTATTTTTTTTTCTTCACTATGACTCTAACGTATCTGAAAAATATTTTTGAATCTGAATTGAAGATACTAGAATTCGATTGCAGTTACACATAACAATATACTTTTCTATAGCATTAACAATTTTTTCGCAATACAATAACAATAGATTTCGTCTAAAAGTATATATAAAAGATACCATCTGCAAATTCTCAAGAATTTTCATTCGAAAAATCCAATCCCACACTATATATATATATATATATATATATATATATATACGTTCTGTCACGAACATCTAGATACATTCAGAATTTTGCAAGCGAGGGATGTCCGATGTACCTTGACACGTTCCGCAGAGAAAAAAGCAAGCAAATACCACGAATCCCTCATCATGTCGCCATCCGTGCACGCAACTCCTGAGACAACAAGAACAAAAAAACGACCGCATTCATCAGCTTTTCACTGCACTCACTTACTTACTCGTCCCCATCGATTCCAACGAAAAGTGTACCCAACGACCTCTTGCCCGAAAATACCATTACTACACGCAGACGGCGACGCGTCCGCTCCGCGAATAAGGAAAACTTGGCGTACCGCTAATGGAATTAACGGCGTTGCTCGTTTTTTTAACGAACCCGCCATACGTCCACACCGCGCGCGTGAACTCATTAGTCGCGTCTGCCCGGGCGCCGCGCGAAAAGAGCGAGCTCCGCTATTGTCGCATATACATGCCTTATATATATATATATATATACTCTTACGCGCGTGGATAATAAGATCAGCTGGAGATAGAAGGCTAGAGAGAAAGAGAGAGAGAGAGAGGAGCGTGCGGACGTATTCTGGGTTAACGGCTGCTGCTGCTGCTGTTGCTGCTGGCTGGGATATAAACGGTGAGATGGATAGATGGATGGATCGAGTGCAGATAAGACCGCAAGAGGCGGACAAAGGATCGTGCATGATGATGGCGCGAGCGCATAGCGGGGGTGTGAGGTAACCGATTTCCTCGTGACGGCTGATTGTTGTTATTTTTGGTTAGTGATTTTCATTGGGTTGTTTTCGTTTTGCGATTTTTTTTTTGCATATCAATTGAATTTGGTAATTAATTGTAGTTGATAATAATTTTTGATGATATATAGCAGTTGCGTATATAAACATTATAAATTAATTAAACTATTTGAAAACAAAAGAATCACGGAGATTCATTTATGCGCTACTCATGTAAAGGATTTATTCATATACATAATTTGTACACTTTTTCTTGAATACTAATTTAAATCTGATTATATTGTTATATGACACGTATACATTATGTACCGTCATAAGCTATTCCATTGATAAGATTTGGCGACGAGCTGTCCGACCATTTTTAACACGATTGTAATATTTTTGCAGCTCATTTAGCAACTCATTTTTTGCATAAAATAAATTTTACAAATGGCACGATACTTCTTGGCAAAACGACTCGTGTTTACATAACAGTTTAGAATGAAAAAACAGACGTAAATTAGAAAATTTCTTACTTTCATTATAGCTCTCGGTAGAATAAACTAAGAAACTGGCATATTTGTTGTACGGACTAACTTTTTAATTACTCGGGGAGCTCACTTTTTAGACGAGTCTTATACAACTTAAAATAAATTACTCATAGTTTTGTAATTTTCTCATACTTAAAAGCAAATTACAAGAAACAAAACAAGTTTTTGCTTGACTATATAAAGACGCACGCGCGAGACTGTGGGTAATGCAGTAACGATGATTTGTGCGTTTCCGCAGTCCCTTATGATACCAGCGTAAAACTTTTATTTTTTAAAACTAAACGATTTAATTAAGTTAATTATCGCTCTGCTGAGAAGTGTATATACGACCGCGATGTTTGTGAAACGTTAGCCTTAATTAATCAAGTCATTAATGAAACGCAAGAGAACCGTGGAAACTAATGACCATTTGGTTTTCCATTCAGACGAACCTATGCGAAATCACACCGAAGATCAGCTAGAAGTTCGGTCAAAGAAAGAAAAAATACTACCTGAAAAATCTACCAATTACCATCCCTACATCAGCACACATTCAACAAAGCGCAGACAAATTCCATACTCGTTCATTGAAATCCTTCAACGCGCCCTACTTCCGCCATATACATATAATACATCTTCTCCTTCTCTCTCTCCAACACACAGTCTCGGACAACAAACTCCAGCAGCTCCATAATCACGCCAAAACAAATTACCCTCATTATCGCGTCAAATAAATTTCCGCGGAATTAATCGCTACCGAGTAGCTGGCACAGCAGCAGCAGCAACAGTATAGCATCTTATCCGCGCTGCGCCGCTTCGACCTCGATTCATCACCCGAGTTATGATACCCGCACGTCCGCGGCGCGCGCGTGCGACTGCGACACAACAACGCGTGCCCGAGATCGCATATCGCATATAAGATCGCTATATATATATAAATTCTCTGTGCGCGGGCATTCAGCGTCCGTGTAACCCTTTTTCGTTTTAATTGCGAGACGCGCGCTCGCTCGCGGCCATCTGATATGATTTTACTATTCGAGGCGACGCGACGCTGAAGGATCTCGTGCTTATGTATATTATACAGAGATTGAGATGTGCGCACTCGAGTTGGGAAATCTAGGTGGAAAGAAAACAAAGTTCGCTATGAGACGAGGGATACGTATGTTTACTTTTTTCTGGAAGCTATGTATATATATATATATATATATATATATATATATATATATCAAGTGGAGGTTGGCAGGAAGAAGGTAACTTGATATGATAGGGATATATACGTAGCGAAAAATTTGACGTAATACCAGCTCTCCTCATATTGTGCTACTGCAGTATCACGATATAAAACATAGAAAACTCTGTTTAGGATATAGTCATATTATAGTTGAGTAAGAAAAAAAAAATTTGTTGTTATTATTATTAATAACTATATACCTATTTATACTGCCTTCCTTATCTTTTTTGCACAGATTCAACAAAATATATTTTTATGTAATTATATTACCGTATAGTAATAAACCTAAGTATGCGTCGATAAGAAAATCTTTTTTCATTAAGTTTAGTTTATTACTACCATGCAGTCTATTAAAAATCGCAAACTTCCCTGCTGTTCAATACACCACTATACCAAGAAGTTTATTAAAAAAAAAAAGTATACAAGTTTACGTCTCAATAAACCGTCATTAAGACGCAATGTTATAGTAGAGGGGAATTTTTTGCGCGTACATTTTGAATTTCCTCCTGTACAAAAGCGAGAAAGTTAGACGCATTTATAGAGTTACTTTCTCCTTTCTGATAGGTTTTCCCACATGTCATATTACTCGATCATCCGTGCGTGCGGCGAGCGGATATCGATATCTGCAAATCGACACTCGTTTCGCGGTCTCTATACACTATTGCTAGTAGTCTATAACTTCAGACTGGATTTCACATCGTTTTTATTGCTATATGAAGAAAAAAGAAATTATAAAAGAGACTAATTCGTCTACAGCGGAAATGACTTTTCGGTATATGGATTTAACTTTAGAAATATGGCTCATTTAATTACGTGTACCTTAGGTAGGTGAAATACGTGAATCAAATAGAACACATTATATTTTATTTTCAAATTCTTCGATGAAGTTTATCTATATTATTACTGAAAATGATGGCAGATAGTCTATAAAAGAAAATATCTGTTATACATATTTAAATAAATATGAAATATTGAATAGCATATTTGAATGTAACGTCCTTCAGTCGTTATTCATATTTAGTAACATTTATATTAATAAGAAAAATGTACATTGACAACTATTTAACGACATAGGGTAAAAACTATCCACGATCACTTTCATCGTGTATCAATGCTGTGGGAAACCTCAAGGCAATTACAATTTTGAAATTGCATTCAAAGCAAACATAAAGCGCGCCTAATAACGCAATAAAGAAAAAAAAATTAACCGCTTCATAAACTGTTGAAGCAGTCTGCGTGTACGCATCAGCTGGCTGCTATCTATGCGCGCGAATCCTTCTTTCATCACTTTCGAACGCATTATTATACATCCATGCCGAGCAAAAGAATACCCTCGACAACAAAGATTTCCCAGACGATCTACGTGGATGGTATTAGAAGACAGAGAGAAGGAAAAAAACTTAACGACGTTCCGTTAAAAGTGGATACATATATATACCACCACACATATACGCGCACGTATACATACCCGCGCGACTTTCAACACGCGGTGTAAAAATCAACAACTCGCGCGCGCGTGCGATTTCTCTCCGGCATCAGCTCGATTTGCAAGCACGCGCGAGTGCAATGCGCTCGCGAGAGAGGAACACGACACTCGTCGTAAAAGCCACAAAAGACTCTCCTACCATGGTGTTTTCACACACACACACACATGCGCGCGGGGCCGACGCACAGTGAAAATCTCGTGGTGCGAGCAAAAAAAGAGATGCGTGCATCGGTTAGCTGCGTTTTCCCTTTTCCCTCTGTATATACAACGTACACGAAGGAGAGTGAAAATTCTACGAAGCGCCGGCGCATGTGTGCACGCTTTTCCGTCACCGGTCGACCTTCCGCGACTGCATAATTCAGCGCATACGCCTGAGGCGATGCTTGTGGGGTATAGAAGAAAAACCAGGCCCCGGTAGTGGTAACTGATCGTATAGGCGTATTTCTTTTTTTCGCCGGTATGCGGTACAATTTTCCCGGTCACTTATTCGGCTCGGCTAATAATTCGCGCCTATTAGCCTGTGTCTATATAGTGTTTTCCGGATGACGGTGACTGGCTACGTTGGGATATAAACGCTATTATATGTTGTTTAAAGTTTAAGGTAGGAAGCTTGTATAACAGGATGGTAAGCAGGTGTCCTTTTTACTCGGAATGGTGTGCAAAATTACGAGCGGTTGAATTTTACCGGTTATCGTTGGGGTGTCAAAATTCAATTAATTCATTTATTAGTAAACGTGAGTAAGTTTATTTTACTTTCAAATATCATATAGTTGATGATGTCAAACTTAGGAATGCAGGATATATGCCTTAATTAATGTATTAATTAATTGCTATCGTTTGTTTTAGTTAAAATATATACGCCTGTGAATTATCATAAAGAAAGAAACACAAAGGTTTCGGTTTCGTTTTCGAGCAACGTTGAATTCAAAGTCATGCTTGATTAATGGCCAGGAAAAATTGCCCCACGAAATTTAGAAAATGCACGCAACCAAAGTCGGTCACTAATCTGTTTGGATGACATAATACGCCGTTTTCCTAATCCTCGATTAGACATAACTTTACATCGAATTAGAGTGGAAAGACCGCACCAAAAATTCAAATTAACGCTCTTTTCAATCTACTTTTCAGCTGAGTTATAATGAATATCGCGCCTTGAATGCGTGGCATCAAATGACCATAAATCAAAAAAGCTATAGTGTAACGTTGATAAATGCGATGTATCACCTAAAACGTGAAAGAAGGTCAAATAATTTGTCTTTTTCATTAGCTCGATTTGATTGCTGTTTTCAAAAAAATTACCTTGAAGTCGTGCGCCCTGAAACAAAGAAAAATAACAGAGATTATATATATTTTTTTCTAGGTTTACACTGATACATTCATTTGTAACGATTAAATTTTAGGGCCGCATGCATCCAGAAAAGTTCTGGGGTCAGTGCGCATTATATTTTGCGTGAAACCGCTCGCACCTAATTTCGCGCAATTAAAATAATTATAGCGGCATTGTTTGTAACGCGTTACCACCTGTCGTTTAATAGCGCGTAACCTTAAAACAATTTTACGCCGCGGGATTACTTACGCGAAAGCTTAAAAACATTTTTAGAGCAATTTTATACCTACTCCGACTAAGTAGGCGCCGACTATTAAGCGTCTACTATGTACTTTTAATAGTCATATTAATTTAACCCACATTATTTTATAACGATTTTTTTTTTTCAGAAAAACTTGCAACACAATTTGCGTTACTAAAATAATTTTCAAAAAAAAATCCAACCAAAATTCACTTCAAAATAAATTTCCTAATTAGGCAGATAAAATTCATACAAATAAACAACTCATCAAGCACAAACCCAATAATCATTGAAATCTGCGACTCCCACTTTTCATGCAACGCATGAGCCGCACTTTACAGCTCGTAACTCAGCCTCAGCAGCGTGGGAATACCTACCTCGCGAAATGATACTCCTTTCGTATTTTGACGAGTATACGTATACGTATATATATATGGATATATATATACGTATACGTATACAACGTGCGCGCTGCTCGAGGCACCTACGACTCTCCTGCCTTTTTTTTACGAGCGGCCCTGGTCATTCATCTCCCCGCGAGCGCACGCGCGCGCGACGGCTTTGTTTCGCCGCTCGCAGTGCGCGTGTTTTTTTTCTCTTTTTCTCTCCTCGCCGTAGGTATACACCTAAGTACATTTGATTTCTAAAGAGACGCGTTGCGAAATTCGCGAGCGAGAAAGAGAGAGAGAGAGACGGTTTCTGCTTAAGGGGATGTGAAAGTCACCTGCTCTCCGTGCTATATATATATATATATATACAAGCCTTCCGAGAAGTGCGAAGTGAGCAAAGAGAATGGGTTAATGTCAATTGCGGAGGTGGTGGTGTTACTTTCATTCGCGCGTTTCGTTGATTGAAGAGGCACGATGTGCGTTTATTGAATGACGACGAGTCGTATTATACGAGGCGCGTAATTTATGATCGTCGAGCAGCGCTGAAAGTGCGGATTTAGGATTAGTTCGCGCGCGCCGTTACGTGGCGTTGCTTATTATATATTGTACGTGAAAAATTGTTACGCGAGTTGAGCTTAAACTGCAAATCATTGCTCTGCAATGAACGGACTCTAAGATGAATGACTTACATTTTTTTCAAAGGTTTGGATAAGCTAATTTCACGGATTCGACATTGACTTTCAGTTTTTAAAAGTGTGGAAACACGTGCATGTATGTATATGTGTACGAGGATTAATGATGACTTGAGAGTTTTTCACTCAATTTAAGTAAGCTTATGTCAGGTGTTAGATTAATTCCCGACATTTCTACAGTTATCTAATTCATAACGATATTACAGCATTTCAACGGTGATAAAATCGTTATGAATTATGCATTTAATAATCATTCTAAGAGGCCATTGTCGCCGTTGCGCAATCTTTTATTCAACTTCAATTTCGTTAAAAGCCGTGTTAAAAATAAAATCTGAAAGTGTAAAAATGAAAATTAATATGAACTTTTTGGCCTTTGTGATAACATTCTTTACAAATGTTTTATCTAGTGGATGTAATTTTATAAATAACAAAACTGTTACTATTAACATTTTTTTAATCAAAATATAAATTATAATAATATAAGACTATAAAATAATAAACTGGAAAATACCTTTTTTTTTAATATTTACGATATTTGGCAAATCTACGAGAAACTTAAAACATTTAAATTAAACTTATTTCTTCTTAAATTAAAAACCGACATTATCTTCGGCGTCAACTTTAAGCTATGCAAACTAAAATTAACGTACAGTAGAATATATTTTTCTGACGCAAATCAGTAAAGTTAAAGAAAAAAGCTCATCATCCATTTAAAATGTTCCATTTCTTCAGTGAAATATGAACAGTGCCGCTTTGTGGTATGAAGTTCAAATGTATACATTTCTGACCAAGTAAATATATTCCTTCATATAAACGGTAAAATGGAAAATATATAAAAAAATATTTGTAACTTGATTGATATTTGATAATTTCGAAAAGAAAATGTTATCAATGTTGTTATCATTGTTCTTTGAAAGTAAATTACAACCTTCATAAGAATTTATCTGTAACAATCCTGCAATTAAAAATATTTGTATAAACCGTTCAATCGGCCTTTTAAAAATAACATTATAGCCTTATATCCAATCGATTGATATGACTGTCTAGAAAAAAAAATAAAACATTTATATACCAAATTGTTTCATTATATAATTCAAACATATTTTTTTAAATAATATAGCCATAACCGCGAACATGAACGATCACTGCGACCGTCGAACCATGTTCCATTATTTTTTTTCCCTGTGACAACTGAGCGAAAATGAATAGCTCTCCCTTAAGCGATAATATCCCGCGCGCAACATAATTCATCCGACAAAAACAGCCCATTCCATTCGCACCGAAACTTTCGCAAGGCACTTTTCGACGTCGTCCGCGCGTCCCCCCATAATCTCAGCTGCTCTATAGCATTCCAGAGCAATTTTCTCGCGGCCGTGCGAATTAATGGTTCCTAGTTACGAGCGGACTTTGACTTTTTCCACACGCGTATACACATACATATAAACGCAGATAACCTCGCCCCTTATAGATCCGACAAAACCTGCGTCATTTAACCGAGCGTTGCAGCTTTCGCCTTCTGGGAACAACAACGCGTAGTGACTTTTTTGTTTTTTTGTTTTTATTTTATTTCGAAAAGCGACGGTAGAGACTCGATAGTGTCCTGTGCAATACACGGATATACGGAGACACGCAAGTAATGGGGTGTGTTTAGAGCGCCGTAAATATCGACGAGGGGAAAGTGCGAGCATGGCGAGTTTGGGAAAAATTTCTCATCGTTGTATAAGTAAGCGAGGCGACGAAAGAAAGTCTGGTACACGACGGGGTATCTTTATCCTTGAAATTTGCTAATCGTGGTAAAGTCGACGTAACACGCCCTATAATTTGAATAGATTTTTCGTTATAGTGTGTCGTAAAAATTGTCCGTCGCTGTTTTACAGAGTTTTTTCCCACAACTTCAACATTTAAAATCGCGAAAACTGCAAATAAACAAACCACGAAAACTAAACTCATGCCATGGAAGACCAACGAATATACATACACGAATGTATATAGACATTGAGGCAACAGCAACCATCGTGACCTCGATACCTACTCATTCGTACCTTCGCGCGCAGACAGCTGACGTTTAACGCGTAACACTATACAGCGCGAAAAAAATTCGCTAAATACGCGCGTGTGAAAATTCCTGACTGATTATACGGGATTACGAAACAGCCCCGCGAGAGAGTAAACACCACGGTGACGGTTGTGGTGCTCTTGCGCGTTTATAAAATTACGCACGCGTGGCGTTGAAGCTTACTCCCGTGATTATTCACGCTTTCATAGCCACGCGCGCGTTGACATTTCGATAACGAGATATATAATTTGTGGAGCCTTTTTTTTCTTCTTTTTCTTGGCGCTTGTTCCAAGCCGATTAGCTTGTATAGTGTCGAAACAATTTCCTTCTTCAAGCGAGGCATCATACAATACAAATGCACACCACATTGGGATATATATATATATAAACGCAACTGTTTCCACGTGTATATATATATATATATATATATATATACCTCTTGGCGCGATGCTGATATAAAATTCAATTTGCGCGCGAAAGCCGCGACAGCGGGAAATTGTGTGTTGTATATTCCGGCTCGCGGTGCGGGGCGAAGCTTTTGCAACATCATTTCATTTGGATCGCAGCCGCGCGATCGTTGGTAATGCCAATGAAATAACAGCTGTTACTTTGGCTTTTCGCTTTTTCACGACGCGCGCACGCGCGCGTATATATATAGCTAGCTGTTGCTGTATGGAAACGCAAACTCATGCGGGTTGTGGAAACAGTTTAGTGCGCTGATATTTTTCTGGGGGTTGATTATATGGAGGATATATAACCGAGAGAGAAAATGTAAAAGGAATTTTCATTTTTTTCAGTTTTCCGATTTATGGTAGAACGAGAAATATGTTCCTAAATATATTTAATATATCTTGTGTATGATTATTTTATGTAAACATCATAAAGTTTATTCATAACTAGGTTGGACGATACTGCTTAGAAGGATGTATAAATTAAGAGATTTGGATTTATGCAAAAATCTCAATATAACGGGTATAATCAAAATGCGGGAATGCGCGAAAGCTCACGTAGGATGTAAGCAGATAAGGTTCATATATCTTGGCACGTATAGTCATCGATATGCGCCATATTATCTTGCGAACTCTGCTTACGACTTTCCGAGCTTTCTCTGTTCTTTAAAACAGACAATATTTTCTTAACTTACGTTTACCCTTTCCACCACTGCTTAAAACCAATAATATTTATAGACACGAATATTATACGATATCAACGCGCAATATTTACACCTTTCTGTATATCCCACAAGTATAATCGATTTCATATCTTCTTCCTCAAAGGTATCCATCTTCATTCTATTACTCGTCTATACCTTATGTAACTTCAATACCTAACCGATTCCCCATCCGGTATACACTACACCAGCATCGCCACTGCCACCGCCCGACTAATTTTCTCTATCTCATTTTTTCATTTCTCATCATCGCAACCGAAACTCTCCGCGTTATATACTTTTCCAAATCAAGCAGCTCGTCGCTCTTCCTATATATACATACACACATTTCCTCGATAATCATCGTCGCGTAAAGCCATCACTTTTCGGCGCGTCTTCGATATCACCGCGAGACGTGCCGTAATAATAACAACGCCGACCGCAAAACCAATCTTCCTCGACGCTCAGCTTATAGATATATATATGATGAATCTCGCAGACGTTTTCCGTATAGTAACTAGACCGTCGCGTCGGGTATTGCAAAAATGTTGTCGATTCGCGTATATTGGTATATACGCACGTGCATATAGTGCACGCGACAGAAAAAAAAGAGAGGAACGACTGTCAGCTTTCAAGAGATGACTCGGCGTCCTTAAGAAGCAGCAAAATTCGAGAGCGTTATAAGAAATGGTATACGAGAGAGATGTCTGTAACGAGTTGGTAAGTACGTTTTCATTTTTTCTTATTCCTCGCGCTTCGTCGATTCGACGGCTGATGCGAAGGATCGTGCGGCAGTGATTGACGCAGTTTTTGATGAACGGCACGATACAGACTTGGTGACGATCGTGAGCTGCGATGCTGTTTTTCTGCATCGCTGTGGTTTTCGAGAGAAATCTACGATTCACTTGGCATTCTTTTATAGTCTTTTGGTAGACAAATGGATGCCAGAGAAATGACAGGGAATATAGTTATTATTATAAATGATACTCGGTTACTCTTAACTGTATATACGATATCGTCGTTATTTATTCAATCTCAGATATTATCAAGCTTGACCGTAATATTATTCATCAAAAGATAATTGTTACTAAATATTGATAGTTTATATATAATAAATTGGCAGTTATGACTCAACGCGTCACTTAATTAACAACAATTAAATACGCGCAAGATTTTCCATCTTCTCGGCCAATATCCATAATAAAATGAAAATTCAATAGATTTATGTCACGCAGCAATTACTCTCAAAGCTCATCTCTGTACAATACAAAACCTCCACCACTATCGTTAAATCCTGCGACCCAGAGTACATACCGAACGTTTAATTACCGCTTCAACAGCGACAAATAACAGTGATTATCCCACCTGTTTTTTCGTTCAGTCCACGCGGCGTTTATCGATCGAAATCCATGCGCAGCCCATTGTGGCAAGGGCGCGGGAGAGTCGCAGTATATACTTTTGCACCGGGCACAAAACCGTTAACAAAGATGCACCGGCGTCGCGAATAGACATCGCGAAAACAATGCGAGAGAGTGAGACGAGTCTCGGCTTTGTCTTTGAACGGCGGCCGGTCTGTGTAGTAGCGGTGCTGCGCAGTCTCGTATTGCTGTCGATGAAAGAGGAGGATTTTAATTGGGAGACGGTCGGATTGAAATGAAATTTTTTTCTAGCTGATGCAATCGATTGATTAGGCGTTTATATTCGTTCTTTTGTTTTATTTTAGATTTTTAATTGTGCTATTTGAAGGGTAACAACCGTATATGAATCACGCAATGTACATAGGTTGCAAAATATACAAAAAGTTCATAACAAATATTTTTGATAGAAAATATATATATATATATATATATATATATATATACACACACACACACTTAGAAGAAGTTATCGTTATACCTATATTCTACTTATCTATAAGCTCACTTGCAAGGGTAAAATTACCAGATGATCGGCAAACCAATAAGAAAAACCTTCATCTATATATACATAAGCGCACGCAACGAAACGCAATTGAAACCAATCAAAAATGTCAAATTTCACGCTCACCGAACCACAACCGCGAGCTCGTCCCAATTACCTACCCGACTGATATCCACCAACACCAATCGCCATCAACTCCTCCGAAAAAGCCGCATCCTTTACCATACCACCTAACTAGTCCTCCTAACAGTTACTTTTCTCTCTCTCTCTCTCTCTCTCTCTCTCTCTCTCGGTTTTCCTGCAAAACCGCGCTAGCTAAATCCCGCTAAAACATTTTCGCGTATACGCCTCCTAATTAAAACGCGATGCGCCGGCATAGCGACGGAGGTTTCTTGCAGAGTCGCGGCGAGTAGGAAAAGGGGGCCGCCGCCGCGCGTCGCGTCATTTTGTCATCGAGCGCGCGCGCATAGTTCTTTTGTGCACCTCTCGATATTCGGAGCGGAACCGAGTTGTTATACGTATATATATATATGTAGGAACGTTCGTTCGACGCGCGAGACGAGAGATGCCCTCCATCCAAGTGTGTATATATATAGTCGTCAGCTCTTCTTTTGTCGGTGAGCCATAGCGATTGTTCGCGACGATTTCCTTCGCGCGTTTTTCACAGTGCGAGGTAATAGTAAGAGCGATTCTCTGTGGGAACGGAGATAGGATGATACAGTAGCCGGTACGGTTAAAGATATACCATGCTGTCGCGATGCATATTGAGTAGTTTTATTTTAATGAAGTGAAGTGTAGGAGATTCTTCCCGCATTTGTCTCGTGTGGAAAAGTACTTTTTTATGATCGTATTAACTGGTTGTTTTGAAAAAAAAAATCATGCATAACCGAAGGTTAAAAATAGATGATTTACACACCTGTGAGAATATTAAGCATTTTACTAAGAAAGCATATTACTGCATTACTGATCGATACATTCATCATCATTTCTACGTCGGTTTATAATTTTCGTATACGTATTATAGTCATTTTATATTATGGAGGTTAAATGTGGTATAAAACTTTTTCGCAGAGTTCTCAGTACAATTTAAATAATTTTAATAAACTAAAAGGTACAATTAGTCTGAAACTTAAATTTACCTATACATAATGAGAGAAAGAAACGCCGTGAGCGGGAAATCAGCCGCTAAAAAATTAACAGCCCAATCGAATGATAACCGCAACTATTATAAAAATAAACGTTCTGCGTAGAAACGCGAGGATTCGTTGCTGACAAAATAACTTAATGACTATTTCGCTTTACGCGACGAGATCTAAATTCTCCTTTAGGTCGATCAAAAAACTTTAATCGGAATAAAGCACTTGCACGCGCGTGCGGTTTGTGTTGTAAAATTATTGAAACGTGCGGTTCCAAAGTTGTGAAATATTTAACCAGAAGTGTTTAAAGGAATTGCATTTCCCACTCGCGTGTCTAAATCAGATTTGTTTAATTTAAAACCGCAGTTGACGTGTTGTAGTTATGTACTTGACTGAGGTAGAGAAAGAGAGAGAGAAATATTTGCACAACTCGTAATATTAATTATGAACTTTGCGGTATACGGTTGGTTACCATTAGAATACCCAGAGAGATTCTAGTCAAAGAGGCTAAATTTGCACCAAACCACGCGAAAACTAATGAAACCATTGCCGACTCTGATAAAAACTACATCCCATTGACCCATTCACCCTAAAACAAACTTATCGATGTCCTCGTTCACAACGGAGTCATTATCCGATTCTTCACTTCCCCGCGCAAAAAAGCCACAGCTGATCCCTAAAAGCCTCCTCCTGCTCCTCCCCTTCTCTTCTCTAACACAAAAACATCACAACAGTGCACTACGCGCATAGCTTCTATACAACGTCGCTCGTGCCGGAAACAATTCGGCGCCTCGCTTGCTCGCGCCAAGAAAGTGTGCCGACGAACGAGTGGAAAAAAGACGACCGACACCGGCTACCATCATGCGAATTTCGCAAAAAGAAGAAGAAGAAGAGAGATGAGAAGAGGCGGCTTTTAACCACAATGATACGATGTCCGAGGGCAGTTGCTTATTATATGGGTGGGGCTCGATTGGGACTTTTTGCGGGCGTTGAGTGAACAAGTATCGCGTCGAGAGGGGAAAAAGGTAGCAGGGTTGGCCCAGTGACCGAGGAATTTTAGTGCTCTAAGTTATGGTGTTTGTTAGCTTGGTATTTGAGTGATGTTTTCACTTATTTACTGATATTTAATGTGCCTGCGTTCGATTCGGAGAAGATCAATGAGTTCAATATGTTGATATAAGAAACGCTAAGAGAATTAATTTTAGTCTCTTAAATAGAATTTTTCAATATAATTCTTTATTCGTTCAATTTATCATGAAGTGCATATTCGTACCTTTGCAATTAGACAGTAATGAAATGGTATTTTAGTTTCTATGTGTAAAATAGAATTTTAAAAAATTTCCATTCCATTAATTATTCTAATAAGAACCATCTTTTAATATTATCGAAAATCTATTTAAGCTTCTTTACTAATTTAGTAAAGAATCAAAATTTCATTAAATTAGATATTTTTATACGATTTTGGACTGCCGAAGTGATTGATAATTTATATATTTTTGTCCAATAAAACGAGTTTTGCGATTCATAAAGAAATAATTGTGTTAACACTCAATTATATAGTTATACTGTGTTTTTATATTAAATTACAGTATTATTTTGCAAATCATATTATTTGCAAAGAACAATAAAACTGATATTGTAGAAAAACGAAAAAAAATAATTTTATTTCCGTATATACAAAAATCCGAGAAGTTTGTGAACGTTTCCAAAAATAAACAATGGCAAAATCACCTCATATATACCAATCATTTAACAGCATCTAACCCACAATCTTCACGCTCGTGTTACAGGAAGAATACGTGTCGGAGAACATCAAATGGACGCCGATCGACTACTTCAACAACGCGGTCGTAGTGGAGCTGCTCGAGGGCAAACGACCGCCCGGACTTTTCCTCATCCTCGACGACGTGTGCGCTACTCTACACGGCGGGAGCACCGGCGCTGATGCTGACTTGCAGAAGGTAAGTGAGCTTATCTATTATATACCTCTAGAATGGGCGTGGACGCAAAAACACGAGTGCGGTAATGGAATATACGTACGATTTATTCTGCGAAATACGACGCGTGCGTAGATGATGTGGGCCGATGCGGTTTGCGAATTTTAGGATGTTAGATAGTTTGCAATAATATGTATTTTGTTTTGAAGTCGCTTCATTAATGTTTATCATGAATCGATGAAAATTTAATAATTGATTATTATTGTACAAATAATTTTTTAGGGCGGATGTCAAATTCAATGGATTTCAAAATTTAACCAAGTTCTTACAGAGGTTAATTTAATTTCAAATTTCAACTTTTGCATCTCATGCATAAAATGTCTCAATAAATTCAAGCGAAAATGTACAATAATTTAATTTTCATAACTGTACGTCAACGTCATAATTTATGATATTCGTTAATTATTTTGTATACGTATTGTAATATGAACAACAATTACAGATCATATCGTGATAGTATATAGACAAAAGACTTTTCTCGCGCACACTCGTCGTGCACGACGGTTTTTAAAAAGTCATTACAATTAATAAAGAGAAAAAGAAAGTCCCCGAACAAAGCGCGCGCACACGTTCGCGCTGACAACCGATTACACTTCACATTAAGATCCAAGCATGTATTATATACGCACTAATGTCTCTATACAATTAATTTCCTTGCAGAAGTACGCGGGCGCGTCAAGCAGCCACGCGCACTTCCAGCAGACCGGCGAAGGTTTCGCCATCCTTCATTACGCAGGTAGCGTGAGCTACTCTGTTGACAGCTTCTGCGACAAGAACCGCGATGTTCTCTTTCTCGACCTCATCGAACTCATGCAGACGAGCACCAAGTGAGTATTTACTCGTTTGTTTATGTATATATAGGCTGTGCAGATGCTTGAGCTCGAATTATTACGTAAAATTCCGTCGCCGCATGTATATATATATGTATACAGAGAGCTTCGGAGTATAAAGAGTTACGCAATAACCGCGCGTGCGTTGTTAATCCAGCGCGAGGCTCGCCCGGATTTTTTTATTGTTACATTGGATAACGGCGGGTTCCTTTCCGTGTCTCAATTATACAAGGATTATACAATGGACGTGCTATGTGGGCCACTACTGTGTGCGCGGCGTGTACGGCTCTTGTGGACTCTGCGGAGACACTGATGGAATTGAGCGGTTATATATTTTTGCCGTTTCTTTTTTTTTTAACGAGAACAAGTGTCAGCGCAAGTTAATACCTTTTCTTTTAAAGTGGATTTAAATAATGATGAACAATGATAGGATTTTATTTTACTATGGTGGGAAAAATATATATAAGTATGGTCTTTATTTATATCTAATTTTTTTGAAAGACACAATGTTATCGGTTGAATGAAAGCCTTTTCTACTGTTTCATAGAAAGTATAATAGTGACTGTTATAAATAATCAGCCTACAATTAGTTAAGCTTGAAGAAATTTTCAAATAATCTTGTAAATTATATGATAGTCATGCGCGACTCTGAATAGATCCGACCTATATCTATACTAAACCGTACTCGAAATTATTAAAAGATACTTTTAGTGAAGAATTTCGGAAAATCCATATAAGCGTGATTAAATTACTCTTATCCATCAGCAATTAAAAATAAATCAAAATTACATAAAGTTCAACTTTAGCTTTGTTCAATCCAATATTTTATATACTTATTTAAAAGCTATATATCGACTACATCGTTTGTAAAAAAAAGTATTTCCGAAAGACACTTTGGAAAAGATCCTAGTAAAATATAAAAAAAAAAACATATTCTTCATAACAATCAATATATCATCCCTCAGCTCGCTGGTACGAGATATCTATCCTCGCGAAACGGCGGTGCGCACAAAGACGCTGTCGAAGCGGCCGACGACCGCCGGCAGCAAGATACGTAGCCAGGCGAGCAGACTGGTCAGTCAGCTGATGCTCTGTACACCCCACTACATACGCTGCATTAAGCCCAACGAGACGAAGCGACCGCGCGACTGGGACCAGCTCAGGGTCAAGCATCAGGTGGGTGGAATAATATACATCGATGTTGTGTATTCCAATCGACTGCTGTTTCTTTTTTTTCTTATGTAAATATGTAAAAAATGAGAAAAAAAATATTTATGCATCGCTTTGCTTTTTAATTAACGATATGTCCAATTAGATAAACGAATCGATTACTGTAATATAGTGTTTTTGGTACCATAAATAAACAGCTTTAACTAAATGAAAATTCTCGCGTTCAGCATCTCTTAATTAATTGATACACTTAACCGATTGGCTGTATTTATTCCTCGTTACTTATCCGTGCATTGACTAGCCGATAAGTTAGGACGGTATCCTGTAATTGAGCGACATACCTAATTAACATACCAAATTAGTAATGCCTCTAATAATGTCTATCTCTCTCCCCGTCTGCGCAGATCGGATTTCGATAATATCTAATATATAAGTGGCTTCGAGACTACCGGAATCCGAGCACACAGACATTGCTATTTTCTGCAGATTTTCTGCAAATTTAAAGAAGCACGCCAAGAACCGTTTCACTCCTACCTTGTAATAACTGGATAAGATTCCATTTTGACAATAACATTTTCAATAATTTTCCCTATTACATATTTAGTATAACAAGTCTCGTCGCATCGCAGTCGTTAATATTCCGCGCGTGCTCGATGTTTTATGCACGTTTAATCGTAGCCCAGCAATATTTTATACCTGTGGATTTCTCATCATAGGTGGAGTATCTTGGATTGAAAGAGAATATACGCGTAAGGCGGGCGGGATTCGCTTACAGGCGACCTTTCGCCAAATTTCTCCATCGCTATGCGATACTTACTAAGGAGTCGTGGCCAATGTGGCGCGGCGATGAGCGTCAGGGTGTTGAATGGATTCTCGCAAGCGCCTGTGTTGATCCTGGACAGTATCAGCTCGGCAGAACGAAGCTGTTTATCAAGGCGCCAGAAAGTGTAAGTACTTTATTGGTTGATTGTAGTTTGGAAATTGAAGAACGATTATTGTTGCCTATTATTTGTATATCCATGAAAATTTTATTGAATAAATTTTAATGAACAAATCATTAAAAATTAAATTAAAATTCATTAAAAAATAGTTAATATAGTTTAGTATAATACTAAGAATCGTCTAAATTTTGAAACAAATTGTTCATTTTAACTGCTGTAAGCAGAATCATGCAATTATAATCATAAAATAAACTTTATTTTCCTTTTCTCAAAACATATGATTGTATAGAACTATAGAAGTAAATCAACTTGCTACAACAATGTTCTTTTTATTTTTTTCTTAGAACGAGGCAAAATAATTTCTAATCCAGAGATAAATTTGTATTGTTCAACAGATTAGTGCAATGACCTATTTATAATGTTAAAAAATGGCTGAATAAAAATCTGAAACTTTCTACACGGAATCTTACATATAACTTAGCCATTTTATGAAGTTATGTTACCATTTATTCAAACCATGAAGTCTAATATTAATTAACTGAATTGTTAAATCATTATTTCTTCACGGAGTGACGTACGCAATGTTACTTTTGTACTGTTAATTTATTACAGAATATCATCAAGTTATTGCATAAGTTATTCAAAAATCCTTTAAATATTGCAAAGATATTCGGAAGACGCCACTTCATTATTTTTATTCACATGTAGATAATCATTAAAAAAATGCATTTCTTATTATAAAATTATAACATTAAAAAAAATCTCATCCCCCCATCTATTCACCTAACTGTCAACTCTATCTCTCTTCCCAGTTGTTCATGCTGGAAGAAGCACGCGACCGCAAGTACAACATGCACGCTCGCGTCATCCAGAAAGCCTTCAAGAAGTACTTCGCGAAGAAGCGTCAGGCGACGCAGAAGCAGGAAGCGGCCGACTTACTCTATGGTCACAAGCAACGACGTAAGGCGAGCTTGAACCGCAACTTCGTGGGCGACTACATTGGTATGGACATGAAGCCGCGGCTGGCCAGTCTGGTGGGCAAACGCGAGAAGATATTATTCGCAGAAGTCGTCAAGAAGTATGACAGACGATTCAAGGTTTGTATTGACTGCGTGAATTACTTTGCCGTATGGGTGTAGAATATAAAATATGCAAGAAATGGAAAATTCTCCGGTGACATTTTGATCAGTGTCGATCTTTATAGCGTAGATCTTAATAAATCATATAAATCTTATTTTACAATTTGTCTTTTAAAATATTAAAAATTATCGATTTATTTGTTGTCAATAGTAATGAAGGAAAAGTTTATCACTATTGAAATAACTGTCAGATACCGAGTGTATGCATATTCTATCTTATAAATAAGTATATGCATACTAAATTATTATATGAAAATCTGGTTAAAACTACGTATGATATTCCGAAGGGATTTATAAAACTTAGCTGAGATGATATTTTATATAATTTTCAGTGATTCACTTTGGCATGTTTTTACTTTTGTTAGCCTGAATGTATTACTTTTCAAGTAAAACTAGGACATAGTTTCTATTCGCAATAAAATACTCATCTTGAAAGTTTCATGCCAATATTCCAAAACGTTGAAGCATCGCATTTTGAACAAAATTTTAATATAAATCGGCCGAGTTTGTAGAGATTGTTAGAGAAATCGGAATAGCAAAAAGGGTAGTATATAGAAAGTTAATTCAAATGTATAGAGCTCGAAGCTATAAACTTTAGCCTAGAAACTTGCATTTCATGAATTGCAAGAAGTATTTCAAGTGATAAACGCTATTTTTATTGAAAATATATATATGAGTCATTTCACGTCAACTATTCGAGATCAAAATTTTAAAATTGCTCAAAATTTTAATTGTTCCAAACCAGTTTCAGAATGCAAATGTAAAATTTTATAACGAAATATGCAACGGTTCATGAGTTGGATTTTTTTGAAAATTAAAAAATTTTGAATTTTTTGAAAATTTTTCAATTTTAATGATTTTTTAACTTAAAAACTTGAAACTTTTTGTATAGTACATTATATGAGAAAAACTTTACCAATTCCAAGAAGAATTGTTAAAAACTTTTTTTATCAATACAATATTTTTTGACATGATTGATTTTCCTGTTTTAAAAAAATTATGGAATTGTGGTGAAATCATTTTATTCGTTATTTGATTGTTGGGAGTAATGGGTCACTATAGGTTACAATAACAAAAGTGGCGCGCGAAGCCCGCTTATAAATGACTAGTTTATCTAAAATGGTAAAGAATTTCTTAAAATGTTATCTTTCAAATAGCACCAATCCGAAAATGGTTGAAGATCACTGAAAAAAGTTATGTGCAATTGAAGCTGTAAAAACAGTTTAAAAACACTATATTTTCACTATTTTTACAGCTTTATGAAATGAAATGACCCATATGTATAAAATATATAAGTTGACAAGATGAATAAAGAATTAATTACAAATTAATTCAACATCCCTTCTTCGTCTAAGTGTGAACGTTCATGAAAAAGATAATCGTTTGATCAGGAGTTTGCCCATTTACTGGCCATCAACCTAATGACCACAGCTTTATCTTGAGAAACCCTTCTACATTATACTATCTTTCATAAAAGTATCAGTAAAATAGTTCTGAACTTATAAGACGTAATTTTTTTTATTTATTCATCGTAAAAATACATCAAAATAATTTTTTACGCGCTAGCAATGAAAAGCTGTTGATATATTACGCAACACTCTACTACCAAGTGGAAATTCATATTCAAAATTATGATTGCAATTGTGACGCACATGAAAAGCTGAGTACAATTCTTCAAAATTTGGAAATTCTCATTCCATCGTCCGACATAAGGGACATTGGAGTGAGAAAGCGTTGCCCGTTGTTCCCATCTTATATATATATATATGAGTCAGTTATATACGAAAATCTTTGCGGCGACGGCGGCTATAAGTTGCTCCGGGTGTGCAGACGAATGACGATTTATGAGTTTTTATCGCAACGAGCGTGAAAGGCGGCTGGATACGAGTTTTATTACGTCGTGAGGTCTACGTGGGCTCCTATTTTTCTCCGTTTCCCTCTCTCTCTCTCTCTCGCGGCAGAACTAGATTATCTTTGATACGACAATGACTGTGATCTATGTGCATCGAGAAAAAATCTGCGGCTCGCGCGAGCTCGCCTGTGCCCGGCCGTTCCACACCGAGGATATATCGTAAAGCAGAAATTGTTGCCCGCGCTCTTTTAGGTCAGTCTTTAGATCGCGTGGTGTAAATATAGAAAAAAAAAGGACTGTGAGGCATGCGCGCGCCTTGTAAAAAGAATGGATAATGTATTAGATTCTTTTGTACGAAAGTTATGTCACTGGGTTATAATGTTGACGTATACATTCTTTAACTTTTGTAAAAAAAGAACGCGAAACGTAAACAATTGTTAAAACAAAAATTGACGTAGTTTTAAAATGCAATCAACTCATGACTTATAATCAGATAATAATTCTATAAACTATATTTGAAAAAATGAACAACTCAAAATCCAGCCCAATTTCTCTCGACCACATTTTCACCTCTTATGAACGTACCGTCAAACCATCATTCCGACAACTCCTCTCTCTCTCTCTCTCTCTCTCTCTCTCTCTCTCTCTCTCTCTCTCTCTCTCTCTCTCTCTCCTTCTCCTCTTCTTTTGCATTCCCTCGAAGCCAAAACATGCACAGTTCCATATCTATATAAGCTCGCTCAGACCGCTCAGCTATCTCTCCTTCGGCGTTTTCTAAAACAATAAAGCGAACTCGTGCTCGCATTCCGGCCGGGCGGCGGCCGTGCGCGAGTGAAAGCTTATCGGACCGAGCGATCGGGATCCCGCGGCGCTTCCGCTTGTTTGCCATTGTGCTCCGCGGTAGCGCGAATGACTTTTCAGGGAGGGAAAACGTGCGTCTGGGAAATTCGCCTTTATAGAAAGAGAGAGAGAGAGGATGTTTCGCTGATTATAATGATGATGGTTTTATTGTTTGCAGAGGTAAATGTTTGTGATGGTTTAAGAAGACGCGTGTGGATTTTTTTATTGGAGTGTATATAGGGTGGAGGAAAGTTTGGGAAGATGTTTTTATGGATTGCATTATATGTTAACTTCGGTGGGACTGAAGTTAAAAAAAAAGAATAGGAACTATTAAAATGTCATTTATACTAAATCATTTTTTTAGATATTAAGGAGACGATATCGAAATAGTGTCAGACGTCTTTATGATATATTTATGTTTTGTAAACCCATTTTTATTTCTTCTGGTGATTTTAATCGTACTCGAGAATATTTCGATAGTTTATTAAGATAATAAAAAATGAAAACTGAAAAGATATAAAAAAATATTAACGATTAACATATTCATTCTAAATTTCTGCTCCACTTAGCATTTCATAATAAATTAAATTAAATATATTTACAAATTGATGAAACCCAAATTATATACATATTCTTATGGAATGTGTTCCTATAATAATTTTGCAATTCCTCATCACACTACAAAACTCACCTTCTGCATTCCAGATGTGCAGACGAGATCTCATTTTGACTGGCAAGTGTCTATATTTGATCGGTCGGGAGCAAATTAAAAAGGGCCCGGAAAAGGGCAAAACCATCGAGGTCATCAAAAGGAAGCTGCCCTTTGACCAGATCAGCCACGTATCACTGAGTCAAATGCAGGTACGTCCAAAATTGCTTCTTTAATTACAGCTCAAAGGTCGTCGACGTTTTTATTTGTACCAATATTACACTTTTAGATCTTTTTTTTATACCCACTTTTTATTTGAATTACAGGACGATTTCATCATCATCCACACGAGAGAGGATTACGCGAGTCTTTTGGAACTAGTCTTCAAAACTGAATTTTTATCGGTTTTTAATAAAAAGTACACAGAAGAAATGGGACACGCACCGAATATCAAATTCTCCAATACGTGAGTTGAGAATTCAATCATCTTATCTAAAATAGCTATATACATATATGAATATGCTATTAAATTAACCTTTTTTTTACTCCAGGATTGAGTTCAAAGTGAAGAAGGAAGGGTGGGGTGGTGGCGGCACGCGAACCGTCAAATTCGTTCAGGCAGGCTACGGTGACAAGGAGGTCCTGACGTCCAGCGGCAAGGTGCTCACAGTTAGCATTGGCCCTGGATTACCTGCTACATCCAGTAAGTACACACATCTCCGTAATTTTATATGACCTATATAAAAAAATGGCTATAAATATTTTTCTTGAATTCTTTCACTCTAATGTACTCTGTTGTTAAACTATATTTCCTCAAATATATTAAATTATAATCAAAATTCTTCTGTAAAATCATTTTCTTTGTATTTGTTCTTCGGTTACCTTTCGACTATTCCTCCACACTCTCCAATAATATACAATCGTTATTTCAGAACCAGGAACGACGGCGGTAGAGCGCACCAGGTACGAGCAGACAATCGGCGCACGCACGACCCTACAACCGATCCCGGTTAACCGAGCGCCAGTACCCAACGTCACAGCTGCTGCCGCCGCTTACAATCATCAGCAGTCGCAGCGATATGAGAACACGGAAACGGTAGCTAACGGCAGGCCGAATTTGCCGGCAAATCGACCAACGTTCCCGCCTGTTCAACAGCAGCCGCAACAGCAACAGAGTGCAAATGTAGGATCGGTGAGAGCGGCGCCGAACAAACTGCCCACAGGCGGTGCTGTGCCTGTCATGGGCATGTTCACGAACCCAACCAAGGGGCCCAGAGGTAAAGTATATATAGATATTCAAATCGTATAACTAGTTTAATCAAATTACTTTTTTCCTTGTATAATACCATCTACTGACAAAAATTTTCCACTTCTTTAAGTAGTAAAAGTGTAAGTTTGCTGTGATATCAATCTTTGTAAATGAATTAAAATCTATATATACTGCATTCTTTTACTTTTTTTTTTATTAAGCTTTTCTTCTATATCCACACTATAAGAATTATTTAATTGCTTGCACTTTATAACTTGCCCATTACTAAGATTCTCGATCTAAAATCAATTCTAGGGCTAATAAAGGCACCGCCACCACCATCAGAACCAGCACCCCCTAACCAGCCGACGATTCACTCGACGGCATTCCGCTTACCCCCTGTAGGCGCCGTCGCTGCAGCTGCCGCAGCCGCTGCTCAGAATAACAGCTACAACAACAACAACAATAATAACAACAATAACAACGCGCTGCGTCCACAGGCACCACCACCGATAGCGAAGCCGCGTAAACCTCAGCCGCCCTCGCTGCCGAAGGTGCGCGCGCTCTTCGATTACAATCCCCAAGACCTGGACGAGCTCGAGCTCAAGGAGGGCGAAATCATCGAAGTGCTTAAAGAGCGTAAGTTCAAAGTTATATTTATATTGCCGTGAATATCGAGGAAGATAAAAGTGATGTAGAGGTGGAATAATCGGGCTTTTAATCGAATTTGTAAATGAAAAATATTTGAGTAAATGTTTAAAAATGTATAATTAGCATCGAGAAAATTAAATTTGAAATTGCCGAGTAAATATGAAAGGGGTAAACATGCGCACTTGTGCTATAGCGAAACTCTTTATATTTGATACATTTTGATTCCATATTTACATTACAATTCAATCAATATCGTTGTTTATTTGCGTTTATATACGTACTCTCACAAACAAAATTATGAATAATTTGGCAGCCATCCCTTAATTCAACTAATTAATTTAAAAATTTAACAATTGATTAATACGTTAATTACATTATGAAAATCTAAAATTGATGTATAATTTTTGTTGTAGATGATGGTGGTTGGTGGCATGGAAGACTTAAGGGCAGAACAGGACTGTTCCCATCTAATTACGTAGAAAAAATCTAGTGCAACGGTGCAAGTCGAAGATAGAGCGTTTCCAAAGACATTTAATAACCATTAACTTATACGAGGGCGCGAAATCACGTTAAACATTAGGATGATGTAATTTATTTATACAAGCAGTGGCCTTTCGAAAGTACGGTTTTTGTATTTTCTCAGTGTATAGGAAGGTTGTGAACTAAGAAAACCTTTTTTACAAAATTATGCACTGCCACGTATGAATGCGGATTGTTTTTTCAGTATTTGTCGTACAAAAATCTTGCATAGTCAAACACATATACAACAAAATGTTTTTATGAAGTTTCCAAAGATTTTTGTCCAAAAGATGAAAAAAATATTTATATCAGTAGTATATTAATAGCTGTTATGATAATTATATGACAGGAAAAAAAGATTAATTCTATTGTTTATACGGTTTCTTTACCATTTTATTTGTACATATTGAAATTGAACTTATGTAAGATGTATTTCTAACGATTTAAACAAATTTCAATGCATTTGATTGTTACTTTTTATATTATAAATAAAAATCCTTTAATCCTTGATATTGTTTATAATATTATAAATCGAGCGAAGCTCAGATGTAAATAATTTATATGATGCTTTTATTGAGCCTCAAACTTATGAATAAATATTGCATGATATTAATAAAGACTTTGCGAACACGTGTTATTTTTCATTAATTTTATTTTATCCATACACATTAGATCGCTTATGTAAACATTGCTCTCGATCACTGCACTCGAAAATAAATTATTCAACACTGGCAAGAATCGTTAATGTTGTTACGAAACGAGTGAACGAAAAAAGGATAGAGAAACGATTTTCAATTAAAGACATTGCGTACTCGTAATACTTTATCATAGGCACTGAATTAGCGAGCTAGTGTTAAAAATTCACCTTCTATTTACGTACATAAGTGCGCTTATACCTCGAGATACTATTATGTCATGAAAGTGCAGCACGAATGCTTTGACAATATAGGACTTGCATAAATTCCAATATATTATCTCTTCGTGACAGATATGGACACCTTGCTTTACACATTAAAACAGGCACTTTTTGTTTTATTTTAAAACTTTTTTTTTTATTTTTGTAAATTTTTGATTGCGTATCACAGTACACATCATCTATTTTCAATCTAATATATAACTTGGAATTTGTGCTGAATATTTTGAAAAAACTTTTTAATCAAAAATTATCTTTTCGATACTTGAACATTTTTTAAGTGTATTGCTTTGTATTCTAATGATTGTGTAAATGATTATATACACATAATTAAAACTGTAGCGTAAACAAAGGGCGTCTATTTCAAGTTAACGAAAGGTGCCACGTCTGTTTCTTAATAAATAAAATTTTCTTCTTTTCCATATACAGTAAGAAAGCCTACGGCAGTTTCTATTTACAACATAATTTTTCTTTCGCTATATGTAGCATCCATCAGATACTTAGATCATTGTACTTTGATAACCGTACGTGAGCTTCAGCATTGTAAAAGTGTACTTTGCGCCGTTCAATTATTATAGACAATTATACAGTAAAAATTATCAAGTCAATAAATTTATCACATAAACGTTTAAGTTTCAAACATAGCAGTGACAATTTTTTTAAATTCATTTAACAATAATGTCTAAATAAATGCATTTTATGTAAGTTATTATGAAAAGTAATTGTATGATATAGTAAAATAATTTCAGTTGAAAGCAGATAAAGATTTCATTTGCTTGATTATTTTTACGGTATAAATATGATTTAATTACATTTAAAGCAACACATTTTAGAAAATAAAAGCTTTCTATATTTATTTTACAAAAAAATGATGTCGATCTACGATTTGTCACGCTAAAATATATTTTTATATTTATATATATATTTTTGCAAGTTTTAATAACGCTATGAAATTAAAGTAACTTCTAAATAACAATTAATAAAGACACTTTTAAGACTTACAAAATCATTAGCACAAGAACGTATGTACAAAATAAATTGAGGCCTATATGCTAATCATCGAGTATGAAATCAGTATTAAAAAATATAACTTTTAGAAAAACATTGCACCCACATCTTGACTCGCGTTGCCAAATCCACATCAGTAATATTGCATAAATAATAAAAAAAAAAAAAAAGAAAAAAAATATGACAGCACAAAAAGTCTGCAATCACTACACACATATGGCACGATTTCGAGTATGCGAGTTGACAGACGAAGACGAAATTTCGTTTATTATAAAGATTGCTTGTGGACATTCTATCATTCTATAAAAAAAACGTCCTCTTTTATGACATCGTTCATGTTATTTGAAATTAGGTGCCGCAATATAATTTTATTTTTCAAATAAAACTTTCCTTATTGGGGATAACTCTCCGAACTAAAAGTTGTGAGATCGCATAAAATTGCCTAATAAACTTACTTCCCTAACTAAATTCTAGTTAAACTTCGTTCAAAATTTAAGAAAATAGTTAACAACATACTTTCAGTCAATCGCAATGAGTTAGAGTTTTCTTAAAAGAAAAATTACTTAAAAGCACCCTCTTATAGATCATTGATCTTCAAGGTATTTGCATGACTGTTTCAAACTGTTGATCGTTTCCAATGACTGAACAAATAATGAATTTCGAATTCGATAAATTCACAATACGAAGATACAAAAGTGCCCTCTTTACGCTTATAAAGAGAATTAATCACAATGTTTTACATAAATCACGTGACGTCTTCAAAAATGCATTGTCACTGACGCTTTATAACATATTAATGCTCGTAAAAGCCTACCACTGGTTAGACCATTTATTTTATTAACATTAATTTTTCAAGCTCAGTGTCACTTTTTTCTTTGGCAACTCTACAGCAATTTAGGACGCACCTGTAAATTACCAAAATTTCATATTACCAATTTCTATAAAATTTAATACTTGTTGTTGTAAAATATATAGATAAATCAGTATAACATTACCTTGATTTCTTTAAACAACAGTTAAAAAGGCAACTACAATGCCTCATTGAATAACACAGTTCTTATTTCGTTGTGCTAATCCAGCTCTAGATAAATTACGTTCTATTTCATCATCATCTTCGATTCTATAATAAATATAAAAATGAATGTAAAAAATCAAATAAATCATTTTAAATTGAATTAATTTTATAATAAGAACGTAAAATAGTTTTAAATTTACAATGGACTAGAAATAAACTGCCTATTTTATATAAACGGATATATTTTATATAAAATTGCATTTTACGCTTAATACATTAAAATTACGGATTATTTTTATTGGTTGTCAAATTTTATTCCGTGGATTCATGTTCGTAAAATAAAAACTGTCCGTACAAGAAGTATTACAGACTGTTCAAGAAATCTAATTTTATCGCTTAAAAACAGTCCATACAATCGAATATTATGGCTATGATATCAATAAAAATGGTTAAATATGTTAGTTCAACTAATTATTGAAAATAAAATTAAAAAAATTTAAAAAAAGGTACGAAGATTAAAAAGCTTTACAATGTCTCTTAAAGATTTTTCTTAGAATATATTAATATTACAGTATAACTTACGCTCTTTCTTGTGTGTCAAGATGATGAACAAGTTCGTCTCTTTTATTAACTATGGATACTAATTCTTCAAGTAGCAGTTCCTCCCGAACTTTTTGCTCTGTTGTTTTTTGCCATTCATCTATAGCAAGCATACTTCTTAATTCGCGATTCAGTAGTTCAAATCTCCTTTCCAAATCATCCTCTTTTTCACTATAATAAAAATGAACAGAGTATTAAGTTTTTATTTTTTGATAACGTAAAAATAAACGAACTTAAAGCTGCGTAAAAAAATGTAAAGAAATAACTTACAGAATATTGAGTTGCATCTGTCTTCTGAGAAGAGCATTCTTTTTATTAACCAGGGTAAACCATAATGACATTAGTCTTTCCGTTTCTTCCTCATTGTCTTCTTCCATAGCTGCTCTTAATTCCTTTTCAAGTTTAGCTGCCTGCACGTCTATTTGGCTTTGCTCACGTTCAAGAGCTTCTAATTCATTTTGTATATACGATGACATATCCTTTCCCAACTGCGAATATCAAGAATTCATTTAATATTCATTGAATTAAATTGAAAATTTTCTTTTGAGAGTATAATCGTTATTATTTGCTTTTTAAATAAAACCAATTTTAGTTTGATGAATTATACAAAAAGAAAGAAAAGTAGTTACCCCTCTTCGTGTGTAAGGACCACCATCGGGACTTTTTTCTGGTGAAATTCTGTCCATAATTTTCGAAAAAGAATATAGTGGTGAACCAACTTTTTTCTCTCCATCAGGCGTTATCGAATTCGCTACAAGATTTCCATTGTACTCCGACTGAAAGTAAATAACATATTTATGTAATTACGACAGATTTATTTTAAATTGATTTCTTTTCACATATCAACGTATTTGACATGTGAATTTATAATTAATTAGTTACCTTAACACTAATTTTATCACCGGGCGTCGAAGGGGTCATACTTCTCCTCGGACTATTATTTTGATCATCTATAGATCTTTTTTCACTGGTATTTTCATCGCCTATTTGACTAGTATTAACAATGCCCATTCTAGCTTCGGCTATCAGTTTTCTCGCCCTTTCGCGTAGTTGTTTTTGACGATCCTCATCATTCTGATGCTGAATATTTAGATAAAATACATGGAATTTTTAATTTCTCTTATAATAATTGTAAATATCTAAGATAAGAAAAATAAAAAAAGTTTTATCATATTAGAAATTCATTTAAAAATATTGTGATTTTACGTTTTTACTTATTGGGTACAATAATACAACTGTTAAAAACTATGAAGAATTGTATTATACATTAACGGGAAGCCGTACTCGATTACAAATTTATGAAATTAATTTTTCATAATTCTTTATCAATTATTATATTTTCAAAATTATTAAAGCACATGCACGATGTGTTTACTATAAAGAATGTGCCTCGATTCGAACATTATAAAAAATGTGTATTAAAAATAAATTTGTAAAATCAGTGAATTTCAATAAGTTTACAATTTATGTGAATAAGACATCCCCTTAAACATTGTAAATAGTAAGAAAAATTCATTTTAATAATTTGTACAGGTGTAAAGCATCATATGATTTACGTTTACGATTATTATCTTAGGATGTTACTCTACAAAAAGTAAAGTTATATGTACACAAATCTAATAAAATCAAACACAAAACTATGTTTTATTAAAATTATGTTCAAAACCATGCAATTAATGCAATTGATTAAAAACTTCTTAAAAGTGAGGGTACTAAAAGTGTGATGAAAAATAAAAATAAAGAGAGGATAAAAACCAAAAACAAACCTCAACAGGGCTAGTGGCAGTGGAACCAAGCCCAGTGCTTTTCGACTGATTTCTAGCTTGCTCTAAGAGTTGCCTGGCTCTTTCTCTAAGTTCCTCGTGACGGGTCACTAAGGGCTGTTACGTAAAAGCGCAATAATTAGAGTAGGAACACGCACTACACGTCTACCGTGTGGAAATGCGGAGGAAACAAACGGGATAAAAAGAAAAACAAAAGCCAAAAAGAAGTTTAATTACGTGTTGTGTTCGATAAGACTGCTCGTCCTGCATCGGTGAAACACCTCGACACTCAGAACTTCCTCGGCTTCCTCGTTCGACGGAATGTACGGAGTCCTGTAAATATAAACACGTGATATAAAGTATAGAAGTGTATGAGTACATTGCCAACAATTCAAAATACTGTCACATTATAATGATTAACTATTGAAATTAATATTTTTCGTATGTGATAAACATGCCATTTCTTTTTTAATATCAATAGAGAATCACTAAAAACAACAAATTTTAGCATACCAAATATCAAACTACAACATTAATCTGTTTCTTGCAAATGATACTTAACGAGAAATAAATTATTTTATTAATACGTATTATTTTCGTTGCATTTTAAAAAATTTCATGAAAACAAATCCGGTACACATAACTCAAATTTAAGTAAAGAATATTTTAATAAATTTCAAACAAAAGCTTTAATATTTATTTGATAAAATCATGCAGTCGATAACATGCCAAAAATGCATGTCTATTTGAGTTTTCTGATGTATATGGTTGTATAGAAATATTGTATAATCAAACATGTTTACATGCAATGATATATTTTTGGATTAAAAATCCAGCAAAGCCTTATTTTTCTATGTTAAGAATCTGCAATGAATCTTGATATAAATATCATCGTCACATAAGTTTTTGTAATAAAATTTAATATATGATAAATAAAAAGTTCTAAAATAATATGAGAGTTGGAATAATTCAAAGGGGAACATAATAAGATGATTCAAATTTTCAATCTAAATTCTACGAGAATTTGCTGGAACAAACAATACACAGTGCAAGGGTGAATAACAATCCTAAAACTGCACTTCTCATGCAAGGTTGCACATTTTACATGCATACTGACGTCTCGTATAGGGCTTTGCGCTTTCGTGATGGAAATCGATTGAGAATTTTTATCCTCGACGACTTGAATATTCTCCTCTTCGTCGTCTGAGCCAAATGGGTCTGTTAACTGTCGTCGAGTCATAAGAATAGGACGCGGTTGTGGTTGTTGTTGCTGCTGTGGTTGAGGTTGTTGCTGTGGTTGAGTTTGCGACGGAACTCGAGGTGGGGATTTACTCTGAGTATCATTGTTAGTTATATGTGTGTTTCGTTTTGTAAAGATACAATTTTGTTTTTGAAAATATTAGTACAGGAAATAAGTAGTATTATCAAAATATATAGATTTTTGTTGATAAGTCCCGTTTCAAATAAAATTTTACTTATTAAGTGAGTATTAAAATTTTACCTTTTCTCTTGTGAGGTTTTCCTTGGCGAACTTTTCTTTAGTAGGAGATAACACTTTGCCAAGAATACTCTTTGAACTTGCAAGGATAATGTCTTTGACATCTTTCACGCTTGAAGGCGACCTTTCCTTATTAAATTGATCGTCCTGATGATCCACACTCAAACTTAGATGTAATTTATTCTTCAAAGATTCTACATTTATCTCATCTTTTTTATAGTCAAATGGATTTGATCTGTAAACATATAAAGATTATGATTATAATATGTAACAACTAATTTATAAAGATTATTAAATAAAGATTAAAAATTCTTATAATTAATTGATGAACTGTATCACACATGATATCATTACCGTCTATTATTGTCGAGCTTATTATTTCGCTGCTCCGCATGCTCCTTCTTCCTTAAATTGATAATCTCTTGGCCAAAGAGTTGCACGCTAACGTCTGTATTATTGTCAGTGTTAAATCGTCCTATCATGTAAGAGGATTCATCCGTAGTCTTGCCGATCTGGTGTACCTGAAGATGAAACGAAACAAAATACTCTTAATGAGATGTGCTTTGCAAACACGTATAGGCACCGTGCAAGCCTGGCAGAGTCTCTAAGCTTTTGTGAGTCCCAATAGAACTACAGTATATCTATATAGTGAATTAATGTAGATATATGCTTCGTTGTTGCGAGGGCTCGCAACATTAGTGCCACAGTACAATGTACGGTTTCAATGATTAGAGCATAAGGGACTAAGGTACCTCCAATTCGTGACCTGTGAAATGCGCCCGCAACTGGTACAAATATGTCATGACGGCTAGCTTGTCGGGTACGGTTAGGATGTCCATGTCAGCGGGTTCAATAACTCGGGGTATACCAAGGGCTTCGCCGGCGTCGAACGCCTTCTTGCAGTTGCCTTTGACGTCGTGCGACAGCAGGGAATCGATGTCACTGAACAGAAATACATGGCAATTAGGGTAATGAAATATTAAATCGATGTTCTTAATTACTGCAAAAGGATCTATATCAAAGAGAAATTAGAAATTAATTTTCAAATAATTATAATTTTAATAAGTTTCAATTTAGTTAAGTGAACTCATTTACTGAAGTAATCTTAATAAATTGCAAGTATAACGTCAAACAGCTAGGAAAATGTTTTACGAGTAAAGTATCCTTTTTCTCTATTAAAATGATATTACTCGTTTTCAATATTATGTGCTTCTTTGGCTTCTGTAATATTAATTGCTTAGACACTAAATTACACGATTGAATAAAATTATACATAAATAAAATGTGAAAATGGATAAACTTTAATAATTAATAACTCTAAACTGCTTTCCTTAAATAAGTTGAGAGCGTGACACAGATAAAAGTAAATAGACATCGACTACTTTAAATTAGCCGTCTCAACGAAGCCATAAATTTTATTTGTGCGGCGCGCAAGTGTTACTTACATAAGATCGGGCCTGAAGTGATGTATAACGGCGCAAAAGGCAATTCCGTTGCGCCAGGACGTTGTCAAATTTGTGACCTTAACACTCTGATAGTCTTTAGTAACCTCTTTGCACCACTCGAGCAAATCCTGACCTGGTGTTATATCGCGCATCTTATGCCCCGACGTGTTCGGCTTTTTTAGATCCAACGGCCGTAACGACATTCTCTTCGCATTATGTTCCGCATTTTTACTGTGAATATGAAAGTGGTAGCGTACGCTCAATAAATTATGTTTACATACAAAACTTTTGTTTCCATATTACTAATTATCATATGAATTACTAACTCGTTTTGCACCAATTCGTTTTTAACGTGTGGTCTGTCCTTGCTCGTATCGGTAATATCTCCGGTGAAGCTGATATCTCGTGAAATGCGCCTCTGCTCTTCATTTATGGGTGTGGTTTCATCCTTTGATAAGCTGGCCACTGTCGTGAGAAACGTTACAATGTTATAGGGAACAGCGTTATATTAAATTTAATTAACAGAACTATTCTATTGTTTTCAAAGTTTTGGTAAATTAAAAAATTTGAAACGTTTGAAAAAACGTATCTAAAATGTGTTGAATAGTACAAATTCCTCGATAAATATAATAACAAATATACACTAACCACTTATTGGAGTACTCGGTATTTCGTCTGTAAGACTACTTGTCATTAAGTCTAGTTGAGCAGAAATATCGAGAATCTCGTCGATATTTCTAATAGAAACTTCTTCCACATCTTCGGGTATGTCCTCGTTATCAAAGTCATCCAAAGGTGCGATGTCACTGTTATTGTTAACGGACATTAAACTGGCCATACTCTGCATATCCTCATCCCTATACAAAGATACAAAAATTTTATTTAAAAAAACGGATTATTACAGCCTAATGTTACATGCTTAATTGTTACACTATTCTGCTAAATTTTCTTAATACAATAAAATAAATTATAAATCAATGGTCCTAAAATTTATAACAAATCTTTAGCTTTGCACACATCAATTGCAACCACGTAGTAAACGTTAAAAAACTTATAAACTGCCGTCGAATAAAAATATACATTTATATCAATCCTTATCAATTAAAAAAATGAACATCGTACTTACGTCGCCTTGCCTTCTCTGAGAAACACACACGATATGGTGCATTCTAGGTGGGCACTCACGATCTTCTTCGACGTCGGCTTAAGGTCCAGCTTGAGCTGTTGCTGACTAGATTCTAGAGTAGCGTACTTCTTCATGTTTACGTTCATTGCAGCCACGTGGCGACGTTTGCCCGTCGACGAGACCTGTTTATAAAAAGTCAAAAAGTTCTTAGATGTAGACATATGCTTTTAGTGTAAGTATACATGTATAGAATGGCCCGTGATTCTGTTTTCGCGCGCTTTCAAATTCTATTTTTGAACGTATTTTCGTCGATGTACTTGCTTCTAGAATATTATATCGAGATAGAAGAGGTACTAACCGGTTTCGCGAAAGCTTAATTATTAAGTCACTTGCAATTTTAATCGTACTAGGTATATAATTTTCCTCTCCATATTTAATTGTACATAAACATAACTATTGTCAAGACAATGTGCGACTATAGCACTATTATATGTAAATGTTCTTTGGTTATATTTAGAAAGTTTTTCTTTCTTAACACGCATAGACGTTGCCTGCTGTAAGATACATAAACAAAACTATGTTATCTTTGTAGATGCATCAACGGCACTACAGATGATATTTACATAACAAGAGCTCGTTTTATTTCACTTTTAACAAACTCCAAGCTGATAAAGTGACTGATATTTATCGTAAAATAAATATTTAACGTTTAACTTTTTCTTCAAGCCTCGCCTTAGCATTATAAAGACCTTATCAATTATGATAAAAGTACCTATCCCTCTTTTTCTCTCTTCGTTGTTTTTTATACTGAATGTCACTTCTTCTTATTTCGAGATACCTATAGGCTTGTATAATATATAAGCCCCCATCGATCGGTCTCTCGCGAGGCATTACTTATATAAGATGAAGTGCTCGTATTCGGGTCGGTTATCGAATGTGGATCACACGCGCTAGCTACGCCTCACATGAGTGTCTCTTTGTCAGAGCTGAATCTATAAAAATGCTGAACAATCAAAACACTCTAATTAAGATGTTTCTCTGGGAAAGTAAACAACATGTTCATAAAATATATCTATTCTATTAGCCGCGAGCTTATTAATTGGACGTATATATGCACTGTCTCGTATATGCAATAATATCTACTTTACTGTCACTTTATCTTTTCCTTATCTCGCATCCTAATAATCTATTTTACCAAATATATATCGCCTAATTATTCGGTATCTATAGATATAAATACGAATGTATACCTTTCTACATAATAAAAACAAAAGCTCTTAGCTCTGACAATCCTACTAAACAAAAATACAATGAAGCATTAATAAAAATTTCTTCAATATCAAGATCAAGTTTAAAAAAAACTGCCTACATCACTGTCCATTAATTATTATACACTAAAACAAGAACTTCATTCTCGCCCAACATCCATATCCTGTACACACACACATATAAACCACTTATACGGCTCAACTTACATCCTCGATGACGAACGTCCAATCTTTGTCCTCGAGCTCATGGGTCCTGGGGTCCTTGAAAAGGGTAACAGAGACGGTGTGGTTGTCGGGCACTGGCCAGTTGACCGTGCCCTTGAGCGGATCGCTCAGGCTCGGCTCCCAGTCGAGGGGATCCGAGCTGACACGTCGGCTGCGTCGTGTCCATACCACGCTCAGCTTGTTCGGCTTCCTGTAACATCGAGACAAAGGCGTGCGTGTCGTTATTATATGCTACGATGCGGGCGGTTAAGGTATACAATAAATCAGGATTTAAAGAGAGAGGGAGAGAGAGGGAAGAACGCGCGAAGGGTTGGACGCGAGAGGGAAAACGTCGGAGTAGGTTGTTGTTGTTGTTGTTGCTGTTGCTGCTGCTGCTGGTTTGGGGAGAGGGATCGATTTATATAGCAAAGTGCCCTCTCGCATGAACCACTTTAGCTGAGGAAAAATAATGTGAGTGTTGGGTGTGTATGGAAGTTTATGATGCGATGTGCTTGGGATAAGAAATGTGGATACTTTGTTTAAAATGACTACGTAAAAGGGAAATTTAATGGAGTGTACGTTATACTAACGTCTAAAATGTAATACGTTGTTTTTCTCTTTAGAGTTAACTTAAAATGTTCTAATATCCAATTATGCGATGAGTGTTGGTTTAATTTTAGCAATAACACTATGAATAGAAAGACGCAATTCATGTAGATAAACTTGGGAGAATCACAACAAAGTGATAAGTAAAACGGATAGCGTACACATAATAGCCTACATAAACGCTAGACAGGAAGTGATTCCGATAAAAGCGAAATTTGAATTTTATAGTATTGACGTTAACTACCCAGAATACAGAAGAAGCGTCAGTCAAAAGATACGACTATATACATCACTATAAAAGCGACCTCGCGAACTACATTTAGGTCGTAAATCTGAAATTGCATTCTTATAGAAAGAGGTCGTATCAAAGAAGCCTCGGAAAATTGACACAAACGATCAAGAACATAAAAATCTTTTTCAATATGATGAATCGGCAAATAAAGTTTTATGATAAAATTCGAAAAAAAGTTAAATATTTTCTTGGATAATTCTTGATTCTAATATCAAAAGATTTCAGTATAACATTTAAAAGTCTTATTGTCTTTGCGAAATGGAAAGTTAAATAAATGCAATTATTCATGATAGCACTAGTTTCATAATAATGATCCATAATACTTGCCACTCAGAACTATACACAAAGGCTTTCATAATTATTAAAATTGTTCAAACTTTTATGCAGCTATGCGGCGCAATATGCTTTAACATCATCGTTTTTCAGGTATATATATATAAGAATTTCAAACGCGCGGGCAATTAGGTCAGTAATTTTAATCGAGAGCTTTATCTCTCTTCTTCTTTAATAGCAATTTCAAGAATTAATTGACTTCGTGTACTAATATTAGAACTGAACACTAAACATTCGATATAAAAATAGACTCGATGTGCGCGCGCCTCCCGATGTGCAATTTGCCAATGCTCTAAAAAGGGCTTCTCATAATCATTACTGATCATTACTTAATAATATGATTAAAAAAACAAGACTACCGTTTATTATCGCGCATATTGATATAATGCGCATACATATATACTTATCCCCTTTCCGCATATAAGACGGTAAAGTATAACGTTTTTACGTAGTGATAACGTTCTTATAACCGCAGTCATCCCAGCGCGAACGTTTTTATTGCGCTTCGTCCATTCGTCATAGACAATAAAAAAATTTTATCGAATAGCTCCGTCCATATATACTTCAAGAGCTTCCTACGTCATCGAAGAACCACGCGCTCACACACATGTACACATATACGCAACCGCCGCGGGAAACCAGGAAACGCCGAAAGAATAGACTGCCTTGACCAATTTTTTCTCACACACACACACACACACGACCTACCACCAACACATATATATAAGCCGCAAGAAAAATGGTTTCGTAGCACGAATCCAAAAAAAGATGGAACACTCGCGCGAAAGTACCGCGTCATCGTTATCGCGATTTGCATGCGCGATTAAATAGGCATCGCATCACCACCGCCGTGCGCGCGCTCGCATAAATTTTCAAACGTGATGCAATCGAACTATACCGCTGCAATATCTCGTGCTGGCACGAGCAGCTGATGTATACCTATATACATACAAAGGCTAACAAAGAGCTAGCAGTAGATTTTCAGGAATTCCGCGGGAAGTAGAAGTGTTTATATATAGCTGTAAGTATACATATATGTACAGTGTGCACTTGGCTAATCACATTTTTCCGAACGGCAAGTATGTGTTGTGGGTAGCCTTTCTATGATGCGTATCGTAAAAATATTTCCCCGTGTAGATATACACTTACAGGTGTACATATACACACTTTCTCGCTTTCTTTTTCGCGATCGAGTGATCTCATTTATAAAAGCCGCGGCGGCGAGGGGGAAAGAAGAGAGATGCTATGGAATTCGCACCACGAGCGAATATAATTCTCTTTTTTTCGGGGAAGGGGGTGAAACTTTTACGGTGAGTAGTTTGGAGAGCTGTTATTGAGGGTAATAGGATGAAAAAGTTTCATTAAATAAAACGAACTTTTGTCTTGATGCGTGTAGAGCTGCGGGAGTTGAAGCTTTTCTTTGATTTTTAGTAAAAGAGCGGAGTTTGTATAAAAAAAAATGAAAAAATGAAAAGGATATTATTCTGTTCGTTGAGTGGAAAAGAAACGCGTGTATATACTACCAACTCGAAATGAAACTAAATGAAAATGGTTTTTCATGCGAAAAGTTTAATTCGTATTAAAAGCTTTCTAACGAACGTTTGCTAAGGTAGGTATGAAACATACTTTTTTAGTTTAATAACCTTTCTTCGTTCTCTGAAACTAACATTTCAAAATTAATATGGTAACGCATTTTTTTCTATTCATGTCTAGGACACTGAAACACTAATAAGGAGTAAAAAATGTGCATACTACGTAAGTAGTTATTTCAAAACTGTATATCCATAGCACTTAAGCATAAAGAATAAACCCATTCGAACGCCATAAAAAAAACCCTCCGCACAAAAGCCGAAATTCCGCGGTTAGCAATCACAGCAGGCTCAATTATAATCACTCTCACACACATATACACGCAGACATAGTTAGTCAGCACGTAATTGCGACATTCGCGTGTGTACGCACCACGAAAACTTCCGTCGGGTGCTGGCTGGCGCACAAAAGGCCACGCGCGCGTGTGAATGAAAAAAAAAGTCGCCGCCGGCGCGTGTATATGCATTCACGTCTCGTCCGAGTCAGTCCCCGTTCCCTCTGACTCGTCAGTGCTTTTTTTTTTACCGAATAGTTCAATTACCCCGAGCGCGTGCGCACGAATAGCCATTCCCGTTGTGCGTATACAAGAGAGAGAATCAATCGAACGAGAGATCTTTTTGTTTTGAGTGGTGTTTTTTTTCGATCTTCGAAGATTTGCGTAAATTAATAATGCGCTATAGTGATGTTATAATAGTAAATAATGTATGTGGATAAATTGAAATATGTGTACCATATTTGAATGTTGTTTATTTATTTTCATTCAATCTTCATTAAAAGTGAACTATAGACTGCTGCGTGCATGAGAAATTTCAAAATATTTTTATGGGGGTGAAAGTAGTATGCAAATAAAAAAGAAACTATAAGATGATAGAGAAAAGAATTTTAATGTCGTGGAAAAATTTTAGATAAAAAGAACGGCATTGAAATGTCTATACGGGTTTTTTTAGACATTTGTATGTACTATAAATAGTCCACTATTTGAAATACGGAAGATGTCAATATTTCGCAAGTTGTCGTAAGTTTGGGTGTTGTAAAGACAGAAATAATTTTCTTCATGTTATATTTACGAAAACAGTATTTTTATCGCTCGAAGTATTGACTACCAGCAAACAAAACACAAATTAACAGTAAAAAAACAATAACATGCGATAAACAAGTCTATCCGATTCCATTCGTTGTTTTACTGAAGTTAAATAAAAATCATCAAAGGAATCGTTCGTGTCCGTGTTAAAAAGCCAACCAGGCAAATTTAACTACGACCAAAATGTTTTTGCACTCAGATCTAATATTAGATGTTGTCGGGCATAAACGTAAAAACAAACCCCAAGTAACAAAGATTCGAACTGCGCGTGATTCGTCTTCGCGTTCTTATTATAGTCGAATATGGATGTACGAATTTTTCTTGGCGGTTCAGGGAAAAAAACGACAGTCCGATCGATTCGCCTGCGATTTGCAAACCTGATTTCAAGGCGAACCCTCTATCGCCGATTAAATGGATGTACGTGTGTATATGCGCTTGCGAGCTCTATATAGTGAGAGCGAGTAGCAAAAACAATCGTGAAATGATGGAGGCCGATGAGGCGACGATGTGAAGTTCATTGTGGAGTTATGACGTTCAAGCTTGAGTGTTTATATAATAATTATGATCTGTATTGGTTAATATCTTTCGATGAAAATTCCAAATGATATTTCCGTATCCATCATTTATATACTTTTATTAAAAATCTTTTAAATTTGTAGCTAGGATAATACAATAAATATAAATGTATTTTTGTTGTAATTGACAATTTTTTGAAATATGATGAAATCTCTATTTTATCTAATAATTGTAGTAAATTCATAATAGGTATACAATACCTATATTAAATTACACTTAAATAACATTCGCAATGCAGATGGAATCCCTGTGAGATTATTTAATGGCATTGCTCATAAATGAAAAATCCGTCTATGTTAGAATGTCAAACGGAAAAATTCAAAATACACCTTCATGTCTACTTTTCTATGAGAGCAAGCTACAGCAATTAACTTATAAGTCAGAAAAAAGCGCTCATTGACCTTTGCCAATGGATTCAACGAAATCCAAAGTATATATAAATGCGATTCGTGACTGAAAGAAATGAAAATAACATCATTGCAAGCGCCAGCACTCACCATTTGGTCGTGGTCACAAGAGTGACCTCGTGATAGGAGACGGTGAACTGGAACTTGGCCGCGCGTTTGTTCACTCGCTGCAGTCTCTTCCACACGGAGCTCATCTTCGTGGTTGTTTATTGCTACAACTATTACACGGACACACACACACAGGCACCACTATAGAAAATCGGCGCGGCGATGATCCACTGACGGCGACGAGGCGCCGCTATTCGTTAAGGTCGTCGTCGACGCGGCGCTAAAAATAAACGCCGGGGCACGTGGACTGCTGCCGCCACAATCGCACTCCTTTTCTTCCAATGCACGTGAGGCACATGCACACACGACTCGCGCGCGCGTACGCAACAAGGACGTGCGCGCGCGAAAATCGATAGTCCGGTGAGAACGGATGCCTCGAGATTGAGGTCTTTTGATGCTTAGGCCCTTGGAAGCTTTTACTGCTTAGGTAGTACTGGCCATTGGAGATAGACCTCCAAATTGTTTGCGATGAGTCCAACTTGCTGTCATTGTGATTCTGGTTTAGGAGATAGACGATGAATAAAATTTCCAAGAGTCAGAAAAATCTTGCTATTTCACTGGGCTGAATTCTGCTTCACATTCGCTGAAATGAGAGATATTTTTTTTAGTCTACAAATAGCTTCTTATCTCAACACTGCTACTTTGTTCAATTTTAACTTTGACGGCTTTGAGAAATGTGTGAAACCTTGGAATACACTATGTTATTCATTCAAAGTCCTCAATTTGAATAAAACCAATGTTCGATCAATTTAAATTATATAATTAAGTATTTTTTATACTCAGAATATTATTCAATTTTTAACATAATATTTGATTCAATAGTACTAGTACTTTTTTGCAAAAAAAGTATTTTATTTGACTAATATTAGTATAACATCTGCTTAACTGTTGATATATTTAATTGATAATGCTGTAAATAAACACTAAAGTAGTTATCTTATCTTATACGGAGAAGATAAAAACATGTATGTTGGATAAGATTACAAAAATCCTTCAGACATTCAAATAAAAAGATTATGATTCAACAGATGTAATACTTTCTTAGAAAAATAGTCATTATCTACATTTAGGTTTATAATCTCTCATGCAAAAAAAAACTAGTGCTTGCATAATTTATTCTAAAAAGTTTTAATGATTTACCACATTATATTGGAAAATTGATTGAGTTAAAAATAGGCACGAGACATTGCAACTTTTCTCAAGTTCATTAACAATAGCTGACACATAAATTATCCTTCTTTACAATTTCTAAACTATAGCATATTCAGCGGAATATGAGTACATGCTTTGGATATACCACTGTTCACAATCATAAACTCATAGTCCATATTCATTTAAACAAACACAATCGGGAGCATTGTTTGTACAAGAAAACTGTTAAAAAATGCTTGTTGCTCATTCATATCTACTTACAACTCTACCCCCGCGAATCAATAAACATTATTAACAATTGAACTATTCAGCTCGAAAAATAAGAAAGAACACCTGCAGCAACTCTACTCGTAAACAAGCTGACGCGTTAATTTCGCTCTAAAACTTCACTGCTATACATCACTGTACACCTATAGCTCCTTTTTCGTAACAGCAACAAAGGCTCCAGCACTTTTCTCAGAACCTCGCGCGTGCCACCGAGTAAGTGTATATATATATACGTGCACACGTCAATAAACTCGTGAATTTTTCCCCTGCTTTTTTACGGGACACCTTCGCAATGAACTCACCGGAGCAAAAAGTCCTTCCTCTGTCTCTCTCTCCCCTTTAGCAAAACATTTCCGGAGCGCAGTCGCAAAGCAAGGCCCCTATTGTCTCTCTCTCGGCGTGTATTTTGACAGGGCGTCCTTTCACTCCGCACACGCGCCCCCGCTTTCTCGACACACGCTGCTGCTGCTGCTTCCTCTCTTGTGCGCGAACACACGCACACATGCATACACACTGACGTATTGGTATAGATAACTAACTGCACACTGCGTACTTAGCACTTCGCGCGAAGGGGACGGGGCTATAATACAACTCCGTCGGCGAACAGCTCACCTTTTTTTCCTGGTATATATTACGGTTCGTTAGCTCTTTCTCGTACGCGCCCGCGCGATTAAAGAAGTTTATGTTTCACGATTTCACGTGCGAGAGAAAGAGAGAATGACTGCGACTTCGCGAGCACTGCAGTACCTACTACTCTGCTGTGTTATGTGCGCGAACGAACGCGGAGTACGGACGACCCGATGGGGATACACTCGCCAGCGAGTCAGCGAGTGCGGCACAGTCGAACAGCGCTCGCGGTGAGAGCTAGCGAGCCCAGCTCACATAGTCAGCAGGATAGCAGCACCGACCAGTGTTTTATTGATCTGGTAGTATAAGCTGTCGACTGATGTGACTTGCGAGTACGAAAAAATTTCAGTACGGTCTGTTTTATCAAGTGGGTTTGGCTTTTCGAGCGCGGTTAGTTTCTTTGAGTAATAGATAAATAGAACGAGACTTTTATCACCTTTCTATATTCTATTAATAATAAGGATTTTAAAATATTTTCTTTATTGGATTTACGCTCAATTTTCAACGAATTTTTAGTTATGAGGGACTAATTTTGATAATTTTTTTAAGTCTTATTATTACTAATGATTATCGGCGTTTGAAATATTTTTAGAAACAGGAATTATTGTCAAATTATAACAAATGTTTCAAATATCGCGCCAATTTTTCGTCAATCATTTATTTACTGTTGGTAAAGTAGAAAAATGTACTTCGAAATGATGTGTAAAATAATTTAAAATATTCCATTTCAAATTTTAAAAAGTCTATTTAATTAACGAAGAAGCAGAAAAATTAATTATTTAAATTCTTATGCTTAAATATTTTGAAATAATGTTATCAATATTATGATTAATCTAGCCTGTACTGGCTGACATGCCGGTGTTTCGCGCCATTTTCAATATAAACACATGCATGGATGATATAGTAGTCAGTATACGTATACCAAATGTTTTTTTATTATCAAATATAATATAAGCATATAAATTAATGAAAACGTTTTAAATTATTTTAAATTTCTAGATTCAGAAGAAATTTTATGTTTAAGAAGTTATTAGTTTATCAATATGGATCCAGTTATATTTGACGCATACAATGAATGAAAATGAGATACTTTCTTTCAAAGATCAGTTCAAAAGAGTAATACAAAATGTTTTGAAAAATGCTGCTGAGGATTACAACAAAGAAAAAAAATGTAATAATACATAATTTTTTGACATACTATTTTTTACTCCACTGTTCTATAACATTCTACTTTTAATTATCTAATCTTGCAACCTACTGTAATAATTCCATATAACCTATTATTCTTTAAAATAATAACATGAACATTAGTATACATTCTTTTCTATTATTATTTTTATAGTTACACCACAAACACTGCTGAAATTGCGGTGTATGTTTGGACCAATCTTTGAAAGAGCTTTGGAGTTATACGAAGGAAAAAAAGTGACATATATTAAGGTGGAATCTACTCGTTACGCAAATATAGATAAACTTACCTATGGTTTCTATGAAGTTAAAGGACAACATTCTGAAGTTTATACAATTTTTCCAAACATAAACTTTTGTTCATGCATTGCATTTGAGTAAGTGATGATTTTTGTAAATTTAAATATCTGTATCATTTGGATTATTAACTAATACCAATATTTTTAAATTTTTTCAGAAATCAAGTTTTAAGAGACCAAAATACTCTTACTTGTAAACATGTATTAGCTGTTTGGTTAGCATCCGTTAATCAAGATTATCTAAATGTTCAGGGTATACAAGAATCTAAATTTTGTGAAATATTAGTAGGACGTGTTTCTTATCAACATTATGACAGCTGAATACAAATTAATTGCCAAATTAGGCAATCTTAAAACAGTCATTCAACTTTTAAGAGCTATTAATTTTAAAGAGGTAAATATAGAGATAAAAAATATTTATATTTCCTTCTGTAAAAATGTACAAAATTAACTTTTTGTTTTTGCAGAGTGCCACTTGTTATGGTTCGAAAAATGGACTAAAATTAACTGTTGAAGAAGCAAAATGTATGCAGGCAAGTGCTTACCTACCTGTACAACTCTTTGATGAATTCGAATTAACAGAAGATATTATTTTTCGAATAAACTTAAATATATTAGTAGAATGTTTATCTATGTTCTGGCCTAGTATAAATGTCCAAGGAAGTTCAGTTACACTAGAAATGCACTATAAGGTGTGACTTTATTTTATTAATTCTTTTTTTTCTACACATCAATGCTGTAAAAAATATTGTTAAATTTTTAAATATTTTAATGTAGGGTGTTGGTTATCCAGTTACTATTCTTATTGAAGAAGATGGTGTGATTGTAGACTGTTCTTTAAAAACTCAAGAACCAGATGAGATTTTAGATTTTGATATGGATCCTCAATCTGTTGTAAACAAAGTGCTATTACAAAGTGAACTGCTGAAAGATGTTTTAGCAGAACTTGATCCTAGTAGTAATTACATGGAGGTACTTTCATGTTTTATCAAAAAGGAAATTAAATTATAAATATATTTTTGAAACTCCGTGCAATAAGTGCCACTTTTTCGCACGCTTTTTCAACGTAAACGTGCGCATAAGTAGTACTTACTATACATTATAAAGATGAATTCGAATATCAAAATGTACTATTAAGGACGTTCATTGGCTAAGCAAATTATATTAAAACTTGAAATTAAAATCATGTGTTATTCATATGATTACTTATTAGTTCCCTTAATGGCAAAACTACTAGCCAGACCAAAGTTCAGATATCTACATGTGAAATTGCAAAAAGTAGCATGGGTGATATAGAAACATCTATAAAATTAAGTTAATTATGTATTATGTATGTACTGAAAAACAGGATGTTGATGCAGTATTAAGAATATGGCATGTAATAATAAAAATCAGAGTGTAACAACATAATTTCTAAGTTCTATCAACTTCAAGATTTACTCTTATCTTAGACAAAACAACATAGGCTCTGATATGTGCTATCTCACCTAAACTTTTACCTAAGACTAGACGTCAGTGAACGTTCTTAATTTATTAAACGGATGATATTTATTATATGATTTATTTAATAAGCTGATAAAATGTTTTGAATTTTCAGTTATTCTTGTCACCAAAGACGCCTTATTTTATGATAAGCACAAAGGGAACTGTTGGTGAATGCCACGTTGAACTGCCACATAATACCGAGCTAATAGAAACTTTTCAATGTAAGAAAGAAGCTAAATCAAAGTACTTATTGCCGCATATTAAGCCAGCAATGAAGGCCATGTTTTGCTCTAATAAAGTTTCTTTGAGGACTAATGAAACTGGTCTTTTATGTTTTCAATATATGATCAAAACGGACGATGGAATTAATTGTTTTATAGAATACTATGTATGTTTCATTGTACTCAAATTAAATTGTTAAAACGTTACTAAAAATAAATTATGTTTTATATAGATCTCACTAAATTCATATAATATTGTTGTAGATTTCACCGCTTATTGATGAGGAGGATGATTGACTGACTATTAATATTATTTTTTTAAATTTTGTAAGTAGTTTTAATGTAAATATTCACTTTGTTAGATAAAGATAAAATAAAAATCATAATTTTAGAAAGGTTGAGTTTATTTAGACTAGATGATACTGTACACGACGTTTGCAGATTCGTTATATTAAAAAAGAAAATTCTTACATTCTGTGACAACGTCGAACACATAAAGATGGAATCTTAAAAATTTAACACTATAAACAGTACAGGAAATTAAAATTTTTGTTGTAATTTGTTTAAGATAAAATTATAATATTTTCTAAATTAATATTGTGCATTATTGTAAAAAAGTAAAACCACCTTACATAAATTATGTTCAACATAATTGTGTGGAGGCAATTTACAAGTGTAGAGTCTAATCACAATAAGACTCAATGTTTTAACTTCTATTGTACACTCCTGTTTCGATTACGTATTTTTCTATTAACTAACAAAGCTAGATATGAGTATCCTTAAACCATATCTTACGCAAAGAAAGAAAATTATACAATTGTTACAGGGATTAAAAATGGCAGTAGCTTATAATATAGTAAACACACTTAAAAAGTACGTTAAAAAAATCTTTGCATAGCTGAAATATCATTTATCTTTGTAACTAGCCAGATCTAAATGTTATCATTACAATAGATGTTGTCACAGCATGTTCCTAACTATATTCTGTTTTACATATAAAAATTACTTGTAAAATACATTAAAAATAATCGTGTACATATTAAAATTACAGTAACTTAAAAAACAAGCAAAAATAATGTGTTCTCTTTTTACATTATCATAAAAAATGATCATACTGTACAATAATTACAGATCATGATTAAATTTTCTCTCAAAGGCACAAATGCCCCGTGTGTCATATCATTTCAGTATAGTACATTTGTATCCTCGTTTTGTTATATATATATATATTTATATGTGTATATGTATGAATATAAAAACTGGGAATGCAAATAGCACAGCATAATTTTAATTCTGGTATATGACTATTACAATTATGGCATCAAAAAATCTAACAAAAAAAATTAAAATAAAATAGGATTATACGTCTAAAATTCACGTGGAAATGAACAATCGCGGTCGAGTAACAATTATCGTTGAATTCCTTAATTGCATTAGTGGTTTATGGCATTTTCTTACATATCATCATTTCTTACACTGCATGAAAGCTTTTTTATTGTATTATATATAATATACTTTTTTCTCTAGTAAAGTATTTGTAAATTTATTGTAGTCTTAAAAAAATATATAATTTTTGGCGATGTTGCGTTAGCAATAGCTAAAAATGCATATCTATTGGTTATTCATTGGGATAGCAAGTACTAATAAAAACTTTAAAAGCGTACGTAAAGCATTCTGCAAAGCAAACTACATTTCAATTTTATAAAAGCAACCAAATTTGTATCTTATTTATTATCAGTAAAAAATAACGTGGTATTAAATTGTAACAATCTCAAGCAGTATTATAACATATGACTTATTAAAAAATTAATAAAGTAAAAGTAAAGAAAAACAAATTTCAATTTATTCTGGATTTTTCCTCTTTCCACTTTCTGGATCACATTCTTAGAATTATAAAAGTATTTATTAAAAAAATAAGTTTAGCCTAAAATAATTGTAATGAAAGGAACGTTAAAATAAACGACATAGAAATTGAATTTTTGAAATGTTCGATTTCATTAAAAATGATGTACTTTTTGCAATTTAAAATATAATTACTTCATTATTATGCATACTTCTTGCAAACACACACAACAAATTTTCATACAAATTTTTAACTTTTATAAAAATACAGTTATTTTTCAATAAAGACTTTAATTTATGTTATTTATATGTTCTTAATTCAATTTAGCTCAATTAAAACCCTACTACTACACTTAATATTATCTCAAGTTCAAAATCACAGCCAAATATTATGCAAATTACAGTATAAAATAATTTTGCTCATTAATAAAAATGAACTTGAAGTCTCATTATTAAAAAATAAAAATATTTGTTAAATAACATAAATAAAACATTTCAAAAATGCAATTTCTAGAATTTAACTAAAAGTCGTTAATATCCCCTGATCTACTTATTATTACACTGTAAATGTTCTTGTGCGCTTGTATTACATTTACAATAAAAAAAATTAAATCTAACATATAACTTACTCAAACTTTATGCACATTATTATGCAAATCAACTTATATCATTATTCTTTTGTAATAATTACGTCATCTCTATAATCACTATAAAATAAACACACGTCGTTGCTAAAAAAAATATATTCATTACTCGCAAACTTTGACGTTAAAAGCAGTAATTCAACAGTTAACACACACGCACACCTAGGCACAGACACACGCACGTACATATTCCGTTCTAGTCTGTCAAACTACAACGGAACACGCGATTGTGTTACAAAGCTACACAAGAACTTTTAGAGTGTGCGGTTGCACAAATGCGAGAAAGGGAGCCAACGTGACATCGCACAATTACGTATGCTTTATACACCGTAACTCATCCCGATCAGTCTGGAGGACTGACCGGATGGTAGCCTCTAGGCAGGGCTTTGCGCATCCAGCGTCAGAGGAAGCTGTAGGCGTTCTGAACTGCCCTGCTGCTCGTTGCCGGCGTCTGCTGCTGCTGTTGCTGCTGTTGTTCGCCGTTGGCCATGTTCTGCTGTTGCTGTTGCTGCTGTTGTTGCTGTAGTAGAAGTAGTTGCTGCTGCTGTTGCTGCTGTTCGAGTCGTTCCAGCGATTCAGCTCGCATTCTAATCGAACCGCCGAACGTTTGTACCTATATCGCGAACAATAAATTACATATTTTGAAGATGAGGTAATTTTTGTGAAATAATTTAATTAATTAATCAAATTATAAAGTTAGCGCATTCTTCAATGATATTCCACTATTACTAAAACAATATTGATATAATTTAAATATTATTTTTTATTCATCAATTTTAGATTGATAAGAATTATAAATTAAGCAAAATTATTTACAATTCATTGAAACAGCTAACTCTATTTTTTGTCTTAAAATTTCTGGTTAGTTATCTAAATGAAATACAAATTTTCTACGAACCTTAACCATTAATTGATTTGCTAATTTCAAACGTATAATTATATTAATTAATAATTGACTACTTTATGAATAGAACCAGAAATTTTAATTATTTTGATAGTTACTATGATATAAGCCCGTCCCCCACGGTCATTAATTCATACCATTATTTAAATCGAACAAGTTATAACTAATGTCTATAAAAAGATTGAAGCATGAGTCATAAAAGTTGTGAGTAAATAAATTGCCATTAACAAGGAAAGGAATTAGTAATACGTTTTCATTACTTTCTCAAAGAACAATACTCGAATATAACAAGCAGCAGAATTACGGTTGATAAAGAATAAAAAATAAAGATAGTAAATAGTAAATCCAGTAATAAAAAGAATTTTAACTTTTAGATATAAAAACTCTTTTACAATACTTAAAACTTTACTAAAAATTTAGATTAAAATAAATCATAGACCAGTTAGATAACCCTTTGAGTTACAAACTTTCTATTTTCTGAGATTTGGCATTTAATAGTCAAATGTAGATATGTTGTAATTAATTGTTTATTCTACTCTTGGTTTTAAATTAAAAATATTAAATATTTCATTCATGATGTCATAACCCAAGGGGCGATAAAATACTACAGGAAAGTGTTTTCTTTGTACCAACTGCAAACTACTACAAGTTTATATAAATGTGTATAAAAACCAAGAACTTTTTGTTAAATATTATCTACAAAAGTATTTTATTCAGCTAAAAATAATCATAACAAAAAAAAGACATAACAGTGATTAAGACCAATGCACTGTGAATGTGATTTTCCATTGGAAATCTGGAAATTCGGAATTTTTATCTACCATTTCTAATCGAATTTCAAATAAGAATATCAGATTAGCATTATATAATTATTATTTTTTATACATGTTACAAAAATATATTTTCCAAACAGATTAATTTTGGCTATTTTATGTCAAACCGCTTTGTATATCGAACCATTTCGACGATATAAATATAGCACAAGTATTTTTGTCGATTTCTGCTACAAGCTTTAAAAATAGACAGAGATTTGTGATCATATGATTATTTTCAGTGTTCTAATCAAATAAAAAATAAGAAAACGAAAATAGAGAAACGTTAGAAGATCTACTCGCGATCGCGAGCATCGACCCATCGGCCGACGATCGAAACTCTCTCGTTCTATTATCCGCCTTTTCGACTGTTCTCTCATAGCCGGTGTTTTATCTACTCACTGTCCGTGTCAAACCAAGACTTCTGACTGTGGGAGAGAGAGATCGACAGAGCGTGCGTGTGTGTGCGTTCTCGCTGGGCCGCCTCGCGCGTTAATCGACGCTCACTCGAGAGGAGTTAGACTTCCGCTGCTTACTCTTACTTCTCTTGGCTCCGGCGCCGCGGCGGGCCTCCTGTCTTGCGACGCTGCAGCGGTTGTAGCTGTTGCTGCCCCGGCTGTTGGCTGGGCGTTTGACGTTGTAGCGGCGGTCGAGGCCGATGGCGGCGGTGCTGGGGTAATGCGTTGCTGCGCCACGACGTACTCGGTGAGCTTGACGTCGGCCGTGCCCCCGGACTCCAGGGGTATCGGGTTCTGCCGGAAGTGGTCGAGCATATCGTAGATCGCTGGGAAGCAGAGATGCTGCACCCGACAGTGGCCCTGATCATTCAGCGTCATACGCAGATGCTGTGGGAAAGAAAAAGAGACGATGGAATAAATATACGCGCTTGATAGAAAAATATATTTCTTTCCTTCAACGCTTAAATGAAATTCATTTATTTTAAATTCAAGGTCGACCGCATGAATTTCAAATATAGCAGGCGAGAATCATCAAAACTATTCATACTCTATTTGTATGCTTTACGATTCGACAACTTCATACATTTAATATTTTTTTTCGTTTGAAAAAAAATATATGTATCAAAATAATTTATTTTGGCAACAGTTTCAAATATGTTTGTTTTAATAATATATAAAACTGTAAGAGCTCATCATCAAAAGAAGCTATAAATCTATTAAAGGATTGTTAAAAGAAAAGAATTTAAAAAACACTTAAGAATAGACAATCTCAATTTCTAAACTTAAATTTTTTGAATCAGAATCTTTTTTAAATCTGATAAGTAATTTCCACTTGGTACAATTTTAACTAATTATTCTTTTTAATAATAGATATTCAAGTGGATCATAAGTAACAATAATATTTTTCTGACTCATCTATAAATAATTTAAAATAAATACATACTAATTTTATTAGGCTTTTTTATTACCTATAATGTGTATACAACTTGAAAAATTAGTTTTATGTCACTTTATTATTATTTTATTTTAAAGTAGACTTTATGTAAAAACAATAAATTTAAATAACATTGTTTAATAGTTACCTTAGCTCTTCCTTGAAAGTTAAATGTTAGAACATATTCTCCCTTGCGCGTTTCACTCTGTCTCACTAAAAATGTTCCATGACCTTCTGCTGAATTGTGCAAAACCAACTGAGCAGCATCAGATCGTGGTAGTGTTCCATGAAACCATGGATACTCTCGGAGACTACTTGAAAGGTCTACTTCAGCTTCAATACCAAGAACTATTGAAAATTTATATAATATTCAAAAATTTGAATTTTGTGTAATTAAAGATTATTATGTATTTTCTGATAAAATAACTTTAAGTAAATGAAAAATGAAACTTACTCTGTTCAATTTCTTGTTGTGAAGAGCATAATTCTAAATTACTGTTACTTCTTGCTCTAAGTCTCGGAGGCAACTCTGGTGGATTTCCTTGTTCATCTACATGATCTAATACCGAACGTGTGCTTTTGCTTGCAGAATTAGCTCTTGCTCTATCACCTTCTATATTCATTGAGGCTGATCCACGCATCATACTATCACCTATAACTGAGTCATTAGTACCTCCTATCATAATGTTGCCCATTCCATAGGCATTCCTCATGCAATATCTAACTGTAGCTATCCATGATCTCATTTCACTAGGATCTTTTGCTTCTATTATAATCTCTTTTTCAAGGGTTTTTAAAACAAAAGTATTTTCATGATCAGGCATTTCCAAAGCTGTTGTCTCTCTGGCTTCGGTAAGAGATGAACAAAATATACCATAAAGTGGCTTAGCCTTTGATATGGAATAGAATTCAAGCATGTAACCAGCACTAGCCTTGACTAAAGCTAATTTACATCTTTCAAACTTTGAATTTGAATCTGTATTATCAACTACCATAGCATTTACAGTTCCTTCTTTTCTGCACTCAACAATAATTTTAGACAATTTGGCTTTAGAATGTTTATCTGCTCTTCGATTTTCTGAATGAGATAACTCAACTTCATCACTTTGCTGTTTGTGGAAAAACCCTTTACCTTTTTTAAGACCTTTAAAAGATAGTCGCCTGAAAAAAGGTTTGTGCACAGGCTTAGGAGAAATAATCTCCCCATCTTGTTCAGAATAATCACTGAATTCCTCATGAGAAGAACTGCGAATAGGTGTTCTGTTATTTTGATTAGTTGAATTACTATCCCGATCATTAGATATTGGTTGTCGACTATTGATATCATGGGTAGATGGTGATCTGAAATTACAAAAATATTTCAAGATTCCAAAGAACTTATTTTTAAAACATATTCTAACAGTTCAATTAAAAACAATACATACAAAAAAATAATTTTATAAATAATTGTAATTTAATGTTGAATATTTTCATTAATTAATAATTGTTTAAAATATAACCTTAAAATTTTATTGAATATTTAGAATTTATTGATAAATTAAAAAAAATTGTTTAATATAATAGAATTGATTTCTTTGATTTTGAAATAGATAAATTGTAAATTTAATACTCAACAGGTTCAATAAAGTAACAGTCATGTTATAAAATTAGGTCAATGTTTTGAATTAATCATCTTGTTTCTTAATTTAATTTTTAAGTTACAGAATAAATTTGCCTTTCACAAGATATTTATTATACAATGGTCTCAATACATTTTCTTATGTCTTCTTATCTTATTAATATAATAGGTAGTCAAATTTTTAAGTTTCTATTATACTATTCTTTTTATAAATATTATAAATATTGAAAAATTTATGTATAAAATATTAATGTCTTTAAGTAAAGATTTTTTAAATCATTAATATACAACCAATTAACTATTCTTTTAAAATTATTGTAACCAATATTTAAATAATTTATCAAATTAATGTTTAGTTTTGTAACATGAAATTATTATAATTCTTCCTAGAGATAGCAAGAAATTTGTAAAACTTATCTTATTAATAAGATAAAATGAAAACATTGTGCAAAAAGAATGACTTTAGAATTTTAGCTAATTATATTCAAAGAAAATGTTTTGATACTTTTTCACCAGAAAAAAGATTTGGTGGAAAAGAATTTTACTGTAAAGTAGTTTAAGTTCCCTTGAAAAGGCATTTATAAAAGTAGAGTAAAGTATGCAGTGTAATGACCCTTCAATTTTAGTTAGTGCAAACTTATCCGTTTATATTCTATCCAGTCTGAAAATGGAATAATTGGTAAGTGAGCCACAAGTGAATTTAATGACTCCTATTATGAAATGCTCCTTCTACAAGACAATTACAAATTGATAATTCTATATAGGTAGTTGGCAGCTTATTCATGACACAAAAGCATTTCAATTTTTCTCATATAACTTCTCAGAAGCATTTATTAAGGTCTCTTTCTCAAAATTAAACTGATTAGTATAATGAAACGGTACAATAAAAATATATCTTTATGATAATGATGATTTATACTGTCATTCAAGTAACATTAATAGAGAGCATTCATTTAGCGTATCAGACAATGTTTTATATAACTATTATGGCTTAATTTTTGTATCATACAAATTCAAAAGATTAATTAACAAATTCTGCAAATGATTTTTAGGTGATCAATTAATGAATTTATCAGAAAATCTACAAATCTCTGAAACTTTATCAAAACCACAGACGGTACTCGCTCTTATCTCTCTTTCCCATCAGAGCGTAAAATCCCAATTACCGAGTACCTATACTCGAGAAAAAACATCGCCCAGCGTGCGCCCGCACCGCCTTCGAAAAAGGAAGAGAAAGCCCGTTAGCCGACATGCGCGCGCGCGCGCGCGTATATGAGCAAAGATTTGTTAGGGGTAAAAACTACGTACTTGGCAGTGCGCCGGACGTACTCAGCCTCGAAGTGGTCGCAGAACGTCTCGACAAACTTCCTGAGAAAGTCCCGGTAGGAGAGGCTCGCCCTGGCCGACTCGGTGAGATCGAGGTTGACATAGGTGCAGAAGGCCTTGGCAAAATCGGAGGCGGCGGCCCTGGCATGTCTGTCGCAAAACTCGGCCCAGTCGTCGCCGCAGCCGCCGCCGCCACCACCACCGCCGGCAACATTGGCGTTGTTCGCCGTTGCCGTCGCAGGCACGGATGCCGTCGGCGACGTCGCTGTCGCGGTGCTCATCCTCCGCACTCACGAGGCTCTAAACACCGAGGACGCGCGCTACTCCTTACGTATTAATATCACATGCGGCCGCGCACAGATGATTATCGAAACTCCTGGAGCCACGGCGCCGGCGGCATCCCGGCAGCTCACTCTTCTCTTCGAGCACTATCTGGCCGTCCCCTTAGCTCCTCGCAGGGCGAAGGGATAACCTGCTGTTGCTGGCGATGGCCATCTTCTCGCTCTCACGCTCTCTCCTTCCTTCTCTCCTCCCCCCCTGCGCGGAGACACTATAAGGGCTGATATACTTGTGCGAAAGCCGAGAGCGCGCGCGCGCACCGCACGCGAAATTCTTCCAGTCCCCCTACTACTCTGCTGCTGTCTGTCTGTCGAGCGCGGCGCACACCGCACATTACAAACATGCGCGACACTCGATCGCGAATGCTGCTCTCCCTCTCTCTCACGGTTCGCGCAAGTGTACGCATATATGAACGAGAAAGGGAGATGCGCGCCGGCGTGCTGCGGAGCAGTTGCAACCACTATACATTCGCTAAGTAGCCATCAGCGGAAGATTGCTATATAGCGAGATCAGCGTGACACGCTACCTTATCGACGACCTCCTCAACGTATGCGCCGACCGCGACGACAACGCGCTGATGGTGAGGGAATGCGTCGCCGAGGGCGCTAGTGAACGGATTCCGGCTATTCCTGAAGGAAAGCCGCGGCAGGTAGTTTGAGCTTTTTACTATAGCTGCGCACGACGCTTCAAGCTATATGTACGTGCAGGATCGAACGAATGAAGTGATTTGGGCCGAGGAACGGAAATTGTAGCTCGGATGAAGGTAAGAAGAGATCAGTGAAGACCTGTGCTACAAAATTTTTTTCTTTTTTGATGGATGTATATCGATTTACTTGGACTTTTAAAAAAGCTGTATTGAGCTCCAGTTTACTGGTCTTATTGGAAATTTAAGAAATGTTTGAGTTTTTTCATTTCGGTTATATTATTATAATTATTGTTTCAGTTAATAATTCGTATTCTTTAAATAATAAATTGTACGATTCACATTGTTTGATGTTATCTTTTTTTTATGATCCAATATATACTCATACGTGCAGCTTATAAATAAAAATATTATTGCAGACAACTATTTGAAAAGTTTGATAAATGATATAGTACAATACAATAAAAAGGAGTAAATTAAAGCATACGTTATTCCTGCGGGCGATAATTTTAACCCTGTTACAGCGTATTGGATTTAATAATCCAAGGGAGTAAATCAACTTTATTCTCGTGTTGCAAAGAGCACTTTTTTCAACTCGAGGGTGAACTCTTTGATGGCTTGAAAAGTGTGCCTACTCAAAAAGTAAAAAATAAGAGAAAATGATATAGCAAATGGAAATTGATTACTTTTTGCCCGGGAATAAAGTGTGAGAGGGAAGCAAATGTTATTTTTATCTTGCTTATCAAGTTAATAAATTGTATGCTCGATCTCTGGACCGTCTTTCATCACAGGCGCCTGTTTGCTCATTCGGCTGGTCCAAGCCGATTAGATTTTCCTCTGATCCGGAAAAGTATTGGGAAGAAGTCATAAAAAAGGACGTATCTCTACTCGGCACTCAGCTCCGACGAAGTGGTACATGTTTTAAATGCCAGAAAACTGTATAAACCATTGTATCTTTGTTTAGTATTTTTATAATTTTGTATGTCGTTTGCAATCGGCTTTCCTTCTTAATCACTAAAATCACCTTATGTTGGGGTTAAAAATTATTTTATAAGTATTATTTAAACTTATATTATACTATATGTACAATTATATGAAGAATTATAGCTACATAAATGGAACTATAAATGTTTATTACTAAAAACTTGTCTATCTCTTTAATTTACATTTATATTGATTTTTTGATAATTTTATTTAACTGGCTCTTAAAAAAAACTGTAAATTAAAATATGTAATAATTAAACTTTTTCTAACTAAATTAATTTTCATGGGATATCAAATTAAAATATATAATATATCTTCTCGTACAGAGTCGAGAAAAAAATAAAACTCTTTATGTATGCAAGTTTTTGAGGTCAGATAATTCATTCATGTCAGTATCAACTTTCCTACCAAGAATTATTAAAGATTGTTACAGTTAACGAGAAAATTACGTACAGATTTTTTCCAAGAAGTAATACCATCTTATCAAAATGATATAATATACTCATTTAACTTACCTATATTTACGAATTTGTAAAATTATTAGATTCCTTTATATATATCCTAGATGGAAGTTACGTTTGTTTTTCATTTTTCTTAGTTAATCTTTCTTAATTTCGTTCATTTCGAATATCGTAATTTATGTAACATCTAAATAAACTAAATTAACACATGTAATCTAAACTTATCTCAATAATATTTCTCATTAAATATCATAATACATATTTTACGTGAGTTCTAACGACTGACGACGCAGCAAAGCTATACCTATTCAGATTGATCTTTGTAAAATACGCGTAATGCAACGACATCGCAGTGCGATGGGTACACACTACAAATTTTTTTTTCTCTGTACCACGACGGGTGTCGGATGTCATGTTTACCTACCTTGGGAAGCCTTTAATTCATTGGCAGAGCGGCGAAAAATAAGAAAATTTATCAAAGGAAGTTTTCAACGAAGGCTGATTCGGCGCCTATATGCACCTTGACTCATCGCTATCACCTTGCTTGTAGAAATTTATATAGTAGATATAAGTGGAATAACAAATTTCTAGACCAATGCTTCGCTTAGTTTGCCTGATACTTCTCAAGATCTGTTTGAAAAACTAATAATTACACCGTTTATGATCACTTCTAATTATTAGAAAAATGCAATTATAAAGGCATTGTTTTTTGCATCATTAATACATACTTATGTATAACGAGGTTACAATCGTTTGTTTATAGTTTTGATTGAAAGACAAATAAGGAATACACGTTATTATAAATAAATAGTGGCTGAGATAGCTCTTAATAGAGGACCTTCTTTTTTATTTTATTCCCGTAAACGTTTTAATTAAATTATTTTTTAGTATAATTTTGCCATTACATTTTTGCATAGTAGACAATGGTATAAGTAAAAGCAAATTATCATATTTATTATTTACATTATATATTCTAAATACATATATAAATAATAGGTTAATAAAGAGACGAATATAATGTGTGGCATTGAAATGGTAATCAATATAAACTATATATGATAAACATCGGATATATATTTAACATTTTTAATTGGATTTTATGTTATCTGCATCGATAAAATCAATTGGCAGTATAATTAATAATAACACAAATATTATAGAATCAGATGGATGATATCCGTACAACTCAATGCAATCCACGGCCTTATTTATGTCAATCCCTACTTATCTACTTTGATAGGATACTTTAAATTGTCTACCTATAAAAAAAAAATTCATTCATAATAATCCACGCAATCCATATAAAAGCTTTGAAAAAATTTATAAATAATCTACAAAAACGTAATTTTTTCCAATAACCACCTATAAATATAAATTTCTTCATTGATAGCACTTTATAAAACTTATACCACAAGTCCCTGTAACATTATTATTTAATTTTATTATCGTACATAATTGACTACATTCTCCTAATTCATCAAACCTATATAATTTTCTCAACTATACCACAAACAGCTTATATACTTTGAAAATTTCGTGCATCCACTCCGGAACAACACGACTATAATCGTGTTACCCAATCACTATATACGAGTATATCCCATCCAATCTCTCAAGCCCGTACTAAAAATTCCTTTGTCAGTTCCTTCATAAAACAGAAGCAATGCGCCGACGGACATTATTATGCACTCTGTCCTTACACATGGTTGTAAAAAGGTATAACCGTACTCGCGCGCCCGGCGCGCACGTGCAAAGCACACATAATATATAAGCACGCGCGCGCGGTTATTGCGCAACGGCTATAAATTAAAGTCGAGCGCGCTCAGCTAAGACTAACAGACCGCGCATCCTTGCTCGAACATCGGGACATAATAATAATAATAATAAATATACTGTAGTAGGGAATTCGTGTCACTGGACTCGTATAAGCGCGGATGAACACGCGAATGTTTCCGTTTTATAATGGAACCCTTCGCGCGAAATGCGTATAATGATGTGCGAGTGCGTAATATACATGTGCGTGTTATCGTTTCAACGATCGGAGATTATGTTTTTTGCTGTCCGAGAATGCCGATCGGTCTAAATGATATACGTTGGAGTTTGAGTTTATTAGTTTTTTTCGCAGTGGAGCTAGAAATAGCTGTCAAGTGTTGCTCGTGTAATTTAATTGTGCGGTTCGGGTAGACGTGATAATTCGTTAAAGAACGTAATTGCGTTTTAATGAATTATGAACAGGTGAGCCATGCTGAAAAAGCCCACATGGGTCCTTATGGGACCCATATGGGAACTGTGAGTATATAAGCCGCGTAATTCAACCGTTCGAATGACTCTTTACAAAGAGTCCGAATTACAACGCTTGCCTTGTTTTTGTTGTCTACCTTTATTTAGGAGACTTAAAGGTTTACCCAACATCTGCGTGGGATAAGTTTTTAATATAAATACCAAATAACTAATTAATAAAAATAAATAATTAATAAATAATTAATAAAAAATTAACAAAATATAAATGCAACTTTTTGAATAGCAGTATTTTTTATGCATCAAATTTGTAAAAATAAGTTTTCATACAAATTATGTATAAATTATACATAGATTATGCCACTCCAATCTTACGCACAATCTCATCTATGCATAATTTATTTATAGTCTACACTTAATTTTTTTACATGGGAAAATAATGAAGTGTAATCCTTTTTTTAATTTATTATGTTAAAAATAAAATTTAGACTAAAAATTTTTTTAGTTTAGTCATGTGGGACCCACATGGTTCCCAATGGGATCCTGCAGCAATTTCAATCACATCACATCACACAGTTCTCATATGGATCCCATAAGGACCCATGTGGGCCTTTTCAGCAGGGATAGTAGCGATATTCGTTTACCAACTAATTTTTCTAATGTTTTTATAAATACCTATATGCATTTTTATTGAATTAGAATAAAAATTATAAAAATTTTTCTATACATTTTTTTATATATAATATGTTTTAGATTTTAGTACACTTAATATTTTGGTTTTGTTTATGCCTTATATGCACAAGTTATCCATATACTAATTTTCCGGAATACATTGTGTGCAGTGACTTTTGTTTACAGTCTCATAAGAAATATTCGCTATATATACAATATTTAAATGATTGTATAACTATATATTACATTTTTTAGAAACTTCTGCTTCACAGTGGCCACTCGTCATAATTTTCCGCAACTTATAACCACGCGAGACACTTCCATCGTGTAATCTTGAGTATCTTTCCGAGCTTCAGTGCGCAAAATCATTATAATTAAAAAGAAACGCAATCACAGTGAGCAATATAACTTAAATAAGTCGCATATATCGTCATGCAAAAAATCGCCTCAGAATATGCAATCCACTACACGAGGAGCATGATCGTCACCGATCGACACTGACGACGTCGCGTGAAAAAAAATCGCCGCGCTTATAATTGCCGAAATTAAAAAAAATGACTTTCCGCACTCACGTGCAATAGTAAAATAACGATGCAGCGTGGGTGTACAGGAACAATGCGACACTTCATAAAAATTAGCGGTAGCGAAGACGCGCGCTATTATGTCGTGTATGTATATACGTTTCATATTATACTATACTGCGAAAAGGTGCGCAATCGTTGCGCAATTAATATCACGCGAGAATGAGAGAGAGAGAGTGGGATACTATAATAAAAACGTAAGCGACGGAAGCCAACAATAAAGTTTATCCCCCTCGCGTTATCGAGGCAACAAATATTTGCCTTCATAATTGTTGCGACGACGAGGCGGGTGGACGCGTGTGTATCCTGTTTTGCGGGCTCCGATGAGTTATATAGTCGCGCGCGTGCGTGCGGGCGTCGTATATATATGGCGAAAATTGAGGAGATCAACGATTTGAAAGTGGTTTTGCGGATGATTTACGGTATGAGAACCGGTAATGGAAACTGGTGGAGGTTTTTGACACTGCTTCGTATATATATTATATATTTTTTTTGTGATTTCATACGTAGATAAGCTTTTCTCAGTAAAGAGGTATATATGAATCATAATTGATTCACGTTTGATGGAAAATCTCTAACACTTATCACAAAATGACTTAAATGCGAAACCAAACCACTTTACCTTTATACGCAAAGGCAGCAAGAAAAACAAAATAGAAAAATTTGATGTTTCAACCTCCGTCATCCTGCGAAAAAGTTTCATCCGTCACCACGAACGGAATGCACCTCTTATTAACCGCGCGTCAGCTATACTCTATTACAAAATCGGCGAGTCGCTGTTAACGTTAATTTATCAAGCGCGTGCCTTTTTTTCTCCGTATAAGCTTTCCTTGTTCCGAGCGTATTTACTATACCACTTGGAAGTGTTTTCGCCTCTCGCGGGAATCCCGATGCGGGTATAAGCATCTTTGTTGTATGAGTGCGTTAGTTCAGTTCGGGCGATGTGCAACACCTGTTTTCGAATTTTAAGCGTCGATCGGTGCGTAATATAGCCAGTCGAGGAAAGATGTTTACTTTCCAAGTGTTATCTTTGTCATATGTTATTTTTTTGCAGTAATTGTGTATTTATATTTACGTATTAATGTAAGTACGTGCTTGTAAAGTGAGCTATGTAGTAACACTGTTTGCTTGAGGTGCAACGATTAATTAGAATACCTATGGTCAACTGTGAAATTATAAACAAATAGTCGCATCTTGGATATAGGAATTCTGCGAATTAAAAGTGATTGAATAAAACGATACGAGTTTGTACGGAAGCGATTAGGTAGTCATTGCGGGGAAGAACAATTGATTTAATAACTTTTTAATAATAATTACTTTTCATTCAATTTGCAGTGCTATGTATCATCTTTCAATTTAAATTATCAGACAATCATGTGCCACTTCTTTTTTTTATAAATTTTGAATGAGCCATAAATATATTTTTCCACTCATTAAAGATTTTCTATGAATATTATTATACTAAAATTACTACATCCTGTGGTAGTAAAGGCGTCAAGGTTCCTTCGACAAAACCATATTGTATGTAATACTTTAATTATCCCACCCATTCAAAAATAGATTTATTAATATGAAACACTCGAGTCCGCAGAAAGAAAGAGATAGAATGATTATATGATTGTTTTTAAGTGCGCCGCCACAGATTTTCCATAGTTACCTAATTTCTCGCTCTAATGAGATACGGAGGGACGCCGGAAGCAGTTAGTCATAGGAGCTGACAATTTTTTCATATTAGTTAGTGAATATTAAACGAAGGAGACACGTGAACTGATGTTTTTCCCGTCACTCAAAAATACACACGAAAAGCCTTGCATAATTGAAAGGACAATGTCATATTTGAATTTTAAAAGAATTTGTCTTCTCGCGTATACATAACGTATATTAGCACTTGTTAAACTAAACCGAACGCTGTTCCGCTTATATCAATACAAAAATCTTTGAAGACTTTATGACATGAGCTACCTTATACAATAAATATATGTCGATGGCTCTAAATAGTAAAGACGTGTGTTGAATGTATAAGTGTATAAGAAGTACGTGGTTGTCAAACTAATAAAGATAATTATAATAATAAATAAATGTATAATAAATAAAAGTAAATAGTACAATTTTATGGTGCGATCGATGAGTATCCTACTTATTTAATTGCTTTACCAAAATTAATTTAGATTTGTTTCAACAAATGCACTATATACGTCCAGGAATTGTTTTTGTCCTTTTAAAAGAAATATCATTCATATTCTTAGACATTCTATTTTATTATTTCAGGCTGAAAGAAAATAACTTATTGTTTTACCGATTAACTTTTTTGATAATGGCTGTTACTTAATATACGCACTGAATAAATATCAAAGTCTTATCTTCACCTACATACCAATAGGCCATATCTATTTAATATAATAATAATACAATATATAATAATTATATATTACTTTTGAAATAAATAAAAAAAATGTTAAGATTATAGCGTAAGCAACAAAAATTTCAATAAAATATTTCAACAAATTTTCAATTCTAATTATAAACTTCTTTAATTAAAGTTATTTTTAGTAACTTGGTAAATATGTCATCATTTTTACGTAAAAATTAAATTATTTTCAAAGTATCCTCGTAATGTCCTACAATGTAAAGGAAAAGTATTGAACATCAGTTTTCATCACAATGTTATAGGGGAATATCTTACGACAATTCAGGATTCTCCGAGAAAACCGCAAATTTCATTAACAATTCTCTCCGCGTAAGATTGTACAAAGAATTTAAATGGCCTGCGACAATGTAAGCTTCCAGTAAAATTGAAGGAGGAAAAAAATAAAATTACATAAATATTAAGTAAAAGACTAATTGTAAGAAAATTTTGATTTTTCCATACTAATTGGAATTCTATCTTTTCCTCTAGGAAAAAAGTTTTTCAAATTTATTGCGCCTACGTGAGAAAGGATCGAGATATAATTCTATCTGGGAATCACAAACGTAATTGGGATAAAAAGTGCACTTACATCAATATTAATGCACAATTATTATAACATCATTCCTGAGAAAAGGGAATAAAAGTAGTAAGTTATGATGCATATCATAATGCAGTATAGTTTTTCTGTTATTCTTTTCTTTGTAATTGAAAATTTGACCTGAATATTGATGAAATACTCCCATGCAATTGTCTTTACTCGTATTTGATTATAATACACCATATACAAGAAAACTATAACTGACACCAAGTTACATTTAATTCAATGCATATATTTAGATATACATACACTTTCATTTTTTCGAAAGTAAATATCTAACTTTTGAAAATCTATACACTAGATTAGGTAAACGATTATTCGAAAACCAGTAGATATAAATATTTATAAATTGAATCACATAAAAGTAATCTAAAGTTTCTCCCAATGTTCTCCACACATTTAAGACCAAAATCTACAAAACATTCCAAATCCAAACCAGTTCTCGAAATTAAACAACCCGAAGAAAGTAAAAATTAATAAACAGCCTATAAAAAGTTATACGAACATAAAAATCCGTACACAAATACACCATAACCTGAACGATCTTCTCGCATTGCAACTGCGAAGTTGCTATAATATACTCACACGAGTTACTTTCCCGTCACCATATATACACCCCGAGGTCATTCCACCCATGGTCTCCCGAAATTCCCCTCCTCTTGACGTCACGCTCGCTCCGAATCTCACCCCACACACGCGATGCATCCTTAACACCCACAAACCACTTGAAGAGAGAAAGAGAGAGAGAGAATTGCCATTCTCGCAGTTATTATGCATGTACAGCTGATATGGCCCGAAGGTAATTCGTATATACCATTGTTATGATCGTGCGCGGTGCGATTCGCTCGCTCGCGCTATTATACTCACAGCACGGCAGGAGACATATACGCGCGGACGCGCGCTACGCTCAGTCCTCTCGCGGAGTCCGAGCTGTTCGCAGCCTCATGCGCAACTCTCACCGGCATATAATACGATTACCTACAACTTGTACAATACGTACGCGTTTATATTAATTGTGGTTCATCTCCAGCATTAAAAGCGAGCGATCGGTTACCATCTAACTGGTGGGCTTCCGATTGGCGCTGGAAAACTCGAGGATATTGCTTGCTTTACAAAAGCCGGCGTATACATTATACCAAGAGAGGGTTTCTTTTTCTCTCTCTATCTCTCGTGCGAAACTGGATTTTCAACAGCGGAGCTACATTCTATTTTCGGACGCGAAGGGTCTCGCGGTTCGCTAGAAGAGGATATACATATACACACGTTGTGGCAGCGACTCTCTTGGGTATTATAATTCAGCTGAGCGGCACGAGTGGACGGACTTTCGCAGCAGTATAGCATATATAGCAGCGGCGTTATACGCAGTCACGTGCGCCGGCGTAAACATACGCACGTATACATACGTAGGTATACGCGCAGCAGCGTCGTAGACAGCGGTTACCCAAGACGGCGTAGGAGAAAATATAATTCATCGCACTGCATCACGTAGACACGACGGCGCACGAAAAAGCTCCACAGCTTATACTCTCGCTCTCGCTGGTCGAGTTACGTAAAAAAGCGCACGCGCGAGTGCGCGAGTTCGCGAGCTGACGTAACCCGACTGAATTAAAAAAGGAAAATCCGAAAATCCAGGACGAAGACGTTGCGTGCGGGTGTGTGTGCATATATATAGAGAGAGATATATAACAAGATTGAGAAAAAAAATGATCTGACGATCAAAGTTTGGTCCAGCAATACATACGAGCAACGAGAGCGCAGTATATATACGACGTCGAGTGATGATGAGGATCGCGGGCAGTGTCAGTGACACCTGCGCGCCCCGATCGTCGCTACCGCTGCCGTTGCCGCGGACGATCGGTTTCTTATCGTCTGCCGTCTCACGGACTGCTCGAGGTGATCTCGTGCGCAGATAATATATATATACATATACGAGTGAGTAGAAGGTATATAGCGGAGAGAAGATTCCACCGTGTGCTGTTATTGGGTAAATTTATACGTCGCGCGGCGTTGTACAGATATCACGGAGAACGAGACAGCGGAGAGGAGTATAGATCAAATATTTGTGATATGAGTGGATAGGGAGAAGCATTATATACCTGTTGGTACGAACGCTCGTGCCGAAATTCGCGACAATTCAGGGATATAATAGCTATACTGCTGCTGTATATATAGTTGCCGGTGGTCGTGCTAGTGTATAATAATTGGCGGAAGATCGGTGCGAGGAGAACGGAGTTGTGTGTTGTGTAACGGTATTGTACACTAGGGAGTAGAGGTAGTAGTAGTATATTAATGCCCAAGCGATAAAACCGGTGTATAGATATATGTATCGGAGTGAAAGTTGCCTTTTTGTTTTGTTGTTATTTTGTTCCGTGTGCATTTCCGAAGCAACGAAGTTCCAGAACGATTGATGCGTTCGTATAGATAATAGAAGGCGAGAAGCCAAAGTAAGACGCTGCATTCCCGCCTGTATAATTGCCGTGTCCGTAAATCAAAGCTCCCGTGGCGGTTTTGATACAGCGCTGAGAGGCATCATTGTCTCGAGAATTGGCACGACGATGTCGAGTGGTAACAGTAGTAGCAGCAGCAACAACAACAACAATAATAATTGTATGGAAGTGATAAACAAACGGTTGCCGGCGGAGAGTAATAAAGACGTCCAGGTAGACATGAGCATGGAGCAGCCAGAACCGGTGATGAGCAGCGTCGCGACGCGGATAGCCAAACGACCCAGTCCCAAAGATGAGTTGCCCCAGCCGAGTAGACTATCCAAGGGCACGCAGATCGACGCGCCGACGTGGAGGCTGGCCAACTCGTATCAGATGGTGAGTAGGTAGTCGACTATTGCTGGTAGAATGGGGGAGTGCTAGTTTCGTTGCATGTCTCGTACAGAAGTGTTTGGTATGTATACTGTGCGGGCTCTGCTTTGATAAATCATCGGGAGGCTGTGGATTATGGCTTGAACTGATTTACAACTGAGGTATTTGAAATTTGCTGTGTGGCTGTGAGCTGGTGTGAAGAAGTAGGATTGGGTGGCTGAGTAGAGGAGGAATGTTAAAGTGAGATTGTGAATTATAAAAAGTATATATAACTGTATAAGAGGTGGGAAATAACGTGATTGATCGAATGGTGAATAATATTTTGAATTTATTTTTTAAATCGTGTATGTAGAGGATTGAAGGAACGTGAATATTGATATGATTTTTTTGTTCAATCTTAGTATAAATATTTATGTAGTATTTCATTCCACTATACTCGTTTGCATTTTTTAAATTATGCCGTACGTGAGCCCTTCTATTACAATTCCTTTTTTTTTGTTGTCGCGTATACAGTGAAACTATTCTAGTTACCATTCAGGTTTTGTACAAGATCAAAAGTTTAAGGAAGTAAACCATTTATGCGGTAACATAGCGGTAATGTCTAAGTAGATATATATGCTGCCAACAGCAACACGATATTCCTTTATACGTTTTATTCCGGTGTATTAGCGATTCATGTTTCTTTGAGCGTTTAATCCTTCGCATGAGTAACTTTTGAAAATTTAATTTTTCCTCGGTATTATTTAGTAAAAGCATGTAGCTCGGAGAAAACGCGAGGTATTTGTTGTTTTCTTTAAATACTCTATGTAGTTCATCGATCTAATTGTGTCACTTGATACTTAAAATGTATGTAAAATGATGTATATCTTTTATACGGGGCTTATTAAATTTTAACATATGTGTAAGAGTACATAGAAATATTTGAAAAACATCTAACGTATATTAATGCTTTTGTTCGCGACTAATTGAATGCGTAATTCACTGTTTTCATTGAACGTTCAGTGTATTGACTAATGCATTTATGCAAGAATAGATACGTAAAGTAAATTTTATGAATGATTCACCTATATAAAAATAGAAAGATAACATTTTGTAACAATGAATTTTACTGTACAAATAGCTCCATTTCTACTGTTATACGGTGCAAAATAATGTGTCTGAATGATTCAGAGACTAAAGTACAACGTTTTTTTTCTGCGCTAAAAAACTGCTTCTCTTCTATTGTTTGCCGATGACAAGACAACACTGAAATGCATGCGCGAAAAAAACGTGTTTCTTTATTTTTGTTTTCTTTATTAGAATTCGCGGGTACCGAAGGAAGATTTTAGCTACGCTAAAACAGGTTTCATTGAAATCCGGTTATATTTACATTGATAACAATAATAAACCGCAGTGATTATGTAGTAAGAATGTTCTTCCTATGTATAATACGTGTAAAATATTTTTCTTACTCCATGATAAGGAATCATTTAGTAGAGAGATAACGTTTTTGGGTATCAGTAATTGATGTTAATTAATGAAAATCTAGAGAGATCATGATGATCACGTGATCGGTAATTCGCGATAAGTTTATATTTATATGATATATCATATAATTGTATGTTTATATATTATTACCTGAATAACACTTGATAACGCAATGTTATTATGCAAATATTAGCACACATCTTATTTAGTATTTATAAACAAGTGCCTCCTTAAATGTAGCCCAGTTACTCAAACTTGATTTACACGGTAATACGTACGACTATTTCTTTCAAACTTTTTACATAAACCCGGTTGGTTGATTTGTGTTTTACACAAAGTATAAATTCACATGCAGTTCCCTAAAATGTATGAGCAACATAGATATTTAAAAAATATTCAATAGCAAAATCCAATGTCCGTCCATTCTTAAATTTATTAAATTACTCTTCATTTGCCCAAGCTTATCAAATCGCACATCTATATCTATATAAATAAACTAAAACAAAAACCAAACAGTCGGCAAACATTTAATGAATCCTTGATCTATATACATATCTACAGCGCAACCGGCCGACGTCCATGGGCCAGCTCTCCCGTCACAGTCAGTTTAGCGAGCTGAGCTACGCGAACTACAGCAGCCCGAGTAGCTTCAGCTTCAGCGCTAGCCAGAGCGAAATGGTGTTATCGCCGCGGGGCAGGCCGAACGGCGCCAATCGCTACACCACAGTAGACATGATGAGGATAGTACCGGGACCCATGACACCGACAGCTGCCCCTGCTCCAACACCTTGTACCTGCTGCTGTTCTTGCGGTGGTACGCAGCAACTGCCGGGAATGCCCGGTGGTAGTGGAGCTGGTCACGTTGCGCTTGAGAATCAGGATGGACCCGAGGGACTGTCCTGGAGGAGACTGCACATGTGCAGGGCGAAGTTGAAGGCTACAGCGACGACGTCGGAATTACTCAGTGGGTTTGCTATGGTAAGTGAGGGGGAGGAGAGTCCACGATGTTTTTCGAGGAACATTCGGGGTACAAGGAATTTCATATTATTTTTTAAGGTTAACGAATGCCTAAAGACAAAGATAATTAATTAAAAATTGAATGAAAATAAAGGAAAATATGAGATTGTAGATAAGTGTATATAGTTCTATATAGATAGCCTCCCACATCCCACTGACGTAGTTTTTATTATTGTTGTAATGAGCTACGGATTATTCCTCAGTTATCAACGAACATCTGCAATAATAGGTCGTCGATTCAGTAGTGTTAGTGTTTATGGTAGTGGAATGAAAATTGCAGTCTCGTTCAAGTATCATTCAAACAGAACATAATATTAAATGTCAAGATGTACAGTATAGTACTGACTACAACTATTTTATGTTTTGAGAAATTATAGTAACAATTAATTATTATTTTATGAGATGTCGTTTCGTTTTTCTGAACTGTCAATTTATTTTACTCCCAGAATCAAAAGTATAATACATTCATTGTAATAGTAATTATGAATAATTACTGAAATAAATTTTACATACAAACTATTTATGTAAGCAAAGCTAATACTTTTTAGAATATATTTAATATAACTTTAACAAAAGACCATTGAAAATTTTTCATTTAAAATATCTGCGTGTTTTGTTTTTTTACAATTTACAATTTCTGATTATACGTAGATTAGTAGATAATTCTTTGGGTTCTTTTTCTTTTATAAAGTTGGAAAAGTAATGATGAAAAAATAAATATAAACGAAGTGATAAACTCGTTAATAATTATGAAAAGATTCAGTGCGAAATAAATGTCAATAATAGAAAATATAGTTGTCACGTTACATCTGATATCTTCATTAAAAAAAAATACTTCTTTTCAGATTAAAAAAATACAAGCATTCAAGGTAGATTATTATCAATGTAGTTGATTTTATATAATATAGTGACAAACAAATGATAAACAACAATATAGTATATACGAAAATAAAAAAGACATATTTCGTATAAGTCTTTATTTTTCTTAAGATAAGAATATAAAAAAACCTTTTAAGAAGCGGCAAATTTTGTCTGACTTTGTTTAACAAATAAATCAACTTTCACGTTACCGCATGACGGTTCCTATAAAAATTACCATGTTTTGCTTTTCATTATATAAAACATAAAATTTTTGAAGTTTACGTCAATGATAAACAACAATATTTAAAAATAGCCTCGTGTAAGAATAAATATTGTCGCATTTATTATGACAGCGTAAATCTGTTTATAACTACTTAACCATCCCAGTTGTAATATAAATAAATCGAATAGCATAAGACTGATAATAACTTATACGGAGCCAATCATACAGCTGTAAATGGGGCAACTAACTGCTGGTTAGTTCCACTTTGTCGAACGAAATGAATCATGTACGTTATTTTTACTACATATTTTCAAGTGCAATCATCGTCCATCTACAATTTGTGTGGACAAAGAGACAAATTAGTTATACTTATTTACATAAAAACTCTCATATTCTTCAATAGCTAATTCGTGACTTTATTAGTATATTTTTTTAATAAAAATAATTAACAATATTCTGGAAAAATTTATTTCGTCAGTAATTATAAAAAAATAGCAATGTACAATTTTAATTGTTTTAAAAAAATTATTTTTAATGGGTATAGAGTATTAGATAATATATAGTAATGAATGTGTTAAAAAAATTTGTTTCTTTAAACAAAAGGAATAGAAAAAAAGTTAAGAATCCATCTGCATTAACTATTGTCTTCGTTTATTAACCGCTGCAAACATAAAGATGATAATTATTTAAATTTTCCATGGGAAGTTCCGATTGCCTAGAAGTAGAAAAATCATTGACCACATTGAACATAAATAAGTCGATTCGAATTGAGTATTACTCACTCTATCGCTGTTTTTAGAACACAAAAAACCAGATTTTCTGACGTGTTAACGATAATGCCGCTTTCAAAAAGGTATTTGTTTAATTATGTACAAATTTAGGACATACTGAATGAAAAGTGTAGTTTAGCAGACAAATGTTTGTCAAAAGTCGTGACAAAGTTTTAAAAAGGAATGAACTACCGTATGAGTATGGGAAATGCACAGTCCGGCGGATTATGCAAAACGTTTAAATCGTTGAGGCTAGGAAATATTTCAAACTTGACTTCGTGCCTTCGTGATTACCCAACGTTCCTGAAATCATTAAGGCAATGCCTATGACAATTCCGCGGCCAATCTTTCGCATCATCATATCTCGAATTACGTAAAGTACACATGAAAGTGCTTAAAAAATCGAAATTGCACGATCTTTTGTAAAAGAAAATTAAAAATTTTAATCATGCATTGTGCAGATGACGAAATGGTATTTAGATGTACTGGTTGCCTACGATACAGATAAGTAGTTTAATTTTTTTTAATTGTCTGATTTAGATTTTATCATCTTAGTTTAGCGTCCGTGCATTTAATTTGAATGACTAGGATGGTCAATTTGTTTGATCAAAATATTTGATTAATATTATTAATCACTTTGCCACTTAAAAAATAATAAACGTGCATTGCTGTTACTTTTATATCCAAATCAGTATTTTTATATTCATTCGTATGTTTTTAATTAAAAATCTCATTTAATTAATGTTTTTCAATCAGTGAATATAATTTAAGTAATAAATTAAACGGCGTAACAGTGCCAGAAGACAACTTTAAGGCAGAATTGTAATAAAGAGATGTAAGAGCATTCAAATGATTCATGTGCATAGATTTCTGGTTCAAAATATTAATTAAAAATTATGATTAATTGATGTTTTTTAATCAATCTGTGAGTGAAACAAAAAATCAAAACCGCACCCAGATATCTCATAAAGTGCGACTATTTATTTGATGCAAATATAGATAATCTAATGTTCTTTTTATAAGAATTATATACGTACACTTAAAATTCTAGTTTCCTCAATACAACTTGTAAAAATCGAAGAATGAATCAGGCCAAACCTCTTGATCATTTCCAAGAATAAAAGTTCAAATTATCATTAATTCACCTGAGTTTCTACGATACCTGCCAAACCCACAATTGATCTTGGGTATTTCCGTTACAGGTTGCCATGGTCGAGCTGCAGATAAATGAGCCCACGGCAGTACCCGAGTGGCTTTTCGTCATGTTTGCCATCTGCACGACAGTCTTGGTCTCGGTGCATATATTCGCCCTTATGATTAGCACTTACCTGTTGCCGAACGTCGAGGCGATCAGCAAGCTGCAAGTCTCGCGACTGGTCACCGAATCGCCCCACGAGCGCATGCGCGGTTTCATCGAATTAGCATGGGCCTTTTCCACAGTCCTCGGACTCTTTCTCTTTCTCGTCGAAGTGGCGATTTTGTGCTGGGTCAAGTTTTGGGACTACTCGTTCACTGCCGCGACCGCCAGTACAGTTATTGTCATACCTGTGCTCATAGTATTCATCGCTTTCGCGGTGCACTTTTATCATTCGCTCGTGGTGTATAAATGCGAGGCGTCGGTTTCGGATATGAAGGAGCTCGAGAATATTAAGAAGAACCTGGACAATGCGTCGCTGGGACATAGCAGAGTGTGAAATTCAATTTGCTCAGTGAGTTTGAGAGTTTTCAGAGAAACTATACTAGATATAGAAGTGAAATGGTTCAATGAACGGATTACGTTCAATGAGTGAGTATACATAGGAATTGAAATCGATTTAGTGCATTATGATGGTTCGAGTGCAAGTTTTCTAAAAATGTATATACGAACTTGAAAAGGAACTGCAAGTACTTTCTAAATATGTTTTCAAATAGTAGATACTACTGATCTAAAAAGTTTCATTGTGCTTCTGAAGTCAATATTATCAATATCGGTCCATTTTTTTGGTCTATTCCAGTAATTTTTTTAATTATAGATCTCGATCCTGAAGAATCCGAGGAGCTTCAATAGTCACAAACGTGTAAGGAGCTTAATGCATTTTATTTAGATTTTAAATATATTAAAAAGCGTCTGGTTAAAAGATAGTTCAACAAAAATTTTCAATTTTAAGGAAAGAGACTATATCAAAGTGGATTGAAAAAAGTAATTTTTCAATTCTAATATTAAAAGGTTTATATTTGCGGAAAATTTTATTAAAAGATACACATTTAATTCTTACTTTTTATTAAAACTACATTTTTCGACTTCAAAAGGAGATTTACGCAATAGTTTTTTAACTATTGACTTGAAATATAAATTTAGCAAACATATAACCCATGCGTTGACTGCAAAATCGTTTTGTACTCCTTTTAAAAACTAAAAAAACAAATTATAAGCAAAGATCTAAGTCGATTGTGTATAAATTGTTGCGCAAACCTTGGAAACGTTGAAACAAATAAAAAAAATTAATAATAATTTGTTATTTTCACCAAAATTTTTTGTAAATTTCATTTTCCATCAGTGTAAATAAAATTAGAAAAAAGTTGTAGATTAAACGAAAATATTGATATCTATTAAAAAAAATTTTTTGCGTAATTGAACGTTCAAAGGATCCTTTACAATAGGAATTCAAAAATAACTTTTTGATTCACTTCTGTACCTCCTTTCCTTAATTAACAAATGCTCAAAAGGTTAGAACAAAATTTATAGGTTTAAACTATACAATTGTAGGTAGATTAAAATTTATAGTTCTGAAAGAACGCGTTTAAATCTTTATTATAGACAAAATTAAAATTATACAAACTGGAATATTATCAATTACAAATGCATAAGCGTCAACTTTGGCTTGGTGAGCTGTGACTCACACATCTCTTGGGGAAAATCAAAGCTGACCTATAAAGAAATATTCAAACGAAATATTGTTTCGATGTATTATGGCCGCAGCTTAAGTATTTTTTTTAACGCCTGACAAATGAGACTTTTTTATTATAATATAGTTATAAAATATAGTTTTATGTTACAAAGCATATTGCTATAGGCATTTTGATAAAATACGGAAGGAATACTTGCAAATGGCGTAGACGTCGTCGAAAAACCAACAATAAGTTTTTCTTTCAGTCTTCAGAGTGCCTTGAAATAATATAATTTTCTGTTTCATAAGCGTGTAAGAAGATGAGTTTTCTTTTTCTGATGCAAGATTTTAATTAGGTGACAGGCGATTTTTCTTTCAGTCAGCTGAACCATTCTGTACAATTGTTACCGTTTTATTATAAATTGTTTTGAATCATTTTGATTAGTTTTAAGAAGGGGATAAAAGTTATTTTTGGCAAGAAATTTAAAATTTCAAATCTAGTTATGAAAATGTTTGTATGGACACTATTATGTAAAGCTTATAACATCACTTTAAAAAAGTTCAGTAGGACATAATATGAATCATAAGATTTAAAAAAAATGTAATTCCAACTTGTTTAACAATTTGAATCTGCCGGTCGTATTGTGAAAAATATTATTATAACAAACTTTATATTAATTCAAACATATTTAAATTGTGGAATCACTTTAAAAATTGCGATATGCATCAATATACATGAAAGGAACGAGTGTCTATTGTGTTTTTTGTGAGTAGTTATTCATAACAAGCTTCTACGTTATTTTTAAAAGCTTTGATTGATATTTCCCAAATAAAATTGTTTTCTTATAGGTTCGCCGAGTTATTTTTTATTTACTTTTAAGGGCGTCAAGTATAAGTTAAAATAATACACAACTTCCTGCAAGTCTTTGTAATTGCTTAAACATCCTATAATTTCATCAGATTTCACAGTTTAAATATATATGGTCCTCTGCTTGTCAATTTTATACTTTTTTATTTCGACATTCATAATAATGATTTGAAATAAATAAATTAAATGTATGGTAATATACATTGGTGTAGCAAGTATTTGTTATGAGACCAAAGTACTTACATTGTTTTCACTAGTATTTGTATTTTTATTTCATCGTGTAAAAAGGATTTTTTTAAATATAATAAAATAATGTGATATTTTCAAATTCATTCTGCAAAAGACTTAAAATCACGTTGAAATATCTACTTAACTACAATTGAATAAGTTACGAATAGTAAATAAACATGTAATTATTGATAATACTTCGTTTTGCATGTAAGATTAATTAATTCATAACTTACCGTAGTCGTTTAATAAAAAATCTTTTAATAAAAAATGTATTTATGTTATTAATCGAAACATTTAAAATTATAAGTTATTTTTAAAGATGTTTATAAACTCTTTCAAAGCAAAATATTATTTAGATATAGTTGTATATATTACTGTAATCTTCTTCATTGAATAATCATCACCTCGATCTGAAAATTTACATTCGTCAAATGTTGACGTCCTCAAATCATGACGCTGAAAAAGGTATGGCCAAAATGAATAATGCCGAATGATAGTTCTGAATTGACGCAGGTTGGTGAACGCTTATTAAGCGAGACAAAATGAATAAGCACTCGTTTTGTATTTCAAGCACGTCCCCCGTCAAAGTGTCTGCCGGTGGAGACGCGCCAATTATTATTATTACTTTTTGTTTTATTACATATAAAAATGTACAGGGCTGTACACATGCAAGTCCGTAATTGCAGCGATACAAGCAAAGTGCTCTTACATTAATTATTATATTAGATTTTTTTTTCAATAATTAATTGTATCCTTGTTTGTTTTTCTTAAGATGTAATGCTTTTGTTCGTTCTCTCTATCAAACCTGTTTTTTTATCAAGTTTTTTCTTTTTGTTATCACAGGTCGTAGCTGTAATCATACACTGTTTTTATTAAGTATGTTATAGGTTTTTTCTATCCGCGTTATTCTTTTCTTTCGTTAATTCTATAGAAATGTATAAACTTAATTTACAACGAAATACTATGTTACGGACAAAGTAAATTTTGTGCAAGAGGAAACTTGACTGAAGTAAAATCATCAGGTTGCTCAAATTTTACGATATTCGATATCCGTTCCAATACCGTAGTGATAATTATTACGTCCATTTTCATAGTAATTTCATAGTATTTTTGTAGTATTTCCTAGTATACAGTTGTCTCATATTTGTTATTGGTTTAAAAATTAAAAGTATACAAAAATGAAAGAAATGAAAAATTAATATTAAAATATTCAGTTTTTGTATTACAAATTTTAATAATGATTTATTTAAAAAATGCCGTATTGTTACATTATCGAATACATTACATTTTTAATTTGCATATCGAATCAAACAAATTTTTTATTTTTATAAGTAAGTTAGTGTCGTTGGTGAATTGTATGAACACTTTAAATTCACGAAAGCCAATATAAAAAGTAATTTTTATGCAATTTACGCATATAATCAATTTTGATAATAAATAAAATATTTCACAAGCCTTATACAAAACATGTCGACATTATAAATATTTCATACTGCTTTTTCAAATCATTCAAGTTTCCCCTGAACATTATTATTCAATTTATTAAACAAAAAGCATTTATTAGTAAATTTTTTTATTCAATCCCCCCTATAAAACGAACATCTGAAATATTTGCTACCTTTGTTCGATTATTTCAATGAAAATTGTTATTTAGCTACAATTTCGCTAATTTTTTCTCTTTTAAACTTAAAAAAATATGGGGAACACAAACGAAAAGTTTCATCGTTTTCCTTAATATATATAATATATATACTCATTCAATAAAGGGTTCATTTCTCTACGGGCGGCTCTTTGTACAAAAGCAACTAGTTTTTTTATATGTTATCCACGCGATGAACAGACAGTATTTACAACTTAGCAAAGTAAATTATATACCCTATACGATGAAACGTGCCATGGTCATACATCCAATTATAAATGATAACGCTATATATATAAGTATGTGTGATTGCTGTGTGTATGCGTATGTATATATAGTTGTCTCGTTATTTTTTTTTTCACGACGCATCTAACGACATAAAAGTTTTTTTGAAAAAAATAACGAATTTTCTGGCAGTTTTGATAAAACATACATGTACATTATTTGTGTTCACATTTTCCTTAGCTCTCCTTTCATGGATACATAATAAGTCTTTCTTGGTTCCATATACGAAACCTACATTTAACGGAGGTTTATTGGAATAAATTAAATGTTATAATAGAAGTAATGTAACGGCTTGTGCTATGGACGGGAAATTATAAAGCAGGAAGAGTTTGCATGACCGAAGCACAAAAGAACAAAGTACTATTACTACTGCTCTACTATATAGGATATAGCGGAGCAATTTTCTAAACTTTGCTTCTTTTTTTTTTAGAACCGTTAACGTTTAGTTATTAATTTTGAATATGATGTTCGCATGGTGAGCAATATAGTATATTTATTGACGGACATGTATTTACTACTCATTCAAAATGTGAAATGATTATTTGTTACGATATATTTTTATAAAATGGCTTATCGACAGCAAAATTAATTTAATTCAACAGTTTCCGCTAACAAATTTTTCGGAATTACTATCGTCTGTATACTATAATAAATTTAATAAAAATCATTTAAAATAATACATTTTTATTTAAAATTTAAACCAATAATTTAAAAAATATTCAAATAAAATCTACGCAAAATAAATATATTTTCATTTTATATTTCATTAATGCTGTGAAGAGAAATTTTAGTAAAAGTAATTATTGTGCAAATGACCTAAATTACAGATATGTATCATTAGGTTAAAAAAAATTTATTAGTAAATAAACAATCAAAAAATTATTTTTTTATTATACTGCTAGTAATATTGTTTAAAATTTACTTTTTATCTTATTTTGCATAGATTAACGTTTTAAAAAAACTTTACAAATTATGAATTAAAATTTTTTTTTAGAAATAATATAATAATGCTATATCTAATTATTTGGCGCATCTTAGTTCAGTATAATTTACTGAAAAAATAATGAAAAATGATTTTTCTACGAATTGGAAAAAAAAGAAATTAAATTACAAACGTTTAAGGTATTACGTATTTAGCCATAGAGCAAACGTAGAAAGATTCGACATCATAAAAGGTTTTTTTTTCTTTTTTTGAAATGATTGCACGTATTTTTGTTAATGAGTGTCTTACGATTTATCATTTCATTTACCTATATTCTTACAACAATCTATATGGTACAGTAATATATAAAATGACATTCGAATTGCCCTAAAACAACTAACGGCTAAATCTTTTATACAAACACATGTTTTCATCTTAAAAAAAGAACGAAAACGCAACTTTCGATACTTGATCAGATTGATCAATGAAAAGGATCGCAATAAATTCAGCTATAAGTAAAGAATAAATTTTATATTCAATTAAGATGTTAAGAGTCCTACGATTGTTTATATCAGACACTTGCATTCTTGTAATAAAAACAGCTTCTTCTTTGTTTATTACAAATTTTCATTGATCATTACAGATTTAATGAAATGCATTTTCATATTAATACGATTTTTGTTTTACATGAAAAGTTCGTTGTTTGTTAACGTATCCATTACATTTTTGCAAAATCATATAGATAACAATTTTTTACAACTGTATCAATTGCAGATTGCGTTCGGTATTAATAAAAAAATTGCATACACAAAGAACAAAGTGTTTATTAAAAATGTTATAATATGGAGCTCGCCTCTGATTATATGATTATTTTTTAATTTGTTCATTCAGTCTTACTCTTCAATAAAATACAAAGTCTTAAGGATGGCCCATCCATAGCAGGAGCTTCAGAAAGCCTCTACGCTAGCTTCCAGTTTTTCCACGTGTCTGATTACAAGAGTGAGATGTTTTTACTAGCTTTAATTTACTTAGGATTCGGAAATTAACAAATTTTGTTGCCATTGTTTTTTTTTTCTTTTTGAAAACGCACTTCAGATTTTTACTTAATATAATTTTGCTATTAATATAATAATCAGTTATCATTAAAAATAACATCACAATTAGAATGTAATCATTCGTTCACTCAGCTTTTGAAAGCAGTTTTTCTGAAATATTCCAATGTCAAAATAATTCTCGCTACGTATGAGTTACATAGTATATACAGTGCTTTTATCACTAGTTCATAAAGTAAAAAAACAGCATTTGTTTAAAAAATTCTTTTACATTTAAAAAAGTTAAATCATATAAAAATGAGCTATTTAAAAGTTTAAAATAAAAGAGAACACAAGAAATTGGAGACATGGATTGTAATCTAAATTCAACAGTAATAATCTCATAGATCAACATTATATTACCGTGGATGAATGAAAAAACAATTACATGTAATCATATACAAATTTTGTACATTCTTTTAATGTAATTAAATTTAATATTAATGCAAATATTAATTATATTATAGTCCTGAATAACACTATATAAATAAAACATTGTATAGTGAGTCAAAATGTGTATACAATTACATATAATTATTATTATTTATTAATATAGAAATCATAAATGTTATGATTTTTCAATGAATAGCTTTTGTAATATTCTTTCTACAAGTGCAATATTATTTGTTACCTCTGGAAATGAGTGATTAAAGTATATTTTAATTTGTTTTTAAAATATGCTATTAAAGAAAATACAAAGTAAGAAACTATTTATCAAAATTGATTCGAAAATGTCGATCACTTCAGGTTTATAAATTTGTTCAGAGTTTTTCCTATTAAATAAATTCAGGAAAATGAAGATCTGGGTAGTTAAAAATTATAAAAAAACGTTTTAACGTTACTCAGGCATGGGTTAACCTTACAAAATGTGTTTCGTGCCATAGGAAAAACGCAATCTACTCTAAAATTGAAAAATATTTTTACAATTTTTGACACATTCTTTGCTACTTTACTTTTTATCAGAAGATTAGCAAGGTATCTATGTCAAGTGTAATGGTGTACAATATGATTCAATTTATGTGATAACATAAAATTATGAGAAATCAACTTATACTTATTCACATTATAAATGATATTTTAATATAAAAACAAATAAATTGTAATTGTTTCACTTAAAATACTTATAGAAATACCCCGAAAAATTACTTCGATTTGCCACCAGATATTTATTAACTAGCGAGTTATTTTGTTTCAATAATATTCTAGTAGCAGTTTTAATTTTGACATCAATTAATTTGTCACTCGACAGAAAATGCTTACAGTACTTCATTAACCCCTTGTCTGCCGGAAAAATCGTCTTATGAGATTTTCAATGCTTCATGACGATTCTTTATCCACGGAAGAGAAGTGGTTAATTACGCTTTTTTTATATAATTGCACCTCTTAACGGGTAATGCTTTCTTATAGATATTTGAAATAAAATTAAACTTAAAATAAATTGCAGTTTGAATATTTGTCGTATATTAACTTTCTATACGCTTTATTTTGAGTTGAATTTTTCTATTAAAATTAATATTGTGTACAATGAAATTGTGTACACAAAACATGCGTAAATTTATTTTCATCTCAAACAGTTTATCACATTATACATTTTTAACAATGTATACACTCTTACAATCGTTTTAAAAGCAGAATATACCGATCACGCGACATAACTACCTTGCTTCATTTCTGATAATTAAACAGGGTTTTCTGTTTTGAAGCGTCTAAATAATTCCTGACAGCTTATACACATTCGATCCCCAAAAATTTAATGTCGCCTCTTTCCATTCAGGCGACGACCACAAAATGAAAAAAAGAAAATAACGGGGTCGCGTATGTGTGTAACAGGGAGAACTGCGTGCCACTTTGCTGTTGTTGTTGTACCTTTCGGGATCTCGAAGAAAAGTTTACTTACATGGAAAGTAATGATAGAGGGCAGAGGAAACCAATTGCCGAGAGCAATCGCTCGGATAGACGCAGTAACCGCGACCGAGTGAATAAGTCTATTGTCGTGGATATCTGTCAAACTTCCAGGTGTTTTGACGGCTGCTGCACTATGAATGGTTCGCTCCACATGCGACGTAAATCCCCCTGTAAACATGAATAATTATCTTATTAGACAATTATTTAAATGTATATTATAAAAATTGAATACTTGTCGCAATTCTTTTGAAAAAAATACTTGAAGGATTCTTTGGAATATTTTAAGATTTATTTTAACACTTTAAGTACTGACAATGTATAAGCATTTTCTCACTTAAATGCCAATCGGTATATTTTTTTTAAATACTGAAATTGTATATTTTTAATATGAAATACTTTATTATTTTTAACTTCTAGAATGTTTTTTGATTGAAATAAATCAAGTTTGAATCAAATTATTATTACGATCCAATGTGGATCGTACAGCACCACAGGGAAGAAATTTACGACCTATATTGACCCGTACAGCGCTTAAAGTGTTAAACAACTTATCATTTTACATTCTAAAATCCTCGGCTGACTAAAAATGACTGTATTACTTGTTAAAATCATAGATTTTTCCAAATTTCGGGATACGTTTTCTCATATAAAGACATTAAGTGAATTATATCTATTCTCTCTAGAACTCAATTAAGAATTAAGCTTTAATGTATTCAAATTGAAAAAGATACTCTTATTCATGCCATTTGAATAAACGTTTTAGAGAAAGCGTTGATAAAAAGTTTTTATATGTTCTGAAGCTATAATATAGTAGAAATTTTAGAAAAATACTGTAGATTTTTATATACTCTTTATTTTCATTTTGTATTATTTCTCATTAAAAAGCTCTTTTAATCAATTCTTTTCTATTTTAAAGAACTTCATTTTATCTTGCAACTAGCTTAAATCAGATTTGTTGTAAAATTGGTAAGTATAAAATACCAACTCTCATACCTTCAGATACGCCATGGTAAGTAACGGCAGCAGCGTGAAGGGCACGAGATAGAGCAGCGCCGGCTGAGCGGCTTTAAAGACCTCAGAGCTCACAGTGGCGGTAAGCAGGCCCAGAAAGTAGCCGATCAGCGAGCAGTGGAAGTACGTGATGCGATTCAGGTGACGAGGCGGCGGTACGCCTGCCTCACAGCCACCGGGCAGCGGCTGAGACTTTTTGTACGCATCGTAGCGTAGTACAAAGCAGAGCAGCAGCCCCGGCATCACAACATCGCCGAGGCCGAGCATCGAGAAATGACCTGCACGATGCATCGAAGGGAACACCAGTTTACCAGGTAGAGAGAGCTTGGGTGCCTCTCGCGCAACGCTGCCGCCAAGGTGGAGCCTGCGCGCTACCAGACCCACAGGATTATCGGCCGGACGAGTAGCCACCTTTAGAAAATTCATAAAGTGTAAACAATTGATTTTAGCAATAAAATTTTATCTTCATTATGAATACTTGCTACTAAATTGATGTGATGGATTTTAAAGAAACGAAAAAAAGAGAAATAGTTATGTAAGCAGTATTTTTTTTTACTGAATATGAACGCTTACGTACATTTTAAAAAATGCTTATGTACTTAAATTATTATTATACGCTACATGTTTACAGGGAACTTTTTCTTATCCATTTTCTTTCATTTTCAATACGATTATCATATGTTATATTTTTCTTTGATAAAATTCATTTTTGATATCCAATATTCAAATGATTTTAAATAGTATTTGCCAGTAAATTTTAATTTACAATTAAATATTTTAATTATAAAAATATCTGAATAATATTTTTAAAGAAAATTATTTTGTTACCTTAACCATAACGTTTGTGCTAAATATGTACGACGAAAAAAAGACCCAGAAGACGTCATAGATAAGGAGGCCGGTGAGCAACAAGGTGGAAACTTTAAGACTAGGCAGCCGGACAAAGGCTATGAAGGCGACACACAAACCCATGCCCATAGCGTCCATGAGTAGCCAGTGGCCCGTTAGCACCCAGATGCAGACTATGCTCACACTCAACGAGAACGAAAGGAGTTCAGCTCCGGTGAACCTTCCGCAAACACCGAACGATATTTTGTTGCCGTCCGAGCACGGTCGTATTATGTACTGACACATGGGTAGCAAGAGGAATGCTAGCGCCACTGTCGCCATTACTGAAAAAATAAATTTATTTTTGATAAAAATTCAATAAAGTTCAGTGTTTCCAAAAGAATTTTGCTGTTCTCAGCTTATATTAACCATTTAATTCATGAATAAGTTCTTCTGTTAACGTATGTTAATACAAATGACATGTTTTTTTTTAACAAATGTACTTACTGGCTGTACAAATAGCAAAGAGCATTTGCATGCTGTCGAAGAAGAAAAACATCACGAGAAGGGATACGGAAGCACCAAGCGGTAGACAAAGAACATGCATTGTATCTAAAGTCAAAACTCCTTTTCCTGGAGGACTTTCCGAGGTTGCAGTAGCACTATTACTCGTTATCCCTGTAAGGAGATTTGCACGTTCCTTTTCTTTTTCCCTTTCTCTTGCTTCTTGTTCCATGTTCAGTGATCGGAAACTGCCATACACGATCAACAAGATTGATATTAAATATGTGGATACTCTTGATGAATCCATTATAGTGTAGGCCCTTGAAGTAAATAAATAAGATATTTAGTAGACTTAAAGTTTATACTAAAATAATAATATTTTTAGAATTTCAACAAAATATATTAAATTAACTATATAAAATTAACTATACTAACCACTGATATTCCACCTGATTGCTGGCCATCTTTAAAAACCTTTCGGCCCTACAAGGTACCGTTATACAGTACTCAGCATCTAGATGCTTTAATATATGTTTTTCATCCACTGTTTTAAGCTACATTTGAGATCATCTGCATTTGCACCTATAAAAATTATTTAGTATTATTATTTTTACAATTATTTGTGATAAAACCATATGAAGTAGATAATATACCTTTTGTGTGTAACATACAGCATATCAGCTGGATTTGTAGGCCTATCTTAAACTTCGGTCACCACCTAAGAGTAAAATAAAAGAAAAATTAATTATTAAAGTATAAAAGAATAAAAACATAGTATTTTTAAAGTGACTTTTTGAATTAAAACTGTACTGTACTTCAACAATTATTTTATTATTTAAATTTAATGATAAAGTTCAAAAGTTTATATTATTAAGATTTTTATTTCAAGGTCACCTTTAAAGTATTTAAAAAAAATATATATATTTCCAAATTTTCAAAAAAATTGTTATAAAAAAAAAGTTATTTTTGTTGATTTTTAAGATGATGGCATACTTTGTACACTTAAAAATAAGAAAATGTTAAGTTCTTTAGTATTCAGAAATACCAAAAGAATTTACTTTTACATCTGGGTCAAGTTGTTGTAATCCTATCATATAAAAATATAGAAGGAAAAACAAAGGAGAGAAATCTTTTGAGATCAGTCATGTATGAAAAAACTTTGTCTTTCTCTTCTGATCTGACTATACACTCACTGATCCTTGAAGGTAACCATCATCCCTGCTAATTTAAAATTATTATTCTCTTATATGTTTACTTACACATAGACAAAATGTCTCTTAAAATAAAAAACTACTTGCGTTACAACTTTAACAATAGAATGTATTCTTGTAAAAATAATGATGAAATAGGTTGATCTAATCTGATGTGAATCTATATTGACCTTCAAGTATGAAATACCAACATAAAAAGGTTTTTGACCTAAGTGAGCATAATCAAATATGAGAATCTATCAAGGTATAAGTTCCTAATGATGTGTCTACGAATATCTTCAATCATTGAATAATTGATGAAGTACGTCAACTCGTTTACATATCTTCCAGAAATCAACAGCAAAGCTCTGTTTCAGTTCCAGAGCAATGAATAAGCAATAACACAAAAAGTCTTGCAAGGAAGATGGAGAGCTTTCTCTCTCTCTCTCTCTCTTTCTCCAGCTTGGAAAACCCATTTTTCTTATTAAAAATAGAAAGTGCCAATGGGGCCCCCGCTCTTGCGCCTTTACGATCCATTACCCCCGGGGAGCAAGCGAGCGGCGAACCCGTAAAGATCGAAATTACCGCTTGTCGCTCTCTTCGTCGCCTTCCTCGCCCTCTCTCCGCAACCTCGTCCCCGCATTCCGCTGCGCAATGACCGCGAGGTGAGAGACACCCAGGTGTGCGTCCGCACGAGAGAACAGGTACCTACACCTACGTAGGTATCGACAAGACCGTTTCGAATCCACTGCTCTCCCCACAGATACACACACACACACACACAGGCAAACAGACGAGTATATAACACTCACACGCGCGCGTTGTACACTGTGCGCGAGCAGAGTGCGTTGTGCTATATACGCAGTGCGTACTTTCACCTCGTGCGTGTGCTGGGCACGCGTACAGAGGCAAATGGCTAGGCGACGCAGACCTCCTCGTCGAGGAGAGTCTCTCTGTCCTCTCGGCCTCAGCAAGCGCACCGCGCTGTCGGACCGTCGTCGCCGAGCTCCATTTTGGTAAACACTGGGGTCACGTGACCGCGTATATATACTCTCTCGCTCTCTCTATCTACTCTCGCGCGTTCGCGCATTGACATATATAACGATAGAGCGCACATCATATAGGTATACATACGCTAGCAAATGCACCCATACGTACGTAACGTGCACGGGTGAGGTCTGTATGTGTATGTGCGCGGGTGTTCTTTCTCTCTCTCTCTCTCTCTCTCTCTAACTCCCGTAGCAAGAGCGAGAGCGCGCAGGCATCTCCGTCGGCCCTCTTTCTCTCTTGTCAACGCGAGATCATTACCTGGGCGATCCGAAGCAGTAGCGCCTCGCCGCTTTTCTCCTCATCTCTCCGACGCCTCCTCCTTTTGTCTATGTGTATACGCAGCAACACTGCACGCAGTAGGCGACACACACCACACTAGCTGGCCCCAGTTACACAAGGATACCCCCTGCGTGCCGAAGGCGCAGACACGCGCTCTGTCTTTCTCCTCCTCGGCCGAGGTCCTCCAGGTTCGCACAGCGACGTTCTAAGATCGGCGAGTGGACGCGACAAACGGGAATGATTATCCTCCGTTGAGGGAGAGACAGAGCGAGAGAGACGCACGCCGGCGGGGCGCAGCACGACGGCAGCGGCGCAGGCTATATTGTGTGTGCAGCCTGCCTTGCTACTCTCTGCTCTGCAGTGCTCTTTTGGCTTTCCTCTCCTCTCTTTTCTCTCTCTCGGCCGCGACGTCTCGATGCACACGACGTACGCGCCGCGCGTACTGCACTGATGATGGCCAGCTGCCTGTGTGCCTGCCAGCCAGCCAGCGGCGCTCTCTCGTCCGTCAGCGCACACGCACACCTTTCTCTCTCTCTCTCTCTGTCTCTCTCGCCCCACGCTATATACGACTTACGAGATACGATATACTCTCTCGTGCTATGGTAGTGTATACAAAGTACTATAGGTAGGTGTATAGGTTTATAAGTACCTACGTATACCTATATAGGTGGGAGTATGCAGCATGTATACATACGGCTTGCGGTCTCTATGGGTTTTCGGACTTCGCGGAGAGCGCCGGAAGGAGCGAGATAAGTAAGTCTGGGAGCGAGCGAACACGTAAGGTCGTGCAAGGCATGCGGGATGGATGGGAAAATCGTTATCGCACGCGTATTGGCTTACTCCCGATATGATTTCGGAGGAGGGTGCGTTTTGTTGAAAGAGAGGATGGGGATGAGGTGTGTATATATAGGTGTGTAAAGGTCTGTTATCGCGATGAGCTAATATATACGATGGGGGAAAACTATATAGCGATACTTGCGGACGAGATGCGACTGGATAATAATGGTTATGTGGGGCTCATATGCATTTGAAAGATAATTTTATGGCGGTGGAAGCTCGTCTCTGGGTCTATTCTTTAGGGAAAGAAAAAAATAATTACAAAGTCAAAGTGGAATGAAAAATATAGCCAGTCATATATAAAATTTATATTTCGGCGGTCAATAGAATGGGTGATGATGCTTCGCATTTCTATAAGAAAGCAACTGCCTGACAAAGATATTTGAGATAAAGAAAATTCAAATTTAATGTCTGTGCTTGGCTAATTTCACCTTGACGTACCTTTTACGAGTTTATGGTACTATATACCTTTTTAAGAATTTAAATTGATATTAGAAAGGAAACTTTGTAAAAGAAGAAACTACATTGAGCAACATCAAGTTTACATTGAATTTGGAAATTTTTAATCAACTACATATTGCTAATTTATTAATTTGTGCATACCGGTAGAAAAATATTGGTTATATGTGCGTTATAATTGCAAATTCTTGATATTATTTAAAAAAAATAGTTATCATAATTTCATCCGATTAAAGCAATAATGGATATTAATTATAGTATAAAAATAAAATGCAAAAATGTAGTAAACAAAGAAAATATCAAGAAGTCAGTAAAATTGCCACAGGTAACATAAAATGAATGACTAATGAGACACTTAAAGCGATGTAAGCGAACGTCGAAACTTACCCCAGTTAAACATAAGTAGTCGGCTTTCATTGCGACAGTTGCGTAAATAACATTTAAAAGCGCAATGAGTCTCAAGAGCATTTAGAATTTTCTTGCTCAACTATTTCAAAATGAATGGACGGTTCATATGTGTAAGTATATTTACAAATAATAATATAATTAGACTTCACATCCTCGCAATTAATATGAAATTGTGAATAGATTGAAGAAGTTAAATGATTTATGGTGTGTATATATATATATTCATTATTCTAAACACTATATTTTAAAAAACTTATTATAAAACAATTAATCTATAAGAAAAAATACCATTTTTATGAAATATAAAAAAGGTGTTAAATTAAATTATTTATTAATACAAAGTAACATTTTTTATTTTTACAAGTGATAATTATCATAACAATTTAAAATCGATATTTTTATGATGAGAAATATACTTAATAGAATATATTAACGAAATTAAAACAAATTGCGAAACAAAGCAGGACTTTTCTTTATGACTTATGATTCCTCAAATAATTTGTTAATTCATAAGATGTAAGTACACAAACACGACATAAACTTACTCAAAGGACACTTTATTCGAAATAATTTTTTGTTTGAATTTTAATTATTATTAAAAAACAAAATCCTTATGGAATCTCATTATAAGTATTTTATTTACATTTTATATAGAATAAAAGAAAGTGTATCAAAAACGGTGCTCGTTTATAGGAGAGGGCCAGACTTTTGGAATCACTAATTCGGCTCAAGCTTTGCAATAGATTTTAGGATGTAGAAAAATGATGGAAATTCTAATACTACATTGTAACGTTGAAAACAAATGAATTTTTCATTATATTTGTCTTTATTTTTTAAAAAGTCTCGAAAAAAATTGGGTCATTTGGTTTTTAAAAATCGAAAAATATTGATTTTTTCCAAAATTATAAAAGTTTAATATTAAGCATCGGAACCAAAGTGTACCAAAATACGCAGATAGTCAAACAGTGAATTTTATGGATTAAACGGTACATTTTCGATGCTAATTTTTTAACTTGTATGACTTTGGGAAGTATTAATATTCAAGGACTAAATGAAAAGCCAAAGGAATGCACATTTTCTCGAGTTTTTTCTTTAAGAATTCTTTTATGTTATTTATATAGTTACCGTAAAAATAAAAAATGTTGTTTGTAATTAAACCTACATTAATTAATAAAACAAAAATAAATGCTTGGTTTAATAGCAATATTGAGTATTAAAGCAATATGATAAATTTTGTTACATTAATGGTTGTTATATATATATAAAAGAAATTAACATTTCTTGTTGATCGCGAACTATTGTAAGTTATAGTGAATATTTAATCATTATATTCTTTATTCTTATATAGTTTATACACACTCACACGTATACCTATATCGCTTATTTCTGGGAACCTGTATATTGCTGTTATTTCTGGGACCCGACGTTATTTCTGGGTCGTCCCAGAACTAAATTTTGGTATATAACCGCTATTTATGGGACTTTTCTAGAGTCCCGACATTGAGAGTTCGGCCACATGAGGGGTATTATTTCTTTAGTCAAGCGTCCAACTTTGAGCATAAGGTTCCGAGATCCCAGAAATAATGGATAAAGGTGTGTGTGTGTATGTATATATATAGTTTACAGGCACCACCGTATAAGTCCATTGTTTTTTTTTGTTTTATCGTAGTTATAATTTATTTTATCTATTCTAAATAAATGTAAAGATGAAAGCTTATACATATTTATCTGTTTATTTAAAAAATTCATATTCACTTTCTAATTATATAAACAGTTTAAGATTTTACAATATTTAGTAAAATACAAATACACTACAAATGGTCATAAATTTAATAGTAAATGTCACAAAAATAGAAATTTCTCGAATTAATTATAAGAATTTATTCAACAATTGCTAATTTTGTAATTTATTTACCCGTTTCACAATCAATAATTAAAAAATATACGTTCCAAAATAAACAGGAACAGTGCTATCAGATAAATCCACAGTTCCCAGCATACTTCTGTGGCTCCGAGGCATAATGACATAAATCCACTTTTTTTTAAATCGGGCAGACCTTCGATTTTCTATCTTTAAATGGCTCTTTTTCATTTAAAATTGTCAGTATAGTAGCTAAAATATTGCCCTAAAGCTACGATATACGGAAAATATAACAACATAAGTCCATTTTTCAAATTTAGTGCGCGGCATAACAACATAGATCCAGCACTGATTTATTTTATTTAACCAAATTGAGTAATAAAAATTATTTTATATAAAAATATATAATAAATAGATAAAATTTATAATTTTACAAACGTTAAGTACATAAACGTGAGAATTTTGAAAGTTAGTAAATAAAAAAAGAGTATATTACGCACCGTGTGAGAAAAAAACTTGGACAGTCTAAATCTCGTGGAAATTGTTACCCGAGCCGAAGGCGAGGGTGGCAAACACGAGATGTGGGCTGTCCGATTTTACTCCCGAGGAGCGTATACTATTTTTCCTCCCACCGAGGCCGAAAATGTCATATTCCCGTTTCGGAGCCGGGCGGGAATGTGATACTTTCAGCCCGGCGAGAGGAAAAAGCTTTTTAATTTATCGTGAATTCAAGTTGTATTCAAATACAAGGTGTACAAGAGCGAATAATCTCGATATCGGAATCGTTGCTCTGTGTGACTCAGAAAATAAATATGTGAGACCTTAATAAATAATTGAAATATTAGCATAAAAAGTGTTAATTCTTAGTTTATTACACTTGTTTATTCCGATCTTACGAATAAGTTTGAACATTGAAATCCATTTTTCTCAGAAACTCTGAAAGTGGACTTATGTCGTTATGCCTCGGAGCCACAGACTTGATAAGTCAATACTTTTTTGAGTTCTTACTTATTTTTAACGCACCAGAAAATGTAAAACCACTCAAACCAGCGTGTAAATATGTGTTTTGAATGTGTCAATTGATTAGTTAAATATCGCGACTCAACATACCTTCTCTTTGAGCATACTGTAAATATCGTTTCGTCAATTATTACTCTCTAAAGTTGAATAGTGAAAAATCCACTAAAGATTAGTTAAAATTGCTCCACCAAAACATTAGTGAATATTCACTAATGAAATAGTAGAAATATCTACTATTCAAAATAGTGAAACTCCTCTTTTTTAATTAGTGGATAGTTCTATGCATTTGCACTAAGAATTAATGAATATTTACTATATCATCAGTGAATATTCACTAATGTTTCGGTGGAGCAATTTTAACTAATCTTTAGTGGATTTTTCACTAATTCAACTTTAGAAAGTACTATTTTTCTAAATTTTTAATAGATCATTTATTTCGTATCTTTTTTCACATTCAGACTACATTAATACTCTACCATTTCAATTAGTGGAAAAAATTAATAATTTAATAGTAAATATTTACTATTTGATTAGTATTTTTTTTAAACTACTAATCGAATTAGTAGAAAATACAAATTAAATTAGTAGTTTTAAAAACTACTGAATGAAATAGTAAATATGCACTACTTTATAAATTAGTAGTTTTTTCCACTAATTAAAATGGTGGCGCAATTTTCACTAATTTAACTTTAGAGAGTACGTGCTTGGAAAAATATAGACATATTCAATGACACGGTATGATTCAAATTAACCCTCGAACTCCTGCGCAAGCTTCGGCATCTGCTATTGTGTAAGACGATACAAAATATTTGTAGCGTGCGAATCTTGCCATGTGGAATTGCAACATTCTTTTTTCACATCTACATGGATAATCTCTGTTATTTACGATTCTACATTTAGGCACATATTTTAAGAACAAGATGACGAACATCATTATTTTATCAATTTATAAATAATTATACTCATTAATAAGGGTATAACTGTAATTAAAGAGTGATAACAGTTCGTACATTATAAGTTTACGTAAAAAATAATCGAATGTTAAAATTGTTTTATACGCAGCGAAAATTTTAGTACGATATTTATATAAACGAATCGGCTTATGCAAAAGATGCAGTGTATATCTGCATATGTGAAATCCTGCTCTGAATTTATTATATAAAGCTGATCCCTTTTTGCATCAAACCGCCCTTTAAGGTTTTCATAAACATATATAACTACGCTCGTCGGATATTCTACAGTAACTTAATTGAAGATAACATTGCATGATTGCTCACAAAAATAATAATTGGTTTCTCGCTTTGGAGTCATACGGTTACTTTGGAAGTGTACTAACATTAATACTGTTAGGATGTATAATTGAAGCTTCGTTTCAGAATTAATTATATAATAAATTGAATTTTTATTAGCAGCATTTTCTCCAATTTTAATTAAGAAGAATTAGTGTATTAGAAATTAGTTTACGTGAATCAAGTTTTCGAAAATCATTTTGTAATGTTATTTATATCATCATTAATCAAGTTTTATCTACTACTTTAGAAAAAGTTAGCTAGAAACTCTTGTTTTACTCAAATCATCTGTATATATAGTTTTGCATTAAAATTCAACTTTGCAATTCATCATAAAACTTAATATATGAGTTTCTAAAGTAAGCAAAAGTATAATAAATTTTAGTTTCTTAATTAGCAATAAGTAAAACTTTAGAGTTGCAAATTTATAAGACTGAACCTATGCAGCGAAGTGAAAGTTTGTTTGCTTTACGAAGAAGAATATATCATGCATACGATCTTTAGATAATCTTATTAAGAACAAAAGAACCAGCTATTTATTGGCCAGATTGTATATCCTTCTGCCAGTGACCCCTGGTGTGCATTCATTCTTTGATGACTCTAGTTGATAATTAAATTAGTTAGATTTTTTTTAGAAATGCATTTATAAAAGTTCAATACTCATAAGTGTGTTTTCTTAAAATTGCGATACCCACACATGCAATATTTAATCAGTGACACACATAACCGTGCATGCTATATATATATAGGTACTATTAATCATTATTGCAATTAATTCGCAAAGTGTTGTATACTCGACATAATGTACGCGTCGTCACTGTATATATGCAACATGAAAACACGTGGTATGCTTCTACTTACTACTATATATAAGCATATAGGCGCGCTCGCTCTTTTCTCTTACACTTCCTTTTATTTTCGTCTCTCTTTCTGCTCAGCGTAAACCGTCTGCAGAGAGAGTAGTGTCTCCTTCCGCTCGTCTTTATCTCTCATCGGTTTAATTGCCCGACCGCGAGCCGCGGACGCTCGGGCGCGCAGACTCTATGCCTCGCGCTCGCCTCTATAACGGGTGTTTCGATTTTTTTCCTCGTACTTTAATGCTACTCCTGTGGCCGAAGTGCAGCCGCGAAATCATTTTTGCCGTCGTGCGCTAAGTAGGTTGATATGCCTCGCGTTTTGTTTCGTTTTTCATGCGGTTTCGCGTATAGCCGCGTGCAGAAGCTGTGTACTACTACTACACTGCGGGTATATATATAAATGGGCTTACTTATATAGGATCGGATGAAAATCTACAAGCAAGCGGGCGAGAGCGCGTTCAGTTGCAGCGAATAACTGCGGCTCCCCTATTGTATATACTTACCGATGCAGCGGCGAAAGAATAAATTACGATGAAGCCTGTATTAATGTTCATTGGGGCTTTTTGCATTTTATTGTTTGGGTGGAGGATTAGAAAGCTTAAATAAGATTAGAGAATGCTGAAATGACGACTCTCGTGTTTTCTGTCTTTTTGCTATTTTGAAATGTAACTGATTATTTTAGTCTTATATTTTATAATGCAAATAGTTACACAATCACGGTAGGCCGATTGCTATAAAATTCGCAAAATATAAAACGAAAATGTTTTTATTGGATGAACCATCCCCCAACCAATCGCCCCATCCGTTTTTCTTTTATTAAATTATAACTTTCTTTTACATTTTCGACTATTAATTAATAATAAGTATATAACTTTTCATATAAATACAAAAAAATTTACTTCATCGACGTTATTAACATTATATTTTGAGGTGACATGGATAATTTATACAGAATTCGAGGAGGTGATATTAGTAGAAACTCAAAAACTCCGTTTGTCAATAAGCATTTTTTTATCTGTTTCAAAATTGTTTTTATATTATAGTTTGGGCAAGGCTTACTTGATAACTAAACATCATATTATATATGTGCGAGGATCTATATAAATTACAAGCATGAAAACTCTATTCTGTTCGTTACAGAAATAGAATTAATAAATATACTAGAATTCGACACGCGCGCTGCGCGCGCTGATATTGAAAATTTTTATATTATTATTTTTAATATAAGTTTTTAAATGATTTTTAGTTATATAGACACAAACACGCAATTTTCTTATAAAAATAAAACGTAATTTTGCGTATATTGGTATAGGTAAAAATTAAAGAAGTCGAAACCTCAAAAGAAATCGAGAATATGCACATTTATAGAGTCGTTCTACACGGTATGCCTGACAGCGACACTACATCAGAAATACTATAGAGATGTATATCTATATATGTACATATGTATAGGTATACATCTCTAGTATTTCACGCGCCGTATCGGTATCATGCAGGCACACTGTGTCAGAACAACTCTTAGTGAGTTATAGTGATATCACACGTTGCAATCTTTTGTTTTTTTCATAAACATTAAAAATTCATTAAAAAATGTAAAAGTCAAGACTTTTATTGTAAGAGGCAATAGATATTTTTATAGATTTTCAAAAGTACTTTGAAAATTACTATCTTGGCTGATATCCAACAAGTGAATAGTCAGTCAGAACATGATATGGTAGATAGTTTTGATGTAAACTTTTAGTATTTTTAATTGCATAAAAGATGCAAATACGTTAATACCACCAATTGAAGTATAATAGATGTCATTACATATCAGAATTCGTGTAGATTCATCAACAAATTCAAAAAATCAAAATACTGATGGCCGTACATTTCAATGGTACCAACCAAATAACTAAAGAATGAAAAGGAAACATACCTATATATAATGGAATATATTTAACGCGACGCCATTTTCTAAAACCACGCGCAGTCAGTAACATTATTACTTGAACGCGGTTGTACGTAATACGCGGTTATTCTATAATTTTTAGCATTTGTATGTTGGCTGCTTGTGTAAATTAGAAAGAGAAGAGGTTATTGTTGCAATCGAGCAATACGTACTTTGCATTGGATGCATCTATTATTACGAGACGCCGACAATATAAATTGTATACCGCCAAGGCGGCGACTGATGTGCGAAAAGTGGGGTTAGGATTTCAATATTGTGATTCGTCGCGCGAATGATCCCATTGTTTCCATTTTGTTTTTGTTTATCTTCGATGTTTGACGTACCCACGCTTACTTCGAATCCAATGTGATTGGGGAAATTAAGTCTACGCCAGAAACTTGCGGTGAGTGTGACAAAGCAGAATGTGTTATACTGCACAGTTATCGATTCTCATGTACGAAAGCCGCACTTGTGATAGTTTATCTGTGTGCAGCTTCGGTTTTTATTAAACTACATTTATTATTGAAGTATTTGTTATTCAACTTTTGCATTGTTTATTGTAATATTGCTTTGTTTCCTTTAAAACAAACAAAAGTTGTAATTATAACTGATAGCTTTGAATTAAAAATTTGACTAAGAAAAAACCAGACAAATAGAGTTAGTTGTTCGAGTACTTTTAGTGCATGACTTGCTCTATTTGTAAGTCTTTTATTAGTTTTTTAAATTAATTTTATTGATGTAAAAAATACATGTAACATTTAATTTAAAAAATAAAATTCATGAAAACTTTTTTTTTAAAATTAGATTTGCTTTATAACAGTAGTGCAACATTGTTAATCGACTGTACTTTAAAAATTATGGTGTTTTAGAATTTTTTCTTTTAATGATTATTACAGAAATAGTAATGGAGTATCGATTCATCTAAAATCGAGTCATCTAAAAATAAATTTATTTTAAAATCAATCAGTTAATATATATATTGTTAAACTGAAAAAGTATTAAAAGTACATGAATCACTGTGTCAATTTTAATTCATAAAATTTTGGAAAAAATATGGAAAAAATATATAATATTGCAGATATAAAAACTTAATATCAATCTCTTAAAATTAGTTTTTAATTTTATTTATTTTTGTACATGAATTTTACTTAATATAATATAATATAATGTGATTAGCATCAATGGATCAAACATCAGTAAAATTGTGGGTTATTTTATTTATATATATAATTATAATTCATATACTTGTACAGGTTAGATTTTTTATTTTATTTGATTTAGCATGCAATCTATAAAACTCTCTTAAAACTAGTTAAGTTAAATTAAATGTTAATATTACATTTCTTTTGTTTACAGTTAATAGAACCATTTTCATTTGAACACAAAACATGGCTCTTAGAACGTACGGTGATAAACCAATTAGCTTCCAAGTAGAAGAAAATGGGGAATACTACTGTATCGGCTCAGAAGTGGGCAACTATTTACGCCTCTTTCGAGGTTCATTATACAAACGGTATCCTGGCATGTACAGGAGATCCATAACAAATGATGAACGTAAAAAACTTGTGGAGTTAGGTCTCAGTCAGCATGTTCTTGCTTCAAGTGTGTCACTTCTTAGAGCCAGTGAAGTTGAAGATATTATTGAAGGAAATGATGACAAATACAAAGCTGTATCTGTACATTCTACTGAACCACCTGCACCTCGAGAAGGAAAAACCAAAAAATCAATGTCATGGGTTCCAAGTTTACCAAATAGTTCACATCTAGATGCTGTTCCTCAGGCTACTCCGATTAACAGAAATAGAGTACACCATAAAAAAGTTCGAACTTTTCCTTTATGGTAATATTAGTTTGGCAACATTATTAAGTTTCTGTTAATTAAAAAATAGTAAAATGTTCATTGTTTCCATGATTGCAGTTTTGATGACACAGATCCATCTGCCAACTTAGAAAATGCTGCACAACAAGAAGTGTTAGTTCCAATCCGCTTAGATATGGAAATAGAAGGACAAAAATTAAGGGACACATTCACGTGGAATAAAAATGGTATTTTTTACTAATATTACATTATTCAAATATGAGTATTAAATTATTTTTAATTTACAGAAAATCTTATAACACCCGAACAGTTTGCTGAAGTGTTATGTGATGATTTGGATTTGAATCCATTAACATTTGTTCCTGCTATAGCCCAAGCAATAAGGCAGCAAATTGAAGCTTTTCCTCAGGAACCAATTTTAGAAGATCAAAGTGACCAACGTGTAATCATAAAATTAAACATTCATGTAGGCAATACGTCACTGGTGGATCAAGTTGAATGGGACATGTCGGAAAAAGAAAATAATCCTGAAAAATTTGCCATGAAACTTTGTGCTGAACTTGGCCTTGGTGGTGAATTCGTTACAGCTATTGCATATAGGTACATATTATATTTCTAAAATCATATACTTCTGTAAATGTTCCTATAAGTAGATGAAATTGTTTATTGTAGTGTAAGAGGACAGTTATCTTGGCATCAGCGTACATATGCATTTTCGGAAGCACCTTTACCAACAGTTGAAGTACCCTTCAGGCCACCTTCAGAAGCTGACATATGGGCACCATTCCTCGAAACATTGACGGACGCAGAAATGGAGAAGAAAATTCGGGACCAAGACAGAAATACAAGGTAAGTATTTTTCTTTATTTAAGTATTGAAGATAATTATTTAAATATATACTTAAATGGTTTAAAAGGTTTTTCATTATATTAAATTTTAATCTTAATATATATTTATTACAGACGAATGCGACGATTGGCGAATACTACACCTGGCTGGTAAAATTTTTGTAATTAAAAATTTGTTGTGGAAACTTCCATTATCAGTGTTAAGTAATAACTTGTTTAAATTAATGAATTGCACGTTATGTCTTTTAGAAGTAGTATGAATGTTATGCAGGCAATTTCATATTATCTGTTCGAACAAATTTTAAATAATTGTATTTTAGTATTATAGTATAATTATAATCTAATAAAAAAAATAGTTAATAGTTAATCTTAGATATTCTTTTGTATTTTATCATATGATTATGAAAGCTCATTGAGTGTAAAATAATTAATATTAATATTTTTGTTAGATTAAATTAATTTGTATAAAAAAAGGGTACAACTATTTATAGTTTTTATAACTTTTATGTTTAGTATTTTAATTTATTTTTATTTGGCATTAATTTATTCAAAATAAGTTTAAAATATTTTTAGTTGATTATTTTTCCTTATTATAATTCTGTAATCATATAAAATGTACCCTATTCAAATTAAGTAAATAGGAATATTATAAATAATAAAATTTTATCATTAAAAAAATGTTTACAGCTTTAAAAAAATTATTAATTGATTTTTTAATATTATCTTATAAATATTTCTTATAAATACCCTGTTAGTGATTTAAATAGTCTTCAGATATGGAATAATAAGAACATTTTTAATATTTATGAAGTAACGTAAATTTAATGCAATAAATGTTTTTTTTTACAATTTTATAAGTATAGAATATTAAATTGATCATAACATGGAGGTATTTAAAGATTTTAAAATATTAAACTTAAATCTATTCTTATAATTCTGTCATATAGTCACTTTGTGAATCATATTAAGTTGGAGCCATCAATCAATATTATGGATCATAATCTAATCCTTAATTAACCACTCTAATTTTTTTTACTACTAAATAATCGCTTAAATATAATTTAAAATACTTACTCTGCAAAATATTAAATCCAAAAAGCAAAAATAAAAAAAATAAAAGTAATATCAAACTAACTTACAGATCTTGTAGTATAATATGCACGAGGCTGAGTGGATTTGTGCGCTCGTTAGGATAGTGGTGCTTATCGGGATTAGGTTCGGTAATTTTTGTAAAATTCTAAAGACGTTAAGGTTAATTTGAGATTTGAGTACTGAAATTACTTATAGATATTTTAAAAATTATACTTTTTATTAAAATAATATTTTAAAAGTAATAAAATCTTATTTATTTTAATTACTTTATTTAATTTTTTTTAAATATTTCTTTTTTTTTTTCATTAAAAAATATCTACTAAATTAATTAAACATATACCCAATAATATCGTAATTATTCAATTCTTTTAAAATAACTAAAATAAAATAATTTTTCCAATAACAAAAATAAAAAAGAAACTAATAAATAATATAAACTTATCGACCAAAGTTCCAAATTTGTATAAAATATTTATATCGTAAAAAAATAATATCTGACGGATTTATGATAATTTACCGTTATAATGCATGCCGATCAATTAAAATGCATTTACTTAAACTGATAACGGACGTACGCGAAGATGAAGTATCAGAGAAATACATCTATTTTTTTTGGCATTCTGTGCTTTCAGCATCAAGTAATTCAACCGCCACGAGTTCTTCCTTCCCAATACTGCATTTTTTATCTCCCTTTTTCCGCGTTACTTTTCTTTTACCCATGAATACCTACATACCTACAACGCACAAGCGGAACCAATCATCCGTAGCCAAAAATATATACCGAGGTGTGCCAAGAGAGGAAGACGGAGGGAAAAAATCTTTCGCTGTACAGCATCGCCGTGTGAACGCCTTGACCTGTAACCGGCACGTATGCTGGATGTGTGGGTCTGTGTGGGGGCATCGATTACCCGACCAACATCATCGATGTGTGCGTGGTGCACATGATTCTCCGATGGAGACGATGACAAATTTTTATATCTTCCTTTGCAATTGTTCGATGGTTTATTAAGACAAGTGAAGAACACTTTGGGGACAATTTTTCTACATAATGTTTAATATCACTAATATACGCGAATACTATTATAAGCTGAATGTATATCATTTATTTGTGTATAATTTTTTTAATTACATTGAAAAACAATAAAAATCTCGAAATTATGTATAAATAACAATTATGTATTCTTTTTTTTAACATTTTTTTATTAATTTTTAGCAATAGAATTGTATATAAGAGAAATTGTGCACTTGTGACACATCAAGTTTTCCTTTGAAAGTTTAACTTTGGAAAATGTGTTTGAATACAGAAAAAGAATAAAGCAATATTAGATAATATCTCCCAAAAATTGAAGCTCTGAATATTTTAATTAAACTTTGTAAAAAACATGATAAAGCTTTTTTTAGAATAATAACGATTTAATTAAAAAAAGGAAATTAGAGAAAATCAGCTTTCATTTCTTTATTTTAGAATTGGAAAATATTGATTTTTTCGAAATTTATAAAAATTTAAAATTGAGTAATAAAAATACACCAATTATACATAAAATCAAACAGCAAGTTTGTAAGAAAACAACATTTTTCAACTACATTAATCGTTTTGTTTGGTTTAAAAAAGCTTTTTAAGATCGAATCATTTTCATTCCAAAAAGATGTTTTTTCAAGTTTTTTTACAAAATAGTTTTTTCCACAACTAATAGGCTTTCTACATATTTCTAATACCAAAACTGTCCAAAATTTCCATTCTACGGAATGATTACCACAAATTATAAAAAGAACTGTACCAAATGCTTCTCGTAATTAATATAATGTATTTAAAAAAAGTCGAAAAAGACAAAAAAAAGAATAAAATGTGGCAAATGAATAAATGTCGTTCGGTTAATGATTCACGATAATTTATCCGAAGAACTATGGCATTCAGTTAAAAACTGTAACTAAAATAATATAAGAAAAATTTTATTATCCAAATTAAGCAAATTAATCTTTTTATTTAATTTAATCTGATTGACAGAAACTTTGAAATGAAAACTAACTTGATCATGCTCATATAACCTTAAAAGAAAATAAATAAATAAAATAATGAATAAATACGCTCGAAGTCCGCTTAGATAGTTAGTTCTATAGATATAAAGCGTCTACGATGATTGAATATAATGAATTCCAATAGCAATATCTTATAAAGTTATATATGTCAAAGTGGTATGGCTTTAAAGTACAGTCACTCAGTATAATATAATTTAAGTAAATAAATAAAATGCCTACATGATTGCTGTTCATGATTTTGAAATCAAGCGTTTATATAATAAATTATCCAATTGGACAAGAAGATAGTCGGGGAAACCCCGAATTTTATACCACATAATATACGCCACGTAGTAGAAAGACGCTGCTCATGACTCATTTTACAAATTTACGATCAGTCTCGTTCACACCCGCGCTATATACCTCTGACATCTCACAATTCGGTATATATAAATGTGCGTAATATAGAAGCGTTCGCGTGTCAATCACCCCTCTTCGTGTGTTTCCCCAATCACCCCTCTTCGTGTGTTTCCTCCCTTCGATATACCTATATAATAACGTCCCGTCGCGACGTTTGTCATATACATACACACACACACACACGCATGCGCGCGCAGGAGCAAGAGCATTGTACAGCTGTTGTACTTTTGTTTGCACACCGGCAAGCTTGCATAGCTTTTAGACTATATCAGTGCGCTAGCTATATGTAGTGAGATATAGAGTTGTTGCCGTTCAAGTACAAGTATAAGTGCATTATAAGCGCAGAGACGTATTTGGCGCTGGTTTCTCAGCTGTTTAAGACGAGGTTAGGCACGTGTCTGTTTACACACACGGCTGTATAGACTGTTATTTGTAGCGCTCGAGGCATGTTATCATTCTAATCTATCCAAAATTAACGTAAGTTCAGTTCATTCATCGCAAATAAACGCATATTCCTTCGTATGGTCCGGATTCGTAACAATAATAATAACAACAAAAGTGACTCGTTGGCACTTATATATATCTGACGCGCAAAGTGTTTCGTTTATCATCTTATCTGTGCACATTTTAGAAGTCCAATGGGCAGCGGTCCATCTGTTAATACGCCACATAACAACGGTTACAGCGATGTTGTCGGTCGGGTAAAGCCGATCAGGATAGGTCACACGTGGACCATCGGCAATTTTCGTAATTGCTGCAAGTCAAAAGCGACAGGCGAATCGGTCGTTTCGCCCATATTCTTCAGCGGCTTGAATAATCGGAACAAGTGGCGGTTGATACTCTATCCGCAGGGAGATAAAGAGCAAAATCGTGACTATGTATCGCTCTACCTGCAACTTGTGGCCGATGAGAATGAGAATCCCACTGTTAAGACGTCCTTCACATTGGCACTTATTAGTACGACTGGTGAGGAGGTGAACAAGTTCAAACCCAGCCAAAGCCGGTGCTTTTTGAAAGGTATATATTCTCCTCGTTTAAAAAAGAGATGATAGGATGTAATGCGATTGGTTGATGATTCGATATCCCGTCTGAATGTGGTGTCAAAATTAAAAATGTTCTCTGATATAAAATGAATATTTTGATATAAAAATTAATTAAATGTTTTGGTTTACATTTGAATAAATTAATAAAATCATCATTAAATTATTCAATATCTCAATTGGTTAAAATTTTGTGTCTAATAATTTAATTACAAAATAAATGTAGTTGTTTCGATTTGTTTTTGAACCTCAAAATTTAGAATTCAAATCTGTTATTTAGTATAAATAATATATTATGTTTTCTGAAAGATAATTTTAATAAAACTTAGCGTAATAAAGTCTAAAATATTTGTTGATTTTGTTTCTATGGAAAAAGTTAAGTACACGCAGGACACATGAATTATGACGAGTATATGCTTATTAAAAAATATTTAACATTCAAATTAACTCTTTTTGGATTTTTTTTATTTAAACCGGATTTTATTTTTTATTCGAAACGGGATTCAAACTTTCAATCAAACGTTTTTGCTCCTGATCATTTTAAATTGAGTGTTATTATCAACTTGAATTTTCTATATATATAATATTATCATTTTCGTTATCTGTGAATGTTTTAATTATCTTTTTTAATTTTAAATTACGTTATCACAAAATACTTTATGATAATAATAATTATATATAAAAATTTGTGTAATAATTATTTTATAAATAAGAAAGTTTTGATAAATGACATATGGAGAGGCTTATATTTATTTTTTATTCTTTATTCTCTTTAGCATAGATAATTAACAAATAAATCCCAAGTTAGTTACGTAAATGAAGATAAATGCAAATAAGTTGTGCGAAAAAAAATTATCGATACCAGCTAAAAAGTGTGTAATTTATTCAAACGATTAATAAATGTTTCGAGTAAAGTATAATAATGATATGAAACAAAGCAAAAACTAATGTAAATGTTCCATTTGGAATGATGTAAAAGATAAATGTTAGTATTAATTATTTTTTGTCGTAGTTATACTTTTACGTGTATAATATATTTTTTGAAAATCCCTCTTCTATTATAGAACAATCGCTTTGGGGTTACGGCAGATTCATCATCCGTGATAAAATAATGGACGCGAAGTACCAGCTGCTGCACGGTGCCGCGAGGAACGCCCGACTGACGGTATTCTGCGAGAACAGCTCTAACAACGAGCCGATTGACGTCGTGCCGGTCGAGTGCAATAGTCTCCACCTTGCCATCTGCGACAATTTACTCAAGGTCTCCCGCGACTTTGAGGCCCTACTGCAGAACCATCAGCTGAGCGATTTCAAGATAATCACTAGCAACGGTGAGGAGTTCAATGTGCACCGTGCCATCCTTGCCACGCGCAGTCCCGTCTTCGCCGCCATGTTCGAGCACGACACGAAGGAGCGCGCCGAGAACATCCTCATTGTCGAGGATGTTAGGTCCGACATCGTTCTCGAGATGCTGCGTTACGTGTACTCGGGCCGGGTCGTCAACCTCAAGGACAATGTGCACGAGCTGCTTGCCGTTGCGGACAAGTATGACCTTCAGGATTTGAAAACCATGTGCGAGACAATCTTGAATAGCGGTCTCAACGTTGCCAATGCTGCTGAATTGCTCATCTTCGCGGACACCTTCAACGCGAAGAAGCTGAAGGCTAAGGTCCACTCATTTATCATCCAACATTCCAAGAGCGTGGCCGAGACGCAAGGCTTCAAGTCTGCGATGAATACGCACGCGCATTTGATAGCCGAGATATTTGAAAAAATGGCACTACATAACTGAACATTCCATTTTGCCTTTTGTATATTAATACTAGACGCTAAGGTTTCATCGTTATTTTAAAGTTCACGAATTTGTAAGCTTTTCATGTTATTGTTTAATTATAAAGACATTTTATAAAAAATAAATGTTAAATTTACACAAAAAAATAGCGATAATTTAACTCCATTCTTTGATTGAAATCGTTTTATTATTTGTATTTAATATATTGATGCTAATTAATTGCAAGAACTAATTTTGTTCGATTTTTAGCATTATGTAACACAGAATTATATTCTTGATTCTAAATTATGTTCTAAGACTTGATTCTCAGTGGTAAATTTAATTTAAATTAAAAAGTCGAAAAGAGTCGGAGTAAATTGAAACATTTATAACATTCATGAATTAATAAGCTAGAAAAGAAAAAATCTCAATTAAATCCGCCTAATTTCCAATTAAGTTTCTCATAATTTCCATTAAGTGTTTCTTTATTAAACCTCCTTTCATATTGAAAATTCTTTATGAATTCGTTGGTTTTATTTTATTTATATATATTACATGCATGCACAATGACCTTGAGTTGTATAATTTGAGTCAATTTAAAGTGAAAGGTAACAAATTTTATCGCTTATTTCGTAATTTTGGTATTGTTTTACATAATGAAAATTCCACTATGTATAGAAATGCCTGCTGAATTAGTGTGCCAAATTGCCAATGCGAAAAGGTCACTGTCGAGGAGTCAGAAGACTCGACTCGTATCAATTCATACCGTGATACGGTCATTGCTAACGAGATGGAGACACATACGTCATTTTACTTATCCGCTATTAATTCTCAAAGCAAGTGATTTGGTAAAATCATCAATTACTTTTGTTTTAACTGTCAAGTTCCCATGTAACTTATAATAGTTAAGACATGGTTTGTTACAATGTCTAACTGTCCAGTTTCGTATTTTACTTTTATGCATTTTGATTTAATAATTGTTCTAAACAAATAATTAGAAGATGCTATTTTAGATTTGAGCTAGAAACACATATAGTTATACGGGATAGTATAACGATTTCTATTATATTTAAGATGTTTGTTGAAATATAAAAATGTTTAACAAATCATTAGAATCTAAATTTAACGCATTAGATATTTTTTTATGTAACATCGAAATTTCAAATTACGTTTTATCAAGTAAGTCCACTAAGTATAATATGATAAAGTATAAGCTACTATCACATCTGTAAGATCCCACTATTTTCATTCAACTTACTATAGGAGAGGTCACGGACTCCGGATCACGGATTTTGCTCAAACTTTTAGGTAAAAATATGAAGAAAAGTTTAAAATATGAAGAATGCTAGAATATTAAACCCCAATGCTTTGATAAACTTGAGTTATCAACAGGTTTAGCTGTATTTGAAAGAAATACTGAAAAAAATGCTCTGTTTTATTTGT
>JAWWEQ010000027.1:2353707-2447224 GCA_035583055.1 Torymus tubicola
TCGCTATGGGCGTCAGGTGGAACCTATCCCTCGCTCAGTGCGGACTGCAGTCCGCGCAAGGGCAAGAAGGGGTTGATTCCTCGAGCCTCGCTCGGCGTCACCAGGTCCAAACCAGGAATACCCTGGTGAGAGCCTCGCCTGACCGCGAAACCGACGCGTCCGCGTAACTCACGCCACACTTTCTCTTTTTTTTTCTAATTTTATTTATCAATTTATTATAATATTATTTTATTCCGTCGCTCTACCGTTATTTGAAACGTTTTATTTTAATTATAATTTGATTATATACCTTTTTTTAACCCGAACTACAACCCCTTTAACTCCTCATGCTCTCCACCGCCGACTGAGCTTACGTCAAATTTTAAGCAGTTTTTGGCAGTAAAAATTAGTTACTCAAATAATTTTGATACGTACAACTCTTCAGCTCTAAACTACATAAAATACCAACAATTTAAGTTCAACTGGATTAAAATCCATCACCTCTGTGAACTTGCAGGTGATAGCATAGCCTCAATTTTGAAATGTATTGGGACAAAGTAGGTCTAGAATTTTCATTTTTGGCTTTTTTGGTCATAAATTTAACATACTTTAAGTATATTAGTTCAAAAATTTATTAATTATTCAAATTTCTTTATTATACAGATTATTTTAATGGGTAGAATTTAAAGGTGTCCTCCCCCCTTAAGACACATCTGATGTGATTAAAACAGGCGGAAAAATGCTGTTATTTATTCTAACAAATTCATATCTATCAGTAAAATAGAACGATATAATTGCAAATACATTTCCACGCACCCCAATATCTCATAATTTTGTCAAATTAATAGGTTCGTCAAGAAAAGAATGAGCTTACGATATAATGGGAGCAAGAGTAATTTATTTGTAGTGAACTTATACTAAGGAATAATTGTGCAACGAAGAGCACACGCGTACCATGTACGCCAATGAGTTCAGCGAGCATTCACAGGGCTATGTCTGTGTGTAAGTTGTCTTGTGTGTTGCGCGCCCCTCTATACGTACAGCATGACACGTAAAATCTGACAAATTTAGACAGCAATAGACGACGACTAACTTTGTCAAATGCTTTTGAAAAGTCAGTACAGATAGCATCAATCTGTATCCCACTCATTAGGTTTTCCGACAGGTAGTTGTTTAAAATTGATAAATTCGTTAAGGTAGAATGCAGCTGAGGATACAGCTGAGCTGAGACATGGGACGATAATCACATATATTGTGCTTGCTGTTCGACTTTTAAGAATAGTTTTAAAAAAAACTAGAGGTGTAATATATAGAGAAGAGGTGTAAAATATAGATGTGTAATATATGCAGAAACTGAACCTTTCTTGGTATGTATTATAACTGATAATCTCCTTGTTAATGTATATTATTCCAATTAAAAAAATTATTTTCATAGCTGAAAAATTATATGTATGCCATATCTTTGAAGCAATTTTTCATCTCAGTATTATTTGGAACCTTTTTTCATTTATATTTGAGGAGGGAAAAACTAGTAACTTTAAGGCGACACGAAACCTCAGTCTTACCGACGATTGCAGAGACCCGTTTTTCTTATACGACTTTGAATTTCAAGAAAATATCGCTCTGGTGCATTAATCTTTAATTATCAAATCTATACCCGATGCAGTGAGACCAGGTTGTGGCGATAAATCGCCACTTTTTCATGCGTGTATTGTTTACCTGAGCACACTGGACCCGATGTACCAGTTGCTATACGTCGTACTGATTCTGCATTTCGACAGCCTACGTCTTTCGAATTCCAGTTCGCTAACAGTTATTGGATATTTTCGATTCAAAAATCAGGGAATAAATATAAATAAGATCTCGTTGGGTATGCAAGTAAATTTTATATTTCTCTCTAAAGTAATGAAGGCCATGAACAATCGCTACCTAGTTGTTACTCTGACAATCATTCGTTAGCATACTATATTATTAACTTCGCAATGTTAAGTCGATAGCATTATATTCTCTACGGTTGACAAATCTCGTGTAATATCTTTCAGAAAATTACATTATCCTGCTATCTGTATAATAAGAATTTTCTATTAGTATTTTCCATAAGATTCGCATATTTGAAAAATTACGTCAGCATACTGTTAAATCCCTCTGTCTTCGTATTGGTCGTGGGACTCATTATCGACAGCACAGCTTTCCTCATCTCTAGGCAGCAAGACCGCGTCAATTAGCTGTCGGCTTGTATTGAGCAAAAAGCGTAATTCTCTTTCTTTCCTTAACACTCGTCGTGAGCAGACGTTCCCAGTGAATCTTCAACATATCATTGTCATTGTCTCTTCATGGTTCGCTTCTCTATCGATCTCTATATCTATGCTGCCTATCTGACTCATCAGGATTATTTGTCAGAATGAAGGTATCAATTTTTCGTAAGTTTAACTAATTATTTCGACATCTACAAATCGAAAATGCAAAAGAAATCGGTGGGAAGACTGCGCTAGTTTTATTTTAAAATGGGTGCCGGAGAAATTGAAATATTAAATCTTTTTGTATTAATTCAAATTAATATAGTAAAAAGGATATTTTATAATGTTGCACAAAAAGTTCTATGTAAAAAAATACTCTCATATAAGAAATATTCAATAGTGAAAAGTTTATATCTTGTCTTTGTATTTAAAATATCTTCAGGATGTTTCATCAAATTAATCGTTTTCTTCCTACGTTCAGCTTCTTATTTACTTTTATGACCCGCGCAAAAAAATTAGGTATTGCCAATATCTTGCCGGACATATGAGCAATACTATTCCCATGGATTGGAAATATTACAATCCACATATCTCCAATACAACGAAATCGGTCGCAACGGAGCCGAAATAATGGTTTCCGATGTATTGCCCACATATTTGACATAGTATAATTCATATATTGGCAAATTAAAAAGTGAAAAAAGTGTCGGCCTCGCTTAAAATTTTTATCAATAAACAAGTCTTAGAACACTTTGACTTTTCAGTGTGTTATTTTTCTACAATATAATATTATGAATAAGTATAAAAAAGAACTTTTATGATATCAGAAACCTCGTGACGTTAAATAATGTAAGGCATGTAATTGTTAGTGTGTTGATAGAATTTAAAATTATTTCTCATTAAAATATTTTTAAACTGAAATAATTTCTATATCGTAAGATTACTAGCCTGAAGCAACGTATTATTCACAAACAAAATAAACTATAAGGTTAATAGATTAATAAATTATAATAGTTATACCTAGAATATGGAATCGTATTAAAAAAAAAAATTGATATAAAAATTCATATGAATTTTACTATTTCTCTCAATATTGAATTTTTAAGATTTTTTAAAATTTGGGCCATATGTTGCCAATAAACTGGAATGATATAGAATAATTTTAACAAATTTGTTTTATTGCCAATATATGAGCCATACTATGTCAAATATGTGGGCAATGCATGATTTCGGCTCCGTTGCGACCGATTTCGTTGTATTGGAGATATGTGGATCGTAATATTTCCAATACGTGGGAATAGTATTGCTCATACGTCCAGCAAGATATTGTCAATACCTAATTTTTTTACGCGGGGACTACGTGACACTTCATTTGTAGCACGAACAGTATAGTTTTCACTATGCATCACAATCGCAAAGATCATATTTATTATTAAAAGATTTTTTGTACTAATATGTTATCAAAATATACTTTTCTTGTTACATACTCAAGATTCTGCTTATACCATACGTCTAGATCAAAAAGAATACCAAGGACAATGTGCATGAACCAACGCCAGAAAAAACTTTTATTTAATCAGATAAGTATATAATGGCTAGATATATTAAAAACATGTAAAATCATATATGTTTTGATCATCAAACATAGAATTTTGATGCGCAGAATTCAAATATGATTTTAATTCTGCCCGCTAGCATTCAAGAATTTTGAGATAACTCAAATTCTAACATTTTCGGATTGTCTTAATTTCTTAGAATTTTACTGATACCATTTATATTTTTCGAGAAATGTTAGAGTATTCAATTATCTTATAGACGAAAAAATTATCTTTGGATAATTATAAATTTCAGTTTAATATTTTTCAAGGAAATAACATGATATGCAGATCATTCAAAATGGATCATATGTAGGATATGATAAGTATTTTAAAGTACCACTAATTAATAAAAATATATGTTTTGGCCTTAAACTAGGATATCTTAAAATTTAGAGGTGTTTCAAAATTTTGGGAATGATAAAGCAAAATTTAGATCATATTTGAGCTGCCCGCGTCAAAATACTTGTACTATCGCAATTATCAAATTCAAATTAATATTGATAAAACAGTAGGAAAAGATAGAAGAAGGAAAAACTACGAATTATTAAGAAAAAATTTCAATAAATTATTATGTATTTGTTTGTTCTTATATAGTAAGGGATAGCAAAAACTGTTCAGAAACGTACTAAGTAAATTTTTTAATTAATCTACAGAAGAAATCGACAGTACAAGTCATAATTAAGGATATCGCTATAGTTTTTATGCATTCAAAATTATTTCCATTTTCAATATCTGTTTAAAATAGAATTTGTAGATGGCACATTATCTTATGAACCTCCTTGGTGGAAATTAAAATTATTTTCCGAGTAGTAAATAACTAGTTTAAACCAAAATAATCGAAAAATGCATCCAGTTCTCTGTCATAAGATTCTTTTTCTATCTATGTTTTTTTACAAATACAACTAAATTTTGTTTATATTTCGGTGAATCTATCTCTTGAGATTTTTCACTATATATAAGGTAGGTGAAAGCCAGTTACTGTTTAAAAAAAAGAATAGTTTTTGTCTCGCTAAAATTCAAATCAAGTTCAAGGTGCCAAATTTTGATCTTTTAAATATTAAGAATCTAGAATACATATACTAAACTATACTTATCACTCAAAATGACAACATTTGTGAGAACAAAGAGACATTTGGAGAAAAGCATACATTGGTCCCAAAAAACACAAAAAATGGTCAAGGGTGCCAAAAGTACTACATATCTGAAGGTGAAATTTTATGTTGATAACAAATTTGAAATAAAAAATAGAGGTTTCTGCATTTATATTCAAAACTTCCTCGTTTACTATTATCATTAAAACTATTTTCCTGACAATTTATTCGTCTGTCTCGGTACTTTTTCAATGTACTGTATGATTCAATTATGGATTCTATAACATTTTAATGTAAAGATTTTGAATAGAGACATTCTATAAAATAGAAGAAGTTGATTAAGGAAAACCGTTAAATTTGCTAATGGCTAGTTTCTGTTTTCCATAAAAATGGACTGATTTCTATCGAGAAGTGTACCATCCAAATATCTATTAGGATTATTTCATTCTAACGGATTTCGCCCTGGGGTCAATGATGACCCGTTGTAAAAGTTAGCATCTCGTATTTTGATTTCAACAAACGAAAAATTTACGACAAGGAAGTAAGGTTTTTAGAATGGTAAAAGAGAAGTTTATAATTGAATATTTAACAAAATTATTGTTCTGTAAAGGATATTAATGTAACTGATTTCCCTACCAAATGTAAAAGGTAAATGACTCCACGTTGGATCAACACTTCGGGTTCTTTAACCATTCTCGTTATCGAAAACATGGAATTCATTATATCAAAGCAAGAGTTCAATGTTCTGCAAATAGCTCGATACATTGAGAACTTGAAGAAGGTGGGGTAGTCAGTACCGAGCAAAAAATATATTATTTCATTTTACGCCTTACTCAGTCATCAAGAGGTTTTATGTGTGTAGTGACACTTTAATTTACTCTTTAATATTTCAAAGAGATAGAAAAATTATTAAAAAAATATTCCTTCAACTGCAACAAAAAGGTGAGGTTACAAAAATCAATTTTGATACTGCAATATTTGTTATGATCTAAAATTGCAATACTAATTTAGTAATTTTTTATTTAAAATATTGTCTGTAATCCCTGTAAAAAAACTTCCATATATATAGATATACTATCTTTACATTTTGCGTTTCAAAATATACACAACTTATATCTATCTACATATCTATATGTAGTGAAGTTGCAATTGTCTGATACCAACATATATTGCTAAATGCGAAAAAGCTCGTAGTCACTGATTCTATGTGTAGACCGTGAGTGAGCAAACGTTCCATAAATATACATTCGTAAAAATTTTAAAATTATTTAATAAATGTTATTGAAAACGTATACTCGTCTTGATAGTTAAACCTATCATTGAACATTTTTTATTGCAACTTATAGTATTTATTTTTTCAAGATTATACAAAAGTAATACATATACTAGGTAGTAGACAGATGTGGTATTAATTGTACGATGGATTGGCAGGAATAATTGCAATTCGATTCTTTTGTTCTTCTACGTTATTAGGCAAGTTCATATGAAAAAACTTTTTGTTAATACTTTAGTTGAATATGATGCCGGAAGCTTCGGCACTAAATCATGTGGAAAGTTGTAGTTCAAAAACTTCACGTAACGTTGCTTTGAGCAGCAAAAGAAAACAATGCTGCATTTCAAAGAAAAATTAGTAAACGTGAGAAGTTCAACACGTGTTCTTTGTTACATACAAGTTGCGTTTTTAATGTCAAGGTAAACCGGATGTCTACTTGCATATACATGTCATAGCGTTTTGGCGCTGATCTGTGAAATTCAATAACATTCACAATAGAAACTTTTGCGAGGATACAAGAAGGTGATAATATGTCTTGTAAATTGAGTAATCCATGAGTTCCATTAAGAATTTTTATTACTTTATAAATATCTTTTGGAAATCAGCTTTAAATTCTTTTAAATAATTTTTTATAAATTCTATGAAAACTTTGCATAATATAATTCTTAAATTCCAAAATTCTTTATATCTTAATTTTCTTAGTTTTAATAATTAATAAAACTCAATTCATATCACTCAATAATTAGCTTAACTAATTATATACTCTTATTTATTTCATTTTTAACTTGTATTTATTCAAATCGGATTGTTTTTTTTTTGTTTTCACTCTATTTTGGATACAGAGTTGAGGACAAATTAGAATAGAATTGGTATTGCATAATGTATAAGGAACTACAAAGGCTTTTTCTAATCTGATTCCAATCTGTAATTCGATGGAATATTTTTGAAAATACTTTAAAGTAGTATATATTATGCAGTAACGTAGACTTAGTCGCAGATTGTTGCCGTGGATGAGTTTACTATTTCCTGAGGCCACAGACGACTTTATTTATACGTTTATTCTTGGTATATTATTTTAATATAAAGTTCTTGATGCACGTCATATTTTTTGCAACGCATCTACTTTTTTGTGTATTTTTTTTATACTAAATGGAGCTGATGTAAGTAAGTGTATTTAGACATGGTAACTAGTGTACAATAAAATAGTTTTTCCCAGCCGAATATTAATAATTTCAAATAATTTTGTTACAATTAACGATGAATTTTCTAAAAATTTCTTAGGAGTCAATGTAAGTAACAAACGCTCGTTGACACGACTTTTTTCGCCTTATTAGAATAAGTGATCATGTACAATGATTACAGACGATTTATTTGAATTATTCCTCAGATTATTTTTAAAAAACTCTTTTTGAAGTCACACTAGTCCAACAAAGGTTTTCTTGTTCTTTAATTTTTCTGGACGTAAAAAATAATTCGATTTAATGGTATACACTTTTTTAAAGTTAAGAAAAAATTTATCAAAAACCGCGGTAAGAGGTAAACAATTTAATCCGTACATATTTACAGTATTTTATGAATTTTAAGTTTAACTTTAAAGTCATGTAACTTTTGAAGGAAATCAAGTTGTTTTTTATTCTGAAAAATGGTGTCAAAAGATCCTCCATTTCAGTTGCGTTTTTTCTAAAGTTGATAATCAGTTGTTTTTGTTAGAATGATTTAGCCGGAGCAAACGATTTATAATTATTTTCAAAAAATCTAATTATTGTCAGCAAAAATGATACCATGAAATTAAGCATTTACATATATTATTTTATATTCAGAAAGGCCTAAAGAAGAAGAAAACCTTTATTTGATGGGTTTGCCTTCAAAACATTTTTTTATCCTTTCCAAAATATAAAAGGAAAATAATTTGGGAAATACCTTAAGTAATTAGGATTAAACTTTTTTTTCATAAATATATGTAGTTAAATCTACATAAATATGTTATACAATCATAATTATATAGTCAGACAGATTTTCACACACATCTCTATACATAAGAAATGCTACCAAAAAACCTACTTAAACAATTCATAAAATGAAAAAAATATCAAGGCAGATCTCTGTAAGAGTTTTCTTTCTCGTTCTAAAAAAGGATAATAAAACTAGAAAGTAGACTCTTGATTCACTTGTTGCAAATTATTTCAATGTTAAGGTGGTTCAAACGCCAACATTGACGTTAAATATAAACATTTTTTTAAACTACGTTATTGAATATTGTAATATCATTGATGGTGTAATGGGAAAGAAGTGTACTTCAAGTAAAGTAAAACATTTTTATAAAATAAATTTAATTATTAATAAACAATTTATCGCAATCTAAAAATAAAAACCGCTGCTAATTCATTAGCACTTAGCTTCCTCAAACTAATTTATCGATTCTTTTTATTAAATTGAAATTAAAAAAATGTTATTATTTAAATCTATATTTTTAATAAATTACACAAGTTATAGATACAAGTTTTTTTATTTTCAAGCAAAATTAATATATAAAGATAACTATAATTTTTTATTTAATTTGTTGTTTTTTATTTTTTTTAATTGGTGGAATACCTATATCTTTTTTGAATTTCAAAATATAACCTACTTACAAAATATTACTTTTTCATATAACTTGTGACGAAATATAGGTATCGACTTCTTTTTTTTTTAAATTGTAGAGAATTTTATTCTGCATACATAGATTTAATAATATATATACAATATTTGGTCTAAATATTAAAAAATAGAAAATAAAAATTTTGAATATTGAAAAATGGCTATAAAAAAAATTAATTTTACAAAAATAGAATATTGATCCCAAGGGTTTGAGTAAAATCTAAAAAAGTCATCACTGAATCGTTAAAATCGGTCGTGTAGATCATGAGATATCAACGTCGGACATACATCCATACGGATATTTTCTAAGAATAGTGTATTTCAATTCCAAATTTTATAAATAATATTCCTGTAACACATTATCTCAAAATAGTACATTTCGATACTAGTGCGAAAATTTGGGTGAAAAAGTCATACGAGGAGGAAATCAACTTCGCACACGAATGTTGAACCGTATTTTTCCACACCCCGTGTCGAACTTCTCGCACGGAGTGTAAAAAAGTTTTGTTGACTTCAATTTTGAAGGTCTCATTTTCTTCCATTTGCAATTTCAAGGGAAGGTACCGCTATAAAAATAAAAAAATTATCAATTTCTGCAAAGCTACATCAGATTAAACCATCAGATTGTTTAACCACCTTAAGTAATCAATTTGAATTAACTTGATTTCATGTGTTGTTTAAAAATAAAAGTAGATGAAATATGGAAAAGAATTACGAGTTTCGTGAATTTTTTTAAATTAACGATATTTTAATGATAATGTTTTGTTAACATTTTTTCCTATTACAAGAATTTTTCTGTCATATTATACCGTAACTCAAATTATTTTACGCGAAGTACCAGCTGTTAAAAATTTTTGCATATAAGTCGAAAGGTCACGCCGCAACTGCGTTAATTATGTTATCTCATTAATTTATTGAGCACTGTATATTAATGGGCATATAAGAGGCTAGGATTGAATGGATAATTTATATGCAGGTAATAATTAAAGATAAGGAAAAATAAATACAAAAATCTGTTTATTCATGTTTAGATGATTCAGTTTGTTGTTTCGTGCGTAGAGCCGGGTTTGTATAAATAGATTTTTTAATTTTATTTTTAATTTCTAATTTTTAGTTTTTATTAACAATTCTAATTGCACTTTAACAAATTAGAAAACAACAGCAAAGATAATGAGTGAAAATTTGGAAAAGAAAAAGATATAAAATAATAAGGTGCCCGTAATATAATTAGACACTTTAAAATTTTTTTATATCAGTCGAAAGGAATTCCTTTATAGGAACAAAATATGTTAGTTAATGTCGCACTATTAGTTGAATAAAATAATCAACTTTTAAAGTATATAATATTTAAAGTTCATCTAAATTGAAACTCAATCTCAATAATATTAGAAATATTTTTATAATATACATTAATTTTTGGGATTATGAGTTTGAACTGATATAACAATATTTTATTATAAGATCTTTATTTTATAAACGAAATGAAATGTTCGATTTATTATTTTTATAAATTATGCAACATTCATTTCAATGTACAATATTCATCAAAAATATATTACCGTTTGAATTAAGTATATTATTATAAATAGTAATCAATCACTTATGATTACCACTGGTACGTATATAGTACATTAAGACTCTATATAGAACTATCTTTTAAAGAAATACTAATACATCTTGTACTTTGTCTTATACTGAGTAGACGTTTACGATTGAAGCTAAGAATAAATGTATAAAAAATACATACTGAAAAATTTACATCACATTGCAAGAAAATCATTCTTATAAATGTAAACATTACATCTTCTTATTAATTACAAATTTTCCTTATACTAAATATCCTTAATTTTAAACTGCTGTTTAACTCTGCTGTCTACAAAATGAACATTTTTTCAGTATAAGTTCATTAAATAGAAAAGTTAATATTAATTTAAATTAACAGAATTTCGTAATATATATTATTTTAGTGCACCAGTATTATAAACTCAAATAATTATATTAAATAAATTACATTATGTCAATTATATAAAAAGTAATTTTCTTTAAGAACTACGACAGCAAGATAAGGCAAAACTATCGTCGTAATTATAGTCTGACAATCATATTGTCAATATCGACGTCCGACATCGTCTTTTAAAAGCTATCACGTGTTTAGTTCATGAAAAATCTGGCACTTAGTTTGAATATTTTTAGTGATTGAATGAATTGGCGAAATGTACTTTTTTTCCTTGACCATCAAGTACTTCCATAAGACTTGATGTAAAACTGAATTCTGAAGAACTGTCATCGTTTTGTGACCTAAACAAATATTAATTGTTATAATACGTTATAATTAGCATAATATTCTTTTATAATTTTAAAATTTAGCGATTGTAATATTTTACTAATACTCACAGTGTGTCAAGACTAGTGAGGCTGTCGCTGCGGTTTTGCGAATTCAAAATCCCTTCAATCTTCAATATTTCTAGAATAGAATTTACAGATGATACATAAATTCCTCGTGACCCTGCTGAACCAAGATATCTAGGATTATTTAATTCCAATAGACTTCGTTCTGGGGTCAGAGATGCGGTTTTGTAAGAGTTACTATCTAATTTTATGATTTCAACGGATGAGAAATGTACGATGAAGAGGTAAGGCTTACGGAATGCTGTAATACAAATTTAAAATTGAATATTCAAGTTATGGTTTCTTTTAAAATAATGTAACATATTTCTTACCAAATGCAAAAGGTAAATGACTCCACGTTGGATCAACGCACCGGGTTCTTTGACCATTTTCGTTCACGAAAACACCGAACTCGTTATAACAAAGTAAGAGTTCAACGTTCTGTGAATTGCTCGATACGTTGAGTACGTGAACCGGGAAGATACCGAGTTTAGCAATACCACTGAGAGCTGCTTTTACTGAATTATCATCTTCTTCGGGGAAATCTGAAAAAAAATTGGTGATACAGACGATTCATTTATTATGAAAATTAAAATGAATATAGTAGTAGTATAATTAAGAATAACGAATTTCTAATATTCAAATTATTGTAATAAAATAAAAATGTACCATCAATAGAATAGTTATTAATATCTATTTGGAAGAATTTATGGCAGCCAACTATTAAAATGTTTCTTGTAAATAAGGCACAACTGCAAGGCTCTTGTGTTTCAAATTCTCTAATGCTGATGAATTCGCCTGAATCTTCGCTGGTATACCATTTGAGTAAACTGAAATTCAAGAAAATTAAAATTAATATTATCATAATAAGTAGTTACATGTTCAACAATAATATTAGGGTATAACGATTGAATAATGTTTTTATCGACTACAAATTATTTACAAAAATGTAAATGATGTGCAGAAAAAACAAAGGATTATTTTAATTTTAAAAAACCCCACAAACGTACATAAAATATATTATTGCTTGTATCACAAAACATGATGATTCATTCCGAATTCAATAGCACCGTAATGAAAGTTCGGTAACCCCTGCTTTGTTATTCATTCGAATGAATTAATTGGATATCAATGACCCCCTTATAAACTTTTCGTGCAAAATATTGTTTCCTGATTCTTTTTATCTTACAGACTAACAACTTACATGACGTGAGTAGCCGTGGCTGCACACAACATCTCTCCTTGAATTTGATACAAATGACAACTCTCGGTTCCCGTCAGTACTGGCTTCGTGTTGATAGCTGGTCTCGAGCACTCGGCTGCCATGGCATTACTTTTCAACTGGCGCAGATCGCAAGATACGAGCTGTCGATCTTCACCGGCTATCATCAAAGCTAGGCCAACCTGCGGATGCAAAGTAAGTTGATAGACTTTCTTTACTCCGCGTATGACTGTTAAACATCGAGATCGTCCAATTCGGTACGAAAATAATCCTTCTTCAGCACCAAATAGTAAGATATTTTCTTCCTCTAATTCTACCGCAGTATTTAAGTCCAACTAAAAATAACAAATGTAAAATAATAAGTATTGGAATATCATAAATACAGATTGTAATATTATTAAAAAAGTAAATTTTACTTGATTTTTTTCTAATCTAACTACTGTTTGAATCTGTTCAGTCTTTTTCGATTGGCTTGAATATGTTTTCAACGCTTTGAGCCAGTTCTTTTTGTCCATTTGACTCAATGCCATGATGTCTAACCTAGACGTTGGCCAGCACGTCGACGGCGATTTCGATTCTATTCTGAGTATGAATGGCATATCGGATTTGGCGGTACCAGGAACGTCTGCTTGATGAATTGTCTCGCTTACGATGAAGCCATCTTTTTCGGAAAGGTCCAATCGTGAGACAGGTGCCATCCCTGGACTTGGCTGATGTTCATAAGTACACAAGCAGGAACCCTCTAATCGTAAGTACTTGCGTTCCCAACAGGATTTGGCACGTCCTGGAAGTTTTACCCAGCTTTCCATTGCGGTAGCGTTATTTTCATTGGTTGGTTTCCGCGCACAGTCGGTGTCCTAATCAGTGTTTATTTTTTAATATAAAAATATGCATTTAAATATATTTTGTTTTAATAATAATATTCTTATTACCCTTTCAGGTATGTTATCGGGTTCATCGATATCCAACGTCTGCACACTACCTCCAAAACTAGATAGGCTGTCGGAGCTATTTCTCAGATTTCTACCGAATTGTCTTGCAAAACCTCCGGGCAGCCCGCAGTTAGCTGGTACCGATACCGAACATTTAAGATGCGTCATTATTTGGCAGTCGCCGCATATGGTCGCTCTCTTGCCGAACTGAATCGATTCCATACACGCCGCGCATTTCCCGGCTCTCATCGGCAAACTAACGTTGAATCTGTGAGGTATGTTGTGGCGCATTCTTTGCATGGATGCCTGTCTCGCCATTACCTCACCGCTTACATCGAAAGATTGTTTTTCCGGTGATGCGGGAGTAGAATGTGGCGCAGGACTCGTAGCTCGTGTAGCTTTGACAGCGAGTAGTTGCTCCGTAAGAGTTTTTACTTTTGCACGTTCTTGTTCTAGTAAAATTAAAATAAAAGTAAGTATTAAAAAATAAAAAAATTTAGGAGTTATTAAAAATACTAGGTAAAAATTTGACTTACCCAATTGATTTTCCAATTCGCGATAACCTACAGGCATTGCATTCGGGTTAACCGGCGGTATATTCTCTTTCATTTTCGAGCCAAATATTTTGTCACATACAGTTTTCTTTCGCTTACTAGTTTCCTCAAGTTTCATTTGCAAGTAATCAATGAGTTTAGTTTGCTGTTGACATGTGCTACCTGCCTTTAATTCTCGTTCTTGGTAGAATTGACGCATTTCTTCAAGTACTTCCTCTGTTAAAAAAATAATTGGTTTAGATGTGAATAAAGAATTTCGTTTACAAAATAATTTTATATACATAGAAAAATTACGCATTTTACATACCCAATTCCATAACTCTTGCTCGCAGTTCTTGTCCCTGGTCTATGCTATCTTGTAAATCTGCCGCTAAGGTGTCATTTGCTTCTTTCAGCTCGTGCATACGCGTGAGATGTTGGGTACATTCTTCTTTAACAACTCTGGATTCTGCTTTCGCTACTTCAAAACTTCTTCTTACTTCCGACAAGTCACATTCTAATTCACCACATTTTTGTTGCAAATCAGCGACCTACATTTAAATATTAAGTATTGACTTACTACTGATCAAAATTTAATTTGTTTGCTATTTTACAAAAGTATAGATTTTTACCTGTTTACCCAGCTGTTGAGCAAGTTTCTTATATTGTTCACACTGACCAGCCAAACCATTTCTTTCCTCTTCAATATCACTTGTCTCGGACTCAAGACGTTCGATCGCTCTCTCAGCTACCATACGCATTGACTTCTCTTCATTCAGAGAAGCATTCGTCTCGCGTAATTTTGCCTCCACTGTTTCTAGATCCTTTTGTAGCTTCATCTTTTCCTGGATAAGAGTATTTTCGCGCGTCTCGTGATTGCTCGTCAGCTTCTCGTAGTCATTAAGCTGTTCCTCCAGTACAGTGCAGGTTTCCTTGAGAAGCTCGATATTGACCTGATATCCATTAACCTCCTGCTGAATCCTCTCGAGCTTAGTCTCAAGCTCGTTCTTTTCTTCGTTGAGCTTGGCGACTTTGTGCGAAAGACGTTCCTTCTCAGCTTGAATAGAGTCCATGCGATCTTGGCTACCGCGTAATTGTTTGCGGGTGGAATCAAGCTCTCGTCGAAGACCTGCACTAGAACTTTGCAACTCCTCTATCTGCTTGTTCGCTAGCGTTAACGCCTATTACAAACAACATAAAGTGTTACATAACTATGTTATAATAATTTGTTTGGCACAATTTATTTCATTAAATAATTTTAAAACATCTTAAAAGTCTTGAATACGATTAAAAAATGATATGATCTTTTATATAATCAGTACCAAAAGGAAATTTGCTGATTATTTTTTTTTTAATAAGCGATTTTTATACAAAATTCAATTAAAATAAAAAAGATATAATTATAATATGTAACAATGAAATTTATAGTATACCCTTTGAGCAGAATCAGCTTGGAGTTTGTTTCTAGAAGCCTCTTTTGTAGCATCTGCTAATGACTTCTTTATTTCTTCAAGTTCTTTAGTTATTTTCTTGACTTTTTCTTCTTCGTCCTTAATTTTCGCATGCAATCTCTCGGATAATTTTTGCTTGTCTTCTTGCAAATGCTTAACTCTTTCTTCAGCTGTTTTGGCTTCTCTCGTAGCTATTCTCTTATCGAGATTTGCTTCTGATAATTCTCTTTCCTTCTTCCACAAACTTAGTTGAGCTTGCTTGGCAGTTTGACGCTCAGCCGCGGCATTCTCTCTAGACACTTTCAGTTGCTGTTCTAAACTTTGTATTTGTTGCTCAAGGCTCGATATTTTCATGGAATCCTCGATAGTCGTCGCGGAACGGCGATTTAGAGATGCGCGTGACTGCTGCTGACCACTTTTCAGACTTGCATTTTCTGCTTCAAGTTTCATTACACTCTGTTCAAAACGACGTACTAATTCCTCGAGGTCTCCGAGTTTGCGACCTTGCTCTTCTAAATATTTAAAAAATTTCAAGTACAAATTAATAATTGTTTTTATTATTGAAAATTCTCATTGATTTCAGCTAATAGAATATATAATATGAAAGAGAGGGATACTTAAAAGAATGTTGTCACTTTCAAGTAATTTTAAATTAAATTAGTACTGATAACTTTCAGCTGTACCTACAGATTTTAATTACAGCTTATAATTAAGATATTAATTAAAAATAATTTTACTGACCTTCTTTTTGAAGAGTACGTCTTAGCTGGCTTTCTAAAGCATCTTTGTCTTGTGTAAGTCTCTCTACATTAGTAGCAAGAGCTTCATTTACTTCCAGATTTACCATGGTTTCAGTCAAATCAGATTTAGTGGACTGCAAAAAAAATTTTGTAAATTAAAAATAGATCGATAAACTTTAGTATTTTAGAAATATGGTTTAAAAATACAAACCTCCAGCTGTCGTTTTAGTTGGTCATTTTCCATTTTCAATCGGTCAATTTGTTCTTGTAAAGTGACAACTAATTGCTCTAAGCTTGCTGCACTCTCCAATTGTTTAGCTTTTTCATGCAATTGATTCTTTAAAGTTTCTATCTCAGCATCTCGAGCTGGGATAGTTGCTTTTAAACTTCTTAAGTGCTCTTGACAGTCCTTCAACTCATTTTGTGCTAATTCTAAAGCTACATTAAGTCTTGATTGCCGACAATGATTAGAATCTTGTTCATTTCTAAGTTTTGTATCCAAGTCTATATTTTTTGCAGTTTCTAATTCTAATTTTGATCTAAGTTCAGCTATTTGATTATGAGCTCTTGTAGATATTTGTTCTAATTTATTTTCAACGCCTACTGCGCTTTGTCGATTTAACTCTCGCATTTTGCTTAGAGATTCCTTGTATTGTACCTATAATTTATAAGTTGGACATTTAATAATTTGAAATTTAAAAAATTATAAATTTTAAAAAATTTATAATTTACCTGAAACACTCTTAGTTTATGAAGTTCTGCATTTGCAGTCTCTAATTCACATTCTAGTCTTTGCAATTTGGAACTCATTTCATTATTGCTTGTACATAATTCCGTGATGCGTACAGTTTGGGACTCAATATGCTTATTGAGTTGGGTAACTTTATCCTTTTCAGCATTCTCCCATTTCTTCTTTGCACTTTTTATTAGGTTTAAAGCTCTTGTTTCCAATTCTCTTCTTTCTTGTCGTTCTAGATCTATAAATATAATTTTTTATGGAAGTATTTACATTAGACTTTTATTTTTTAACATTATCTATAAGAAAATTTTTATTTTATCTTTATCTTACCTAAGGTACGCTTTACTCCTGCTAATTCTGACTTTGTAGTAACAAGTTCCCTTTCAAACTTATCTCTTTCCCTATTTGCTACTTCTAATCTCTTGGTCATTTCTTCTACTTGGTGCTCCAAATTGGATGTCATTCTGTAGTTTGATTCTGTTTTGTCCTGAAGTTCAAGTAATTTTTTCTTCTGTTCCCGTACTTCTTGTAATTCCTTTTTCTTATTTTCCATCTGAATGTCCATTTCAATTTTTTCAAGTAACTTATTTGTCTTCTTTTTTAATTAAAACAATAAAAGAATAAGTAACAAATTAATTTATGTTGTTGTTAATAGTATTAATATTAATTATATATTTAATAGAAATTTATTACATTTATTTATTTACTTTAAGATTAATATTTTAATTAGTGTCCAAGTTAGTGAGTTAATAAAATATAAAATATCAAAGAAAATAAAATGACATATAATTATTAAAAATCATAATTTTAAGTAATGGATTTCATAACAAAAATTAAAATTTAAAAATTGTTTCTGTTTCAAAATTTATAATAAAAAAAATTTTATAATTATGATGTTTTTCTAAAATGTTATACTAATAAAAAGTATTAAAGAATAGGCTTTTAATAGACGTTACAGCCTGCAAAAATTGTTAAAAACAAAGTATATGTATCTAAATCTCATTTTAACTACATTTGTAGCTCCAAGATGAGTAAACATACAATAATTTTTTTAAAACTACTCAAGCATAAATCAGACTTTTATTCCATAAAAAAACGCCATTTAAATCGTTCCGGTGTATATAATAAATGACGTTCACATTCATTTTACGAAACATTAACCACTGTAGCTCCGATATGATCGAAGCCATTGCTCACCCCTGACACAAGTATTACACCATACTCTATATATACATAATACTTACAAACATCTCAACGAATTATAATTAAAAACCGAATCACACACGCACCCCAGCACCTCCCAATCAACCAACTGCCAACGCTCGAACCCGATAACAGCTATATACGCGCACACATCCGTTCTTCTCATTCATCGTTCAAACGTCAGCGCGGCGTGAGTACGCGGGAAAACAAAGCCGAGCCGGAGTTTGTAAATAAATAGATATACCCCACTAACCTCGAACTTCCTGAGATTGGCCATTTTTGATCATCGAAGGGCACCGCGATAACGCGCGACGCGGCTAATAATTGTCTTCTACGGACTTATCCTGCCGCCGCGTACGCCCTACGTTATTATCTCACTCTGCGTTCTTAGTTCGCGGGGTACATTTCACTACTACCGTACATATTCTCAGCAGCAGGCGCGAAAACTATATGCTTGTGTACGCGCGGTGTGCGTGTGAGAGAGATGCGTATACACACAACTCTCCCCCTTGCGCGAGCGTAACGGTCGCCGCCGGCCGGGGGACGGGGCTGTTGATGCGAGTACGATCTCGTTTTTCTTTGCGAGGATATGATCAGTGCAGCTGTGCGCCAGCAGCTCCGTTTTTTTTTCAAATGCGCTAATGTCCGCGTTCCCCGCGGTTGCTGCGCGCTCATTGGCTGGATGATTTGAAATGAGAAGGACGGAAATGGACGGTTACTTTGTTGTCGTTTCAGGACGGTCGGAGGTTGTAGGATTTTTGAAAATTTACGAGTTTGGTCGTGTGGCAGAAGACTACGATAGAAAATTTATGTTTCGTGTTGATCATTAATTGAATTGAGAAAAATATATTTATTGATTTTTAAATTGTTGATTGTAACTTTTAGTTAACGTTTTATTTTTTGTCTCGTAAGGTGACGTAGTGTGACTAAATAGAAGAAATTGATACGTCAGTATTTTGGAATGTTGGAAGGCGCCCTTTTCAAATTTTTTGATTAAGAAAATTTTACAAATGTGCAATATATTATATACAATATTGTATAATAAAAAGCTTTTTATATCATTTTATATTTGCTATAAAATAAATAAACCTTTTAAAGTAGAAATATATCTATAGATTAGCAATTATTGTGTAAAATTTGTAGATTTTGAATGAAAATAATTAATTTTAGTAATTCTCATAATTCTGTATGCAAACTATTTTCCAAAGTTTTTGGAATTGTAAAAATCATAACAACAGCCCACTTAGTAATGTAGTAAATTAGAATGATGAAAAATTTAGAAAACATATCAGTAACGAGAAAATATGATCTCGTAGAGTACTGAAAAATCTGATATATAAACATTATGCGCTTATATAATCATATGTTACTATTATACAAACGCTTTTACTGTTTATTTAATAACTTGTCTTTGTTCTTTTCTAATATTATGAAAAATAGCATTTTAGAGTATATTTTATACTTTTTTTTCAAAAGTATAATGTTGCTTGCAGAAAATACAAAAAAAAAGAAAAATGATAATCTAGTGTGGCCAATGTAGGTAAAAGTACATTATTTTTAAATATTGAGAAAATATATAAAAATGAAGTTATAGAGTAACGATGTGTTAGTTTTCATTTATTAGGTGAGGGAAAGATTATAGATCTCATAATAAATATTGTTAGACTTAAATTAGAATACTGAAGACATAGCGTTTTAATTATATTTTTAGTATCTAAACAATATTGTTACTTATAAATTATCTATTTTGAAATGAAAATTAATATTTGTACAATTTTAAATGGCAAGTTTAATTCTTTGGAATGAGACCGCTCTTAGCAAAGCACTCCATCACTTTTCCACCAGTCGCGCAAGCATCTTTACCAACTACAAAAAAAAAATAATAATAAAATGTTAATTTTCAAGAGAAATAGTTATGGAAATATAACAATATACATAGTTTTTAAGTGAATTACGTACCCAGATTTTTACAAGCTGTAGTTTTCTCGGAATCGTCGGGCTTGTGGTTAATTGTACCATCTTCATTCATCTAAATAGAAAAAAAATATAAAATTGTAGCACAAACTTTTTTAATTTATTTATAGAATAAAATTAAAAAAAAATTGTTGGACTACTTACAACTCCGTTTTTCTTTAGGACGCATGCTGAAAAGCAGTCCAGTTCTCTGGTTGGCGTGAATTCTTTGTGGTTTTTGATGTCATCAAGCAACTCTATAGAGAGCATTCATTATTTTAAAAAGCATAAACAAAACGGTTGCAAACATTAAATAGAAAAGGTTGTTAACATTAAAATGAAAATTATATAATAATTAAAAAAAAAAATATTCATTTTAGAAAGTAAAATATATTTATACCGCAGTAAAAAAAATCTGTAGCATTTTTTTTAAAGATCTATAACGTTTTTTCAAATACTTTCAAAATTTTGTCTGAAAAAGTTCATCTCCAGAGAAGTTTCCAGAAATTTGAATAGATAATGACATGTATTTTTATAACGACAATTAACTGTATGATTTTTAACTGTTGCAATTATGCATTGTGGACTTTATTGTGTGAATGATAATATTCGAAGTGTAGCACAGAATCCACATTCTAGTTTCTTTCTATGTTTTGATATTTACCAAAATATAAATAAAATATGTCTATTTTTCTATAGAAATTTTCGCACGAATTCTCGCAAGTTTTTCTCCTAAAATGACTTCTGAGTGAAAAAAATAGAACGGTTTTTTGTCTATCTATCATTTACAGAAAATTGGCGTTAACATAATAAGAGAAATCAAAAAGTTTCTTACGTTGTGAAACTCCTGATTCGGTCGTACATTCCTCAACATCCTTGCGAATATTTTCTGATTCTTCTTTGGTTAAGGTGTGGTGCTGAAAATAGGATAAGTTCACAACATTTAATAAATCATATAGTAATCATTATCATCATACTATATATAGCAATGAAATTAATAATTTTCAATTGATGCAATGATAAAGTTTAGAATAGTATAAAAAATCTGTTTTTCATATCACATATGTCTAAAATAAAATCTTTCACTCTTTATTTTTATGTTCAAAAAATAAGTAAATAATTAAAACAGTAATATGGATGTATACACTTCGCTCATGATTGAATACATACCGAATAAACGCCTACGATGCAAATTAGAGCCATAAGAATAATGGTCTTCATGATTTACTTGTTAAGTAAGTAGCGGTTAAGGCTTAATATTTCTAACAATCTTCTAACGCTGATACTTCAACGCGACTGTGTCGGCTAATCTTCGAACGCTCCTTTTTATACTACAAATTTGTTGCTGTATTTCTAATCACGTGAATGTATTATGCCATTTCTGCGAATAGGCGTTGACTTTGCTTCCTCGTCATACCATTAGTTAATTTTCCTCATATTATATGTCCGTACTTGCAGTACAATAACATATGGTATTTATACTACTATTTCATTGATATTTACATTGTTATTTGATAAACAATACATTACTTTGTGAATTATTAATATCCAAAATATACGGAATCGATAACATGTTAATCGGTATTAGTATATGATGCGCATGAAAAAATAAACACTCTTATATGATTTGTCTTGAACGACGATATCTCTTATCGCGAAGCTCATTTATGCGTTTAGTGGCATTGAATAGTATATAGATTAAACAAGAACTTTAAAATAAAACATAAATAATTATGCAAAGACTATTTTTCTAAGATTTGACATTTCATTTTCCATTCATGCGTGGTATTACTCGAATATGTTTTCTGCTTTTAAACTAAAGAAGTGTAATATTATAAGTATCAAATTAAGTTGGGTCATTTGGTATTGTTTAACCGAACGTAGTTAATACTTCCCATTTTCTGCGGCTGAATCATAAAAGGACTTAAGGGTGTTGTTCATCGCTTCACGGATCAAATACGAGTATGACTGATTCAACAAACCATTCGTATCTTGGTAAACCAACTTAATTATGTATACAGTCATTTTTGTATTATAATAATTATGTGTATACAGCAATAACGCTTTTATATTCTTTTTCCCCTCATATACATCATGCATATATATAAGTTATTCCTCAGATTATTTCCTTCTACGTCTTAAGAAGAATAAAAAAATTTCTTTGAAGGCACACTTATCAGTCGGAGTTGTCTTGCTCTTTGAATACTTTTCGTTGAAAAAAATTCGTTCGTATCAAACGTAGAAGAAAAATAATCTCGGGAATAGCTCATACACTTCTCACATTTTTAAAAACTTCAAAGTGCTAACATTCTATCTACATATAGAATATTATTTTGTTGTCACTACAAAATAAATATAATCATTTTCCCTATAATAGGGGGAATCGTTGACCTTCAAAGTAATAAATGATCATTGATAAATAAAACCTATATGCACTTTTCGCACACATCATCATGGATATATCTATATGCGCGCACATAAGAACACCTGCAATACATATACTATCCTTGGCTTACGCAAGACGCGCGCAAGATCAGACATCGAGACAACGGCTGTATATAAGCTCCGAAATAAAAAAAAAGCATTGCGAGGGAGGCGAAGGAGGAGGAGGAGCAAAGAAGAAGAAAGCAAAACTTGATTCTTAGACTGGCGTTGCAGCTATAGAGAAAGTAACGCGCGCGCGCAGCTCTGCAGCGAGACGCGCGCGTGATCGCTGTATAGTGTGTTTATATGGATGAATTGGGGATTATTTGCGTATATATATAGAAGTGTACGTGCGAGAGGTGAGATGGTCTCGCGCGATAGTAAATGATTATCTTGGTATTTGTCGGTTTGTAAGTGAAATCGGTGTCTGAAGCAGAGTGATAAAGTTCATTTGCAACAGTGTAAATCTTCGTATATTCTTGCGCTTCGGGCTGTAAATTTGTTAATTTGTTCGCAGATTTGTCATGTGGAAAGCAGGAGAAATGATCATAAAGTGTGTTCTTTTTTTTTTAATAAACTGGTTAATGTTAGTGACTGGTTTTAATATAGAAATTTATCATTTATTAAGTTGATTTTATAGTCCATTGGATGGTTGATGTTTTTATGCTTGAACGTCGGAGCATCTTACAAAGAAAAGATCCTAAGAAACGTCTTAAGAATAAAGGCGTTAAAGTGTCATTAGTAACAGTTGATTTATACACCACAAGCTACTTACTACTAGACATTTTTTTTATTACACGTTTTTCATTTAATCGTAATTTAATCGATTCTTTTAATTTTTTTTCCGTTTCAGATGTATCGGAGAAATATGACATGCAAGAGATAGAGAAGACGCAAAAATAGAAATTGACTTTTGACAGACGTTCAGTTTTTAAATAATAGTTTTTAAATTGCGATCGCACAATCACATACAAAGAAAAATAATGGTCTGACAGAAAGCCTGGATCACTGTATCCCTAGCCACGTTTTTGAACTATTTGATACATCCTGACCCATTTAGGACGAACTTTGAAATATCATCTTACAATTCCTTTTTTCAAAATCTAACTGTTAATTTTGAAAACTTGCATATGAGTTTTAAAATTCAGACTTATTAATTCTACTCCAAAGTTAACAGTTAGATATCGGAGAAAAGAATCATAATGTGTCAATTTAAAATGGGATTTAAAAAAAAAAAGGTGATACATGTTTTCTTTTTATGCGAAACTCATAAGTAGTAATACTAAACTTGGTTTTTTAAGATAACCCACAAAATTGTATGCATCAGAATTTCAAATTCGTATTTAAAGGGGTCAAAATAAACGGAAATGGTGATCTAGTCTTTCGAACAGATCATTTTTTTCTTTTTATGTCTGTGTTATAAAATATACCTGATTTGGATTTAAGTAAGATAATATACCTTTCTTTCTCAAATTTTGAGTTATGTTTTTAGCTGTAAAATAAGAAATCTATAATTAATTCTATTCTCTGAATTTAAATTAGTATGTACGGACTGATATTGAATTAATCATATCACTGAATTTTCGCTGATCCTCAGTAATAAGTATACACAACACAGATTTGGTGTACTGCTTTATAATAAGAAAGTAGTTTTAAACATAGTTATTAAAATAATAAAGTCACACTGGAATAAACAAGTACATGTAATTTTGACGAAATCTATAAAAATATTAATATTTCTCAAAGTTATGATAATTTATAAATAAACAAATCGAATCACAAACAGAAACACAATTTAAACTTCTCAACCGTTCACCTGACCTTTTCAATCCCAACTATATATATACCCATAGAAACTCGAGTCACTCGCAAAGTGCTCCTCTCTTTCTCTACTCCTATATACCAACTCCTATATATATACATACACACCTATACACGTGCGCAAAGACAGAAAGCGAGCGGTGACGAACAATACCCAGGGGAACGTCACTCCATCCTCGCCCGCGAGATACCCACTGCATACGTATATATATACCTTATAGCTGTGCTCATCGATCAGATGTTGCACCGCTGGAGTATGTATATACTACTACTACTACACTACTGTCCGCGCGCACGCGAGAGAAGAAGAAAGTCCCGTTAAAAGAAATCGCGAGCAAACGAGTTGCACTGCGCGCGCGCGCAGGCAAAAACCCACGGGAGAAAATAGAAAAGTCGCTGCGAGCGTGAGCCGCGCCGTTTTCGGCAGTTGCGAGATGTATTGGCTGATTTACGGTTAAAACCTCTCGAGCGTCCGGGTTTCCTTTGGGCGCGTATGTCGTTGTTGTTGTTGGAGCACTACCGCGCAGCAGGAGAAATTCGTTGACACGACGAGACATGTTATATGGGGTCGTTGGTACATGTGGATATATATAGGGGTTTAAGAGTAGTTAGAGAGAATGTGTGGTAATTTTGTGTTTGATTTGATAGTAAAGCTTTGATTTTGATATATATATATACACACACACACACACACATATTTGATAGAGGCGTGTGGGAACAGGAAAGATTTGCACATATGTATATGTAGAGTATTTTTAATGTTTCAAAGAAACAGTAGATTCTATTAGTGTAAACATTCTTATAGCATTATATAATCATAAACAAGAACATGATCTTCTAAATATGTTATGTAAATGAGGAAATTTTTTCTATAAAAAAAAGAAATAATAAAAGCGATAAAATTAATTTTTTCAAACTATATTGTCACGGATGTTTCCGCCGACCTCTGCGACATAATATTTTATTATTAATTGTATTGTAAAACAAAATAAGTTTTTTGTTTATTTTTTCCGTAATGCAGAAATAATAACTGACTAAAATAGAGTATATTAAAGTTTTTTATAGTATATTCGATTACAGTTCTAAACTTATATCTTTAAAGCTCGTCATCTTGTTTATCGATCATGTAACTTTTATTCCCTATTTTATTTTGATTGCTCAGGATGCACCTATACAAAAACAAATTTATCGGTTTATTCCACTTAAATCTACGGAATAGCCGTACTGACGTAAAGTCAGAGTGTGATTAAATAATTGTTACAAGCGCGTCTCTTGCGTTCTTGAAGGAAAAAAGGCTTAGCCAAGTGCAAGCGGAATATATGAGTCTGCGTACTATCGCGATTGAATGAGGCAATGAAAGCGCGACGTCGTGCGCTTTTTAATCGGCAATTTGCTAATCTTGAAACGAGTTATTTTTTCTTCTTTTCTCGACCCTCAGCAAAGAAACAATGGATCCCCGCGATCGGCAAGTAATCGGCGATTAACTCGACGTTGCACGCTACAGAAACGTCCTTAATTAACCAGAAAATTCTTTCAGTTTAAAAACAAATTAAATGCTTTAATATAACGCGATTAAAAGAGTTTAACACATTTTATCTTTCAATAATCATCGTATAAAACGTTTGTTTTTATATGATATAATAAAAATGCTCAGGAGTAAGAGATTATATTGGTTCATTTTCATGCCTTTTAATTTGATTAATCGTATAATTCTCGAAGTAATAAATGCAATAGAAAGAACATGAAATTATAAATATATACATTATGTAAATCAAAAATTATTATTTATACATCTTGATCAGTTGATCTGTGTTGCTAGGAACTAATATAAATTATATTATACCATTATATTATTACATTATTACAAAAATCGAATCCATGGATTCGATTTTTTAAGAGAAAAATTTTTAACGACATCTTTAAAGATACTTGATAAAATCATTTTTCAATACATATATATGCAAATTATATATTAAATTAAAGATTAGTAGTTAGAACCATTAGATTTATTTATTCAAATAATATATTTTTTATAATTTTTATTTTGTACTTTAATTAGTAAGTAACGATTTCTATTTAAATAATATATTTCCTCTCTGTGAAGTTTAAGAGATTATTCGTATTTGTTTATAAGAAAAAAAGCGTTTTCAACAATGGTTTTACATGTTTACCTAATATGATTAATTATTTAGGTGGTTTTTTGACAAAGTATGTAGAGTAGTATTCTAGCAAAATAAAGTATTCGTTACTACTGAAAACTTTATTTATCGTGCTGCAGGTATCGAGAACACAGGGAAGAGGATTACATCTTAATGAAACTTGGATATGGAAGTAAAGGACGTAGTCAGTCTGGAGTTTACTGATAGTTTTACTGGCACTCAGGTTAGTATAACTTGACATAGCGGCTGGTTTGTTTGGACATCATTGTCGACGTTTCTTCTTGTAATTATCGTAGTCTCGATCTCTACATTTAGTTACCGCTATGCATGGTGTTTCTATATATTATATATAATTACACCTCTATGATCCCTTATTTTCCTTATCATTGTCTACATGACTTGAATTAAAACTTCTGTCATTTTCATAAAATTGATATTAAATGAAGAATTCATTTGATTCATATTAAAAATGTCGATGAGCTTACATTATTTACTTGTAAAATCAATATAATCTAATATGTAATAATAAAACAATAAATTAAGTTATATAGTTGAAGTTGAGCTTTACGATTTATGAAACAAGAGTATTTTAACAGCATAATATGTTAAAATCAAAATTCAAAAAAATTCATCATTCATCACTTCTACTTCATACTATCCAAGATCTCGCATCCTTGAAAGCAAAAATTTTGCGACGCTCCGACAAAAGACACCCATTAACAAATGGAATGAAAAATCTTCGTACACGTGATCTTATCATACCGTACACGCAAATATATATTCATATACTCTTATATCATGCATATGGACCGCGGGACCATGGCGATCGAGAGACATACAGACGCGAATTTCTCCTTTGCGCGTATACTTTTGTGCGTGTTTATACTTATACGTCGCTGGCAGATTCTCTCTCTCTCTTCCTCTCGCTCGTAAAAACGTCAAAGTGCTGGAAAGTAACGGTTCTTAACACAGCGCAAGTGACTCCGACGCTCTGTGCACACAGTCGTAATTTCGGAGAAAGGAGGCATATATATATGTGTGTGCAAGGCTGCTGCAAGTGCGTATATATATGTGTGAGCGCGTTTGGTTACGCATATACAGATTTCAGTTTGCATATACATCGAATACTTATACTAGCGAACGATAAAGATATAATACACTTTTTCTTGTCCATCAGGTGATTCGCAACAATGCCTATATATATAATCGATTGATCATGCATGGCGCGTAGATTTTTTTTTCGGCAGAAGCTTCCGGGTTTGCGAGGCAAACATCGTTAAAAGTCTCCGCGCACACTTGTTCTCTCTTATTCTCTCGCGAGTCCGCGGAGGTAGAAAGAGTAAGAGAGTGAATGAATTCGAAAGTTAACCAGGCAGTTATTTTTCGCTTTTTCCTTCGTCGCAAGATACGTGTGTGTATATATATAGTCTTGTTTTGAAAAAGTGTTTTGTATGCGTCTGCGGCAGTGATCGGCCGCGGGTCAGCAGTGTATTTTGGAAATTTATATATATCGTGCTTGTAAATGAGCATTTAATTGCTGTGCCGAGTACATTCAGATGAATATATGCGTTGGAGTATATCGTGATTCGAATAAATGCGTATATAATTTAAGCAAAGTATAGTATTTATATAGTTATTAGTAATTAAAAAAAAAAAAAAAAAAAATTAAAAAATGAACATTGTAAGTGTCCATTTCTCACTAAAAAAAAAACTTCATAATAGAGAAATCATATTTATACACACGTTATTGATGTTAAATTAACAATCGTATAGCGACGACGAATAACAATCACATGCGCGAAAACTTTCGAATCACATACCAAACATATACTCGCGGAGAAAAAAATTCCAATAACGTCTCGGACTTTATGCTGCCCTCGCCTAAGGCAAATATTTCTCTCGAACCACACATATGCGAGACTATATATACACGAAAGCGTATTAATTCCTTCTCGATTCGCGAATTACGCAAGTCTCCGCGTATATATAATGCGCGGTGATATTATACACGTGGTGACTACTATATATACTGTCAGAATCGAGCGAATTTTTTTTTTCTCTCCTCGTTTCGACTTTCTCTCATTAATCATCGTTCTTTCGATATATATATATATATACCTATACATACACGTGTGTGTATGTGCGATTATATATACCCAAACAATGCGCATCGCACTGATGCATCTCTCTTTGCGTAGGCGTCACAATAATGATACTTTTCTTACACGGCAGATACGCGTGCGCAGCGCTTACTGCACGTTTCCTGACTATTATACAATTTTTCGGGAAAATGTTGAAAACAAATGAGTAGAAGAGGCTTTCCCATGTGCGCGCGTATATATATAAGTTGCGTCATGTTAATCGTATTTGTGTGTATACATATATACATACGTGTGTATCCCTTTTAGCGTTTGAAGTTTGCATATGGAAAGAGTGTGCCATGGGAGCGGATGTTTAATGGGCAAAGATTTTTAAGGATATAGTTAGTTAGATAATCCAAGTTTGGACTATTAAAGGCTATCTGAAAGGAAAAATATCTGTGTGTATACTCATAATGATTAAAATTTTTTTCTGTTTGAGTATATATATATTTTTAACTTATTCATGCTTTGTAAGGTATTACTAATAGGATAAAAGGAAAACTTGCCATTATTATGTATGTTCTGAGAATTTGAAACTGCGATACACTGAAACATGTTAATATTGTCAAGAGATAATTACAATGTAGTTGATTACACCACAGGATAAAAATTATTCCGAAGAAAATTCATTTAATTTTAAAGCTATATTTATATATGTAATAACTGCATATTAAGTATTAAATTACTCTAGTAGACTATTAAGTAGTCACTGGTTTGATAGGTAATAATAGCAGAAAATAATTTTAGTTTTCTGTTTAATACCCTTGAAACGCTATCTCCTGTTATTTTCTTTCCCATAGATGAAAAACGGAATTAAATTTCACGGTTACGTCGTTATTGTTTTTGAGTAAAGGCTATATAAGTGACAGGTACTTTATTGTACAGTGAAAGTGCGAAAGATGAAATACATTGAAATAATATGATTGTTTTGTTTATGGTACAGGAAATGTATTTGTAAATAAATATAATTGTAATATTTATTATTTGATATTTGATTCATTATATACACATAACAATATAAGAATACGTTATATAGAATATAACTATAGAATAAGTTTTTTGTTATATTTAGGTAATGTACAATGTCAATTTTTCCATCAGATAATTTTTGTCTGTCAATTAAGTACTAAATAAAGAAGTTATTATGTCAAGCAGCAATAAAAGAGTTATCGAGATTGACCGTTAAAAAAGAAGAATGAAAATCCTGGGAAAGGCAGCATCTTTGAAATAAAATTTCTCTTGTAAATTCAACTTAGTACATTACACAACACCACAGTGCTTTAATTTAATTACTGTATCGAAAAGAATAATTAAATAATTCCAAACTGATTTCTCAAAGTGAGTGGGACTGTCAACTTGGAGTTGTTGCTTGGGAATAGTCTTTTTTATCATATACTTCTCTCTCTCGAACTAACACGCGGAACTATATAACACACATACATTCTGAACGCAGACCAACTCACGCAGAGATTATTTATTGGCGTGTCCGCAAGCATTCCGCGGACTCGTCGTTCCACTTCCGCGCGAGCTTATCGCGTTGTGCGCATCTCTCTCTCTCTCTCTCTTTCTCTCTTTTTCTCTCATTGCAACGGTTATATATACGAATTCTCGCGCCGAATACAGTCGTGAGCATTTGCATGATTTTTAGAAAGACGCCGGTTTGTGTCGAGAGGCGTTAATGGGGAAGCCAATGATGGCTGCGGGGTTACCGCCGCCGGTCGAAGGGAACGATGAAAGTCGAGTTGGATGAAATGATGGATGGCTGGCGATTTCAGATTTGAGTTTCTCCTTTCGCGTTGCTATACGTTCGGCGAACGCCTCGTGCCAAGATTATTGTTTGTTTTTTGGAATCGATGGTGGTTGAGTGGCCGTTCAGACACTGCAAATTAAAATTAAAAATTCATGATATTATTAAAAGAATGTGTTTCATTTTAATATTCATGAAGGTGAAAGAAGAAGGTCAGTCAATTAATTAGGTGAATTTTGTGTCTTTGGGTCAATGAGTATAGACTAAAATTTTGGGATGTATTTTTTGGATAACGGAATGCAAAAAGGAAAAATCGATTATAGGTGTCAATGAGGCGAAAAATTCGAAGTCCCAGACATGCTTAACAGTATTTTATGGGAATTCCAATAGCAATTAAGCCTATAATTTCAATATTATGATAATACACATTTTAAAAATTGAATTTTATAGATTATTGTGGGTTTCTAACTCATAAATTCTGGTTGCTTCAAAGAGTATTGGGATTAAAAAATTGGAAATCAGAATTAAATTGTAAAAGTGGCATGTCACGTTTCGAAAACGCCATTAAATCTAAATTAGTACATTATAAATATTTTAAAAAGACGTATGCCAAACTCAAAACTAATTATTGGCTTTACATGACTATTGATTACAGTTTTAACATGAAAAACTAAGTTTTGAATGGAATGTTACGGGTCATACAATCTTAATCTAACGTATAATATCTATAAATAGTGTAATCTTGGTTATCGTACGATGTTTGTTGATCGAAAAGATTACCGGATTTATCAAAGAGAGATATTTATAACTCCTACTCGCATATTTATAATTATTTTTATATAACATTACACATAATATTTTTCCACAGCCAAGACTACAACGCGATGTAACCTATTATTAGGGCAGTTTTTTTTCTTCATTTTTTAGAAAGTAAGATAAACGATAATTATAATTAATTGAAGTAAGCTACTACCACTTTTTCATAACGCAACACATATAAAACACTCTATGGCACAGTGTCTAATCATCCTACTTAAAGGAACAAAACTGCATCATAGCTATATATACTCAACATCGATTTCTGCCACATCCCATCAAGCAATCTACCGACACCTTTAATCATCTCGTTAAACGTCTTCATCATTATTCCACTTTTTAACGCTTGTGTGTGTGTGTGTGTGTGTGTGTGTGTGTGTATACACACCGTTAAGCTTGAACGCAAAGTTCGAAGTATTTAACACAACCGGTACACCATGTCCACACTATATACACATACACGTACTTTATTTGCACTTATATACATATACACACACATACCAGTGACCGTCGTTACAACTTTCCGATAATACGTGTATGTACAAGCTTGCGGAAGGAAATCGTGAGAATTCGATTAAACGAAGCAAAGGCGCGCGCACGCTCGTAGCTTGTAATATCCGCCGTCCGCGGTGACGGCGAAAACAGCGAAGTCGTTAATGGCGGATGATTGAGGACTGCAGTATATATATATAGTGTGCGATTGTAAAAAGCGATGATAAAGTGCAGCGATGCGTTGATTGCGAGGAAAAGTGTGTGTACACTCGTTGTGCTTTCTTTGCTGAAAGTTGCCTTGGGGACAGTAGCGTATATTATATATACATATTTTTGTAGTTTTGCGCAAGCTTCGTCAGGACACGCTGTGATAATTTATTGCAATTATTTCGAGAGTTGCTCTCACAGTTGTACGCAAAAAGTAACTATACTAATGAAAAACCTTTTTTTTTAACGATGAGATGTTGTATTTTAAATTATTATGTAATAAAAATTTTATTATTTTTAATTTTAAAAAAAATATGCATTTAATTAAAATAGAAACTATATATAGACAATAGAAAATTAACATATCTTATATGCGTACGCTATATAATCATGATTATATTTCATAAAATAATAGATCGATTAAAAGGTCCCGAAGATAATGCCTAAAAACGTTTTTTTTACAGCCTCTAATTAACGTATCACAGAGGAACATTTTTATAATGGCCTTTCTCTAAAATGTTAATTTCACACACACGAATTGATTCAAGTTTCTAATTGAATCTCCCAGGACACGCAGACAGACATACATTTATGCTATATTATTAATTCAACCGCTTGTTTTTACGATGAGTAACAAATTACGCTTTCGATCTTCGATCAAGCCCGCAACTCACTATACAACCGCAATACACGACGACATGTATACGAAAAAAACTTCCCCAAATTACATTCATTTATCAAGCGTATAAACACATGCCAGTATGCGCTACTCGTGATTATTTTCCCTTCGGCCATCGCATAACAGCGTCAAAAAACGTTAATACTCCATAGTCACTATATACGCAAGTCTCCAATGTATCTCCTACAAACCTTCCACACATTATGCACGTATATGTGTCGGTCTTTCTTTCCGTACGCGCGCGAGTATGTATATAAAAGATAAACAGCACGTGTGCGGTACGATTAGCGCGACCGGCTGCTGCCTGCGTGCCATATCCAATATATACATATATATATACATTCATTGCTTGCATACAGTGAAAGTTTGTCGATTATATTTCCGTCGTAGTCGTCGTCGTCCCCCTCGATCAATGCACTTCGTATATATGCGTTTATCCTCTGTCTCTCTTTGATTTTCCCGAACAGTGCGTCCGTGAGATTTCCAAGGCGCAATGTCGCGTATATATGTGTATTGAGCTTTGTGCGCATATATACGAGTAGTCTCGCTCTCTATATGTAGGAAGTGCGTGTATGTTAATGTGCGGGCGCTTTGTGCAGGATACGGCAGTGTATGTAAGCGTCTATGAATATGAGACCGCGGGTAATGTGGGAGAGTGCGAGCGGGACATGAAAGTCACCGCATAATTGGCCTCTAATGCCACTTTTTCGCGGTGCGCGAGTATTGCCTTGGTTATAATATACTGGCGCTGGTTAGTTTTCAATGCTGTAGTATAAGCGACTTTGTGTATTGCGTCGACGCTTCTGAGATTTTTCGCTTCGAAGTTCAAGGTGTATATCGTGATGAATTGCAAATTATTTGAATTTTGAAGAAGAATGAAAAATTCAACAAGTAGTATACTGGATTTGTTAAACTTTGCAAAATATTCATTACTCTCTTACCGTAGCGTAATTTTCCATGCATTGGGTTGGTAAAAGGTTGATTAAAAAAAAAAAAAAAAAAAAAAAGAAGGAATTGAACATACTTTACAAATACAAACACTTTCTCTTTGCAGGTTATTATATAAATACATTTATTTGATTATATTTCGAGTTTAATGAAATAAATTTTAAAATCGTCGTATCATACTTTCATGAGTATATTATTTTTTTGCATTAATCAGGGGTAACTAAAATAAAAATTGTTTTCTCATGCATGATTTAATGAGGTATAAAATTTTTTTGTACAGTGAGTTAAATAGAAAGAGTACCAAAGTAACGAATTAAATAAAAAATATTTTATGTTTTTGATATCTAAATTATAATTAAAACATAACTTTAAGTGATAATATTTATTTGTTCTGTGTTAAAATCAGTATTGTTAAGAATATTTGAAACTGGTATATTTTTCGAACATGTAATCTGTATTATTCATACATATGAATATTAAGATACAACTATTAACGTACATTGAAATAGTACATTTTTATACTTATGTAGACGAACATTTAAAAACCATTTCTATTTATTTTTATTTATGTATCAGTATTCAATTCTAAGCGTTTTAATGGTATCGAACTTTTTCGTCAACTTGCGATGAATATTATCAGATTAACTGGGGCTATGCGTTTTTAATTCAATTCACTAAAAATTTTAAAAAAAGTATTAATGAGTTGAAGTTATAGTGTATAATAAGTGATGAAAACAGCTACAACGGGCACGCATCATGTTTTTCATCTATGTTTCAACTTTAAAAAATCTGTTACTGTTTCTTTCACGATGTAAAGAGCTATTGTAATGCAAAATAGATATACAATTATTTGCATAATTACTCAACTCTTTTCTCCAATTAAACGTCGATGAAAAACCGGAGCGCGTAAGTTGAAACCTTTTAACATGCTCGACTGAGATAGATCCTTTTCTAATTTTAATATTATATAAATTCTGGAACCATCAACAAGTTGATTGAACAACTCCATTATTCCATACTGTCTGCAATTACATATCAAACTGTGAACACTTCGAATCGCTCTCAGCTGTTTTCATTGTAATTCAAACTGTTTGCGATCACTATATGAATACTTTCTAACTTTTAAACAGTGCATATACGCTCTTAAAAAATCAGTGTAATTCTTTATTCTTATTATTGACCATTAGTAGATATTTACTAATTATATGTGGATTTTCACTTATTATTATAGTTGTTACAAGTATACCACTGATGCGAGTATCAGTGCACATGAACTTTAACTTTCGGCACGTGAAAGACTTGAATTTGTGTTCTTTCACTCAAGTATTTAAAATCAGCAATTCCAATTAATTTCGAACACTTCTCGGCAATTATTTTTCGTCTTTTTTTTATTTCTGCTCTTTTATTTATTTTTTGAAAGTTTTTATATATTTCATTAGAATATACTATTTACCTTTTTTATTTGTCGGTGCGTACCTATAAAGTTCATAATTAAGTTTTAAAATAATACTTTTTTAAAAAGAATTCTTAGTTACGATCTGTTACTGGGAATACCCATTTGAAAATTATATGGAATAATTTTAAGGGTACTTTTACACGGGTATTAAAACTGCCTGTTTTAAACGGGAAATTCGAAGCGACCCTTACTTATTCGATTAAAACTGTTGGCTATTTGTTTTATTTTCGTAAGGATTTATAGATCTAAATACTTTTATAGTCTTCAACAACACAGATGATTATTTTACAATACAACATATAATTACTTAGAGTAAAAGATCACAACTTTATTTAAATTTCACGCTCAATATTTGCACCTTTTAAGAATAACGGACATTTACAGAAAAACTTTAAATCTGTTTTTCGCTTATCAAAGTAAAAGCTTTGAACAAATAAACTTGATATCGACTGTTGCCTATGCAAAGGTCCGCGCTGCACGTTTTTATTTTCTTAATAGAAACGTATTAAAGATACATGAACGATACTTGAAGATTGAAGATTGAAAGATACTTTGAAGCTATCAAAGATTGAAAGAGATAGAAATCCTTAATAATATTGCATCTGCGAAATTACTCAAATACAAAAACTTTAAAAACGAATTCTGGTTAAACTTATAAGTATAACATTATAATAAATTAATTCACATGTCAGAATATCAACCGATAATTTAAAAAAAAAACATCATCGCCAACTGAATTACAAATACACGAATACACAAAACTACTTTTCGATGAACTTTCTAATCCCCAAAACGAAAGCCTGATAATCTCAAATAAGTAAAAAAAAAAAAGCTTCCTGTCCGATACTCACAGACACAAGTGAAACGTAATCGAGCGCGATTCCGTCACACTACCTATAGCACACATAGACTATATTCTATATCGGTATATACTTAAAGTAGCCGATACGTATTCCACTCGCGTGCTATACGCGCCGGCGCGCGCTTTCGCTCTTTTCTCACGCGTGCGTATGATGTCCCCTGCGTGTTCTTTATCATCGGCGCAAAAACACTGTAGCGCGCACTGATTTGCGAGAGGTCACGTGTATATATATATGTATATGTGTAAAAGGGGAAGTCACAGCACGACTGATGATATTTTCCTGCAGAAAAGCGAGGGGGAAAGCGCACGCGCTCCTTCCATTTTCTCTCAATGAAATGCGATATCGGCGAAAAGAGCAAATAAACGGTATCGGTGGCTCCGTTGTCGGGTAGTATATATATATATACCTATAGCATGAGTGCGATTGTAAGAAATGTTTTATTACTTCCCGTTGAAGGTTTTTTTGTTTAATCGTGTAACATGTTTTCTGTGATTTCTTTTGCTTTGTTAGTTTGGATGCAGGGTAGGGTCGTATCAAGTGGAGTATACAGTACAAAAATATCAAAAAAGTGTGATACTTGGACAAAAATAATGGAGTTTTGATCTAAAATTTTTGATACTTTTTACGATGACAGCTTGTCATATTTCGCAGAGCAAGTAGCTCCTTATAAGTCATACTTTTTCAGTCATAACTCATGTTATAGAGTTTTCAGTCAATGGTTATTACAGGAGCATTGCATCGCCATAATTCATTTTAATTTGAGGAATAAGAGAACTCTATTGTAGCTATAATGATAAAAGTTTATTAGATTATATAGTATAGTTAATGGGTATAAACTCTTTTATTTTTCACCATGATTCGGGTTTCTACATATTACTTACTAAATTTAATTGCATACTCAATAAAAATAATAAATACACAATTACGTCGTTCCATAATCACCTACCGTTTTTCTTTATCAGTATAAAACGTTTCCAATATTCTACAGTACATTTTAGCTTTTCATTTAACCGAAACAAGCATAAATTTTATTGATTTTGTAACATCACAGCACTATCATCACTGTAATCCACGCACTATTTATCCTATAAAAATCATGTCCATGCACATACATACATATAAGATCCCCCGCAATCCACAAATCTGATATAAATTCGCCACAGTACATATACAAAATCATTTATACACACACTCGCTCCCCTGAACCTTCTCACAGCCACACGCTATATATATCGCGATCTATTGTTTTTTTCCGCAAGAAAGCCGCGAGTGAAAGATGCATATAATAGACGTTAATTAATTCCTCATCACGTGTGTGCGCACGCGCCACAATGCTCTCGTTTCCGACGCTGCTGCAACGCGACGATTTCCTCATGAAAATCGCTCACTTCCACACGTCTTTTTTCCCTCCAATCAACCATACTACTCGTTCTCTTCTACATACTAAAATAAAATACGCGTATATGAGCACAAAAAAAAATATCTAAAATATCGTACGTCGAACCTGCGCCAACATATATTATATACATATATATTTACTTCCGGCGCGATGTCTTTGCGCCGACGAGATAACACCACGATTCTCTCTCCTGTCGTCGTCTCAGATGGCGAAGAAGAACGAATAATATACTTATATACGTGAGCGGCACACTCGCACGTGTATAAGAGGGGAAAAGAAACTGCGCGCGAGCAGCGAGCGCCAGGAGAAACGGTGGACTAGTTTTCGCCGGCCGCGCGTGTGTCTTCTTTCTCTCCCGTGTGCACCATACACACTCACACACAGTCTCTGCGTCCCGCGGTTCAGTTCGAGGATCTCAACGAGTGCGGAAACATCCGCGTATGTGCAGAGTGCGTTACCGGCTGTAGACATGACGCGATCTCCTTTTTTCTCTTTATAACGTGCGGTTTGCGAAATGATTGCCCATAAGCTGGGATAAAGTTGTTTGTTGATTTTCGGCGGGGGATTTCGTGTATATAGTGCAGCGGGGGTGCGTATATACGAATAAAGTGCGTGCGTGCGGTTGGAATTGTGACGATTGTGAAAACACGGTGATGATTAACGACGTTCCAGATGATTAAGTTTTATAAGGAGGTGAGTTTTCTTTTTTTTTGTGTGTTTTATGTGGTGGTTAACTGGTGAGGTGGTTTTTTTTTTTATTATTGGGGTAATGGGAGTTGGCGTTAGTGTGAATTAAACGATTATAGCGTACTAATATAGATAATAAAAAGTAGAATTTTTAAACAGAGTTTGTGTTATGTTATGGCCCCATTGATATATGATGAATACTTTAAAATCTTTTACTGAAAATAATATTTTTAGATACTTTTTCACCCTTTCCAGTGAAATTCAATGAATAATTATTAATTTATGCTCAAATAATATCTTTATTGGAGAATTATTCACAATTACAATGGTATTTACTGATTTACTGTAAAGAACTTTCCAAAATATCCAGTTCCCTATTTTAGTTGAAATTTTGAAAAAGTGTAAATTTGTATTAAATTTTAAACGAGTGTTTAAATTAAACGAATAATTCTTATCTTACTACATACAGACATGTACGCATAGGCATTTTCATTTACATGGCTCTCATTGAAAGTTTTCATTATTAATTTTTCTAATAAAGAGACTCTATGAATTTAAAGTGTTTAAGCACTAAATCATTTATATTTTTTATCATTGATGAATTATTGACGCACTAAACGTGAATGTGATGGTATATACTTTAATATAATAGTGCATATATCGTAAAATCAAGTGTTATATTATAGTCTTTACGCATATAGATCATAAACTTCACTTTAATTATTAAATAAATTTTGTACTGCTTCCACGTCAATCTCGCATGATTAATGAAGCTGAGTTTTGAAGCGAGAAAGTTTCGCATGCGCATGAGGACCGCGACAACGTTGCCATTCGAGAGAAAAAAAATCTTCGATAGACAATTTACAATCACCGGATTAGCAATTTTTTCCAATTTACGACTGGACGCGAAAATGAAAGTTTTTCACCTTGCGACCGCTTCTTTCTTTAAACCAGTTCTCTTCTAATGTCGTCTGACATTTTCATTTTTTGATTAATGTGTTTTAGGATTGAAACTGTCGTACGTTATAAAACTGATATATAGCGAGGGTATAAAACTGACGTTTAGAACATTGTTGTTAATTAAAATTTCGCGCGCGGATTTATAGTTGCTTAGTAGAAAGTTAATAGTATATATATAAAATTGATGATTTGCTTGATATGTACTAACGATAAAACGCTGATAAAGCTCAATTCATTCGTTGACACTCATATTTTCAAAGAGTTATATATAATAATCAGTCACTCTATATAAGTATATATACAGCCACTAAAGATATAAGAAGTATACTTTTTAAAATAAACAGCGTCTTTCTGAATAATTATACATCTTTCGCAACAACAATTTAAATACTTTACCCCCGTAGCACGCGCATATACCCCTTCCCCCATAAAAATAATTCATGAAAAATACCTGGATAAGAGGCGGGAATTAAGAAAACACTTTGAAAAATAAGCTTTAATAACGTCGCCATTAGCTCCCTCTCTCTCTCTTTCCTTCTGTTGCGATGCAATAAAGAAGAAGCGAGAGACAGCGAGAGTCTCAGTCCGTCGTCATTCACCAGGAAATCCGAAAAAATTGCTGGAATCCTGAAGTTTTCACGGCGCAATTACACGCGTATAATGGCCCGCGCGAGCGCGCATTGTCTTTTCTAATAAGACCTCGCCGCGAGCAGCGTAAGTACACGGACAGATCCTTTTCTCGGACGATTACTCATACTTCCCTCCGTGCATCGTTTACTTCTCCCTTTTGCTCCTTTCTCTCTCTTTCTTTCTCTCTCGCATCCTTGCACTGCCTCTCGTCTGTCTTGTGTGCAAGCGTGACGCGCGGAATTCATTTTCATCGCTCCGCAATGAGGGACTTTTAACGCGGCGCCAATGGTAATGTGACTTTTTCTCCGCTGGTTTCAAGTCGTGTATAGTTTGAATTAATTCTTCAGGCTCGTGTGTTTTTCTTTTTAAAATGGATTGAATTTTTTTGAATGGATGTTGCTCGTTTTATTGTAAATGAAGAGAATTATACTTTTTAATGCGATACTAATATGATTTTTCCGGTATTGCGCAGTTCTTTAATTTAAAAGTAAAATATATATATAATACTTCTTTTACGTATTTTAAAGATTATGGTTAAATTAAAAGCAAATATATAAGATGATCATAGATTTGCCGTTTGAGAAACACCTGCAGTAACACCTATAAAACTTATTATTATAATTCAGTGAAAATCTATAATCATAGAAAAAGCGTTACTAATGACTTTACCGTGCTTCTTTACCATTCTTTATATATATTTTATCAAGCTATTCGTTACGAGTAGATGCGTTCAACTCTAAGATCAGTTCGATAAGAAAATTTAATGTGAATCTATCATAGTTATGGGATTCTAGCCATAATCTTGTATAAATCAGCGAAATAGTTATAGTATGGGAAAAGTCTTTCGTCGCGACGTATAAACAAGCAATAACTCTTCAGACTATTTAATGTTTTTCTACAGTCATTTCCAGTATAGGTGATTTCCTATACCACAAGAGTCGTTGACTCGGTTTTATGTATCCATCACCATTATGAAAATACACGTCGTTTAAACTATATTTATATTTCCCGTCGTCAATTTCACCTTTGACGATGATCCCACCGAACTCCGCAATTACGTAAGAACGTCGAAAAAAGCTTATAACGAAATAGCCAATATTAAACCGTTTAGAATCAGTATACAGCGAAATAAGAAAAATCTGTCGATATCTCATAACTAAAATCAATCCTTTCTTTTTTTGTAATCCTATATATAAGCGGTCAATCACATTTGCGCTTTAATTTTGATCCTTACGCACGCACATTTACTCTCGAGCTCACGTATATATATACATTAAAATTACAACCTTCACGCTTAACTCATCAGAGCATCATATCCAATAAATCATCTCCTGCATATAGCATTGCAAAAAACAAAAGCATCCAATTTTCAGCCTTGTTATCCTGGATGCGCGCTCGATGCTCGCGCTCTGCTGAAATATACTAAACATCCCACGTACGCGGCTTGAAATTTATTAATTATATAATGATTTATAGTTACGACACAGCCGTAGAGACCTAAAATAAACCCACCCTATAAATATACTCGTTCGTATAACATCGCGTGGCATGCATACACGTATCCCTATACCGTCTCTTCTCTTTTCCTTCTACGTGCGTTACGTACCATATATACCTATATATACATGCGCAAACGCGTCTCTTCTCTTTGCTCTGCATACCGATGCGCTCGCTCGTGTGCGACGCTTAAGGTGCGAACGGGGTATATTACGACGACGCGCGCTTGCGCATCTGTTGCGCGTCTCTTTCGTATTCTCTTTCTCTCTCTCTCGACAAAAGCCTATGGTTATGAGCGATTCGAGGTCGGAAAGTGGCAGAAAAGTGCGCGAGCGTCGGCAGTCGTGTGTATATAATTACTTAATCGCCCATACGCGTAATAATTAGCTCGCGAATGGTTGGCGCGTCTGGTCGTGCTTTTTTTTTTAATGGATATTGCCTACAATGAACTTGAATGTTTAAGATCTTTTTCTTTTTTTAATGGATGGTTATGCACTTTGGTTATCGTCGGCGACTGTTACTTGATGGCGTTAGAGTTGCGAGTGGAAAAAGTAACTCGATTTACTAATCTGTTGCCGTACATTGTGCGTTATACCAATATATCTTATATTTGCAATTTAAAATATTGCTACGATAAATCATAAGAAATAACACGAAATAAAACCAAACTTTAATTGGTTTTCTTTATTGCGATATATGGAAACGCAACGTTTTTTTAAGGTCAATTTTACGATGATGGACAGTTACAAATGTTTTTAAATTGTGTAGAATAATACTTATGAAATATTTAATAAGAATTATAGTTGAAAGAATTAATCAAGTAACTCAAAAAAACTTAAGTTTCAATTGCTTAAGAAAATGTATATGAATTTGACGTACTTGTTTGAGAATACATTTTGTTGTTCCTAAAAAAATATAATGTTTTTGTATAAAGTTATCGTTGAGTAAAGTTGTACAGCAAATGATTCTGTATATAAATATTTCATATCTGGATTAGCAATATATATGGGCTATTTTAGTTTTTCCAATCAATGTGTTATACAAAAAGTTTCAGGATTTTGAGTAAAAAAATGGCAAAAGTTGAATTTTCACCAAAAATTACAAAAAATAAGAATTTTTCATGTGCAATAACTTTTGTAATTATTGAAATATTGCTCTGAAAATTTAGGAACATGTTTTTTTTATAAAAAACTAAGTGTCTACAAATTTTGAGCTGCTCAGTTCACCTGAAATAGCCCATATATTTATACTTTCAATCAAAATTTAGTTATACACGGACAAAAATGTTGTAGTAAAAATTGCCATGTTTAATTATAAAAAAGAGACAGATTGAAAATATCAAAAACTTGCTATAATTTATGAGAAATTTTGAGATTTTGGAGTCAAATATGGTATAGTTTTTACTATTTCAAGGTCAGCTTTTTAAAATACACTTACAATATCTGTCAAGCAAAATATAACACACTTTGTTACAACTTCATTTGAAAATCCTTTCTTTCCGTAGCTGTCCACTCGTATATATAGTAGTACTCTCACACAAACCCATCATCACTGCGCTGCGCGGCCTTCGCGCCCCTGAAGTATGACAGCACCTCGGCGCGCACTGCACCACGAGCTCGCATTCTTTCGGCTGACGCGTTACATGTATACACTCTCTTTTTCCCCTTTCGCGCACACATTATACGCACCTGTGCTCTTTCGAGGAAGAAGCGCGCACAGGTATACAAAGCTGTGTGCGTTGCAATATACATCGTGCTTTTTTTTCAAACAAAGGGTCCACAAAGACACGGTAATTTCTGAACGATCAACCTTGATATAGGTATGTGTGTATATATATATACCGAAGCCGATCATTTTCGTTGAACCAAACAAGTGCAAGGGCAGCTACTCAATGTATATATAAATGCGTATATATTCGAGTGCGCGGGTATTGATACGTTGTTACTCACCGTATTTGGGTCGACTCGGCGCGTATTTACGCGCTGGATCGGTGTGTGATTAAGTGCTCGACTGCGAGGGAGCGTTTTTGAGAGGTCCGTATAACGTCGATCGCAAGCAAGTTGTGTATATATGTACGCGTATATTATATAGCCTTATTTTTCAACTGCCTGGCCTTGTAAGACAGAAGCAAAAAATGCGTGATTTTTATAAGTGACATCGATTAAATGATTAATTCAATGCAAGGCGAAAGGGCTTTTATATATGTGAATTTCCCACGGGTAACTTTATTTATTATAATAAAGAGACGGTTTGTCAAAGGAATATACATAATATTAAAGATTTTTCCATAAACAAGTTTGTATACATTTGCATTTTTGTTAATAATAGCGATCGTGAAGTAAAATGTGTATACAATACGCGATATAGTTTGAAAAGTAATTCATTCAGATCGTCCTCGTTACGCGCGCTTGTATGTCAAAGATAACGAAAGTGCACTCGCAGTCTCATTTTAAAGTTAAGTCGGTGATGAACGTAACTGAAGCTTGAAGAATGAAATTTATACGTGAAAAAGTCTTCATTTCACGCGTTATGAAATTTCTTATTAAGACCTAACTCGCGGGAATTAGTTTTTTTTTAGAACAATGAAGTAGTGAGTACTGATTTAAAATTATATCAGTAACCTAATTATATACTTATCTTAATAAGTATTGAAAAACACCTTTTAATGTGAAGCGTAAAGACATAATACCTCTAATTACTTCACGGAAATTAAATAAACATTTATATTATATCAGTAATATATTGTTAAAGTATTATTAGTGTTAATAGTATATTTATGTGGAGTTCATAGAATGTCGAAAACATTTATTTTAATTTCTAACTACAATTTTTTTCCTTTCTAACGACGCAAGGTATTGTAAAACAAAAAAGAAGAGACATAAACTTTTACGTGCTGAAGTGGTAAAGACAATGGTGAAACATGAGATAGTAATTTATTCATATAAATATATAATTTAAATGTACACAAATAAATTAGGATTGCAGTTACATAAATTAATATCAATTTGTATAATAAGAAAGCCTCATGTTACTTTGTAATACCAGGAATTATATATTTCTATAAAGAATCGACTTAAAAAATGAATTGTAAAGAAATCTGAAATTTATATCAGCTATAAAAGTTGTATAATACTATCATAAACAATGAATCATATGAAGCTATTTTTGAAAAATTATAGTTATATCATGTCGTCGCTCTGGAGGAGCCACCTCACACGCGATTTTTTTTTCTCGAAATTTAGGTTGGTAACACCTTTGAATGGGAAAATGTCTCGGACATAAAAATTTAGATGACAAAATTTTCGCATATTAATATATTTATAGACTGTACATTGATTATAAAATATGTTATGCATATTTTAACGTAAATATATTTAGTACAAAATATTAAATGTGAAAACTTACTTTGTATTTAAGGGAAAAGAAAAAATTAGCCAGTTTATATATGAGTCTGGTTTTACTTTTAGTCATTTTTTGTATACATCTATTTATCACAAAAGCTAATTTTTTAAAAACATTTAAATAATGTTTCTTAGCAAACCGCTGATGATTTTTTATAGGTAAAAAAGCTCAAATGTACAGTCTATAAATATATTAATATGCGATTAATATGCGAAAACATTCTCATCTAATTTTTTATTTAATTTCAATGGTGTTACCAACCAAAATTTCGAGAAAAAAAAATCGCGTGTGAGATGGTTCCTTTTTGAAGCGGACGCTGAGATAGCTCCCTTTTAATCCAGAGCGACGATATATAGACGTACCTACCTCGAAATAAATAACGATACAAAGTGTTGACTTTCAATTTTTGTGTGAATACTGTACAAGTTAACAGTAAAATTCATAAACATTAACACAAAAACATACACTTTTATTATATCACCAAAACTTTTACATAATCAACAATTTTGAATGCACACACATATGCATATAAGCTTGCATAATATTTTGGATATTTCACGACCATGAATTTATTTTTACGGTACCACACCGTCACCGTGAACCTCGAGTATATCCGAATTTATCTGCGATCGTCGAAATAACGGAATAATCGTGGCCCACGTACGCGTGTTGTATATCCGCTCCCCCCCCCTGTCCATTACAAAATTGTCAAGGTTCCAAACAAAGGAGGCCCACCATGTGATTATGAAAGCATTCTAATATCAAATGAACCCTATTCACTTGTGTAACAGCATAAACAAAGAATGCTGCTCCACTTACGCTCTTAAGATATAGCCCATTTTTCACATACATAGGTACAGTTGAAGGCGTTTATTTCGTTCTATTACAATGTACAGTTTGTGCGCTGCTACTGCTGCTGTTAAGAGAGAATTACCATGTGTTTTTGAGCTAATTAATTCAAATAACGTATACTTTGCGCGAGGCCAAGATTTCCACGTCGAGGAATATTTTTGCAATAAAAGTTACAAATTTCGTGGCAAAATTTATACGTAATAGTCTAACTGACAACGATATATCCAATTATAATACGTTAAAATTTTATACTCTCTCGGCCTAAAGTCTTTCATTTTGACCATCCACAACCACTTTATCAGGAAATTACCCAAACTCCGAAACTTTAGCTGATATATACTCACGCCGCATCAGAGAACAACGCAATTATAGAGCTGAGGGCTCACGTAAATAACACCCTTTTTCGCTCTAGTCGCGCGTGCGTGCATAAATTAGCCTCGTTTCGCTGAATACGGGAGGTGCACACACATATATATATATATAGTCCGCGGTTGCGCGAAAGAGAGGAGAGAGAGAGAGAGGAAAAAACGGTTCGCTCGTGCAGTTATAAGACAGTGTGAGAAAATACGGGGGAGAGCTCAGAGCGCGTAAATGGGTATGGAATTGTCTGCACGGAGAGAGAGAGAGAGAAAGAAAATTAAAGCAAATGTTACGTGGTTTCTGGGGAGCGCGCTGGTGCAATATACCGTGCCGCGTGTGTATTGTCTGCGATGATCACATTGTGTTGTTCCGTATGTGTATATATGTATATACACGAAACTTCGAAACTCGCGCAAAGGACTGCTTTCAGTGTTTTGGTGATTTAATGGTTCTCCAAGTCTTACGTAAGATTTTTTTTTGCATCTTTTTAATTCTTTTTGTTTTCGAAGAATAATCTAAATGTCTTGTGATGTTTTTAACCTACTTTTTTGACATTGTTATTTGGGTGTGTGCTCTGGAGGCGCGGGGAGTTAAAAATTTTAATTAGCGTTTGCATCTTATTTTCCTCACATACGTATAGGTATGTACACACCCCGATCTTCCAAGGTATATGCGGTCTCCATTGTTTGCCTGTTTATTAATGCTTTATTCGAGAACAAAGTCTCCGCATGATGTTTACTCGCATAGAATGTGACATTTACGATAGACACGTTATACCTTTTTATTATATATAAGACAATTTTCTAATGCTAACACCTCTTAACATTTTCTATACAACAGCCATTAACATCTACATTCTAATAATACACTATATATATAAATTAAATATAGAATCAATTTTTCTTTTCAACATATTACATACATTATATAATATACCAAATATCAATTCGTGCCGGTAACCCAGGCCCCTGTATCGCACCATGTATAATACCATCTCACCGGTTCTCGCTCTGCACCTATATACCTCACCTCATCAATTTCCACTCGGCCCCCGCGCGCGCTCGCAGTTCGCTTACAGCACACCCGCGCGCGTCGGCAAAAGCTAAAAAGGTAAGAGAGTAGGTATAGTAGCGATCGCGAACACGCGAACGAAAGGAAGACTCCGAAAAAGAGAGAGGGCAATGCTTGCTGGCGTGCTCTCAAGCACCAAAGAGAAGGGATCGCGCCTCTATATAGGTATATATATACATACACTTCTCTCTTCTTCTCTTCGTTGCCGTCGTCGTCGTCGTTGTCCTCTTACTTGGCCTGCGCGGCGAAAGCGCTCGTCGCTGTCGGGAATCCAGGACGGAATCCGCGCGAGTCTGCTGCTGCTGCTGCCGCCTCTTCGCGAATATGGAGAGAGAGAAAGAGGGAAAAGGCGCAGCGTGCGCGCATCATGCACTGCAACTGCGCGCGCAGAGGTTTTTGGTTGTGGATTATGTAGCGTGCTGATGTATATGTATATAGGTATAACGATGAGGTCTTGATGGTTTATTAGGTCGTTTTAAATTGGTTGTGTAGCTTGATCAGAGAGATCGAGAGTGATTGGCGTTCGTAGTTACTGTCGTTTGTCAATGTTCTAGGAGAGTATATTGGTTACAATTTATTATAAGTTTCTTTTTGGTTCATTGTAATAGTCATGGGTTTCTGTCTAATGATACACGTATATGGTTTTAAATGAGTTGATACGGTTATAGTGAAGGTATTAAACGATTTGACAGCTGTCAATATTTTTCATAATTTTTAAATTGGGTGCTACGTTTATGTTATACGCGAAGATTATGATCTTTTAAATTTCCTAAAGCGTTTGCCACTTTTATGAAACCGCTTTGCATTATCAGCGAAATCTCTGACGTTACAACATAATGAATCTTAATGTATATATAAGTTAACGTAAGAAAATTCTTGTGAACAATTATATTTGCGAAATAAACATTATTTATACTTGTGACACATGTTTATTATTAAAAAATAATAAATTATCTTTGAATTAAATTTGGTTTTCGCTTTATTATACATTTAATCAATTCGTTATTTAAAATAAATTCGAAACGTTTGAGGCTTTTTTTTTAGCCAAGAAATGTGGAGATCTAATTCGGAGTGTTAAAAGTTAGCGAAATGAACATATAAGTGGTGGCTTCAATCAAATATTGCCTTGCGGTTGGCAGAAACGTGTTGGAGAACTTAGTATGTCTTAGCAGGAAATAATGGGCTTGATATAGCTAAGACCAAATAACGTTGCTTCTGGCAAGTCTGCAAGTGGTTTTATGGTACAATCAAGTGTTTTCTCACTTTTACGTAATTTAAATTCAGAGTTATTCGACTTTTTTTAAAGCGCTGTACGAGATTTAACGAGTTAGAACTAATTATGTAAAAAGTATTATACAGATGCTCGGTAAATGGTAGAAGAATGTAGCTTAATGTGATACATTGAATACGATTGAAAGTCTCAATTAAACAAATAAATAATATTCAGTTGTAAAGTATACCAGAAATAAAAAGGTTGTTCTGGAGAAATTTTAAAATTGTATTTATAAAAGTTATAGATGAATTATGCTGGAATAAAATTTTATGGTGGAAATGTTGATTATTCAAGTTTCACGAAATCCATTTAAGATTCACTATCTCATTAGAAGGCCTAATTATATACGTATTAGGATCAAATACAAGAACTACAGCTTTCGCAGAAATCAATTACACGTCTTTTTCACGTTTCCCAATAATTCGATTAAAAAACGTTCTCCGGACATTTCGAGAAAATCGAAGCTCGAATTATATCCGTTAAACTTCTCATTTTGCTACTAAAATATACAGATAACAAAAGCCTCCATAATACCACTCACCCATTAAAATTTTTCAAAGATATACCGATCAGTGTTCACGATCCTTGAACCCTAAACACTAAAAAAAAAAGACACCTGCACCGCCCCATATTTACACGCGGGGGTTATTACCATCGGCGCCAGTATATATCCATCTCACCAAATCTCACACGTTCCCACACGAACCTAAGGCGAGAAAAAGAAAAACAAGAATCCTGGAGAGAGACTATAAGGAATCCACAAAATCGGCTGTCACTTTCTCTCTCCCAAAGTGTATATATACATATATATATAGAAAAAAAACCGGCAATAAAGCTATTAGCCGCCCAGTACAACTGACTCTAGCCGCGCTATACAAATCTTTACGGCGCGTTTATATCTCGCCCGCGTATAGGTCCCGGAAAAAGTGAAAATGCCGCTAAGAATGCCATAAACCATGCACACACGTATACATACATCGAAAAAGGAAAAACATATACAGGTAGACAGGTAGACAGTAGTACCAAAAGCTACCATATCTTATGTATGTGTGTCTTGTCAGTTTGTAAAAGCTGTACAACACATATATATACAGGGGACACATCGGTGCGTAAAAACCTCTGCTGCTGTACAGCGGGGAGGATCTCAGTAGTATATACACACACACACACATGGAGTATGCGCGCATTGCGATGTATCTCCTTTCTCCCTCGAACCCGCGCACACACACGTACACATACTAGTGTATACGCGCTAGAGAGAAAGAGAGACAATCGTATATCTATATACATATAGCTCCGTATAAGAGTAAAGGAGATAAGAAACCAGCTTACACATACATACATATAACTGCTCCGGTCGCATATATATATGTGTATAGAGAAAGAAAGCAAATCGCTTCTAATCCATCCCTCTGTCTCCTTCTCTTATACACAGTTCACGTTGCCTCGCCGATGGCAAGAGACACAAGGTGTGGTGTATATAGCACTATATATATATACCTATATATCTACACTTCACGGGGACCGTAAAGAGCCGAGGTACGCGAGCGCGACCGAGCCGACCAATCAACCTCTCTCTCTCTCTCTCTTTCTTTCCACCTGTCCCTTTCCCACCCACACGTATATATACATACACTATCTCACTCGCGTACACACATACATACATATATATACGTAAACCATCAACACACACGCACACACGAAGCGGTGAACGTTCCCCTCTTCCTCGAGAGAGCACATACAGGTATATAGTAAGCGTTATATAGGTATACTCTTCTCTCTTTTGAGTTCGTGGGCCCCTCTCTTGTATATATCTCTGCTCTCCACAACTCCCTCGCCACCGCCGCCGCCGCCGTCTTCCTTTCCAACGCGCTGCTCGCGAGCACCGCGGTCTCTCTTTCCCCTCTCCTTATACCCGCGTGCTGCTGCCTGCTGCTGCTGCTGTCTTTCTCGCGCCGCTCGCCTTCTCACCTTCACCGCGAGAGTGTACAACCCAAGCAAAGCAAGCGAGCAAGCGAGTGAGTGAGTAAGAGAGAGAGAGAGAGAAAGAGAGTAGAGCGTATAGATCGGTATGGTGTGCTGTGCGCTCGCGCGCCGTGGGTATAGAGAGAGAGAGAGAAAGAGAGAAAGAGAGCTTGAGAGCGCGGTTGTAGCGGCAAGCCACGGCAGTATCGTACGGCGCGTCGACGTTCGCCAGTCGCGGCTGTCTTTCTCTCTGTGTATACATGTGTATATAATATAGATATATAACGTATGTATATTATATACAGTTTATACGCGCGGTGGTATAGAGAAACCTGTACCTAAATATCGTGTCCTGGACCTATACAGGTGCTTACAGCTACATCCTTATCGTTGTTATATATTATGTGATGACTTTACGCGCGCGTGTGTATTGTAACCAGTGAGGATCATCATCGCAGACACTTTGATATATGCCATGTGCGGATCAGTACCATCAGATTTAGTAATACCGGTTGTGTATATATATTATACGTAGTTTATACCTAGACACAGACCAAGTGTGATACAAAGAGTAAGATCGGTATCTTGAAAGAGTGGGTACCGCATAGTAGTGTGCTGCCAAGAGAGAAAGAAAGAGAGCCTCTATATATATACGTGCGTGTGTATGTACCGTAGCGCGTACCGTATTGCCGCGCTTAGAAGAAGAAGAAGACGAGGAGCGAGCCTAAGAGGCGACGACGACGACGACAACGTCCTCGACAGATAGTGTATAAGATCTGTGCTCGCGAAGAGGAAGAAGAAGAAGAAGAAGTGCGGTGCGAAGAGGCGCGCGCGCGCACAGAACGATATATATAAGAGAAGCTAGAGGAGAGCGAGCGGCTGAGCTGCTGCTGCTGCTACTCTCTTCTCGCGACTGTTCCGGTGAGTCGATGTGGTATCCCAAGCAAGGGAGTATTTTTTTTTATGTATTTTGGTATATATGGCACATTATTGTGTATAGAGCATAATATATAGCTTAGAGTATAGGAATAGTTTATCGAAAGGTGGTGATTTTGCGCCCGGCGCAAGTTACACCTCGGCGATCTCTCGACGAGGTTAGATGAAAGTACTTTCAGATCTGACACTGTAGAGCTCTGAGACCTGCTGTATGTATACTTTGTGCAGGTTTCGTGAGGCTTGGTGTTAATCTTGATCGGTGGGTTAGCTAATGACTGCTATATGGGTGGTTTTAAGAATATTACCTTTGATTTCATATATTCGTCTATTACATTATTATAAGTATGACGGGCCGTTAAATTTAGATTGTTGCTTTGAACGGATAAAGAAAAACAGTTTTAGCTCGGGTATATATATATATATATATATATATATATATAGAGAAAATACAGCTTTGACCTGGCTTACTTTAAAATGCATTTTCAACATTGTTACACCGCTACTCGACGACGCCATGCGCTGCTTCAACCGTATAAGTGCGCGCAGAGGAGAGGACATTATTAGCTGCTCCAGTACACATAGTAGCGCATATATAGCAAAGCGCGCGCGCGCGTAAGGCGGACTAGAGAGAGAGAGAGAGAGCAAAGCGCAATCTGCAGTTGCCGTGCCCAAGCGGAGTTCTATATATAAGTTGGGGCGTCTTATTATAGGATTATAAATTGGCAAGAGGTTGATAGGAAATAAAAAGGATGGTATATATGCTTTTTTTTTGTTTAGACGTTTGTACGGTACGATTAAAAGGTAAAAATATATATATGACAAGATACGTATATAGGTTTAACAGAGACAAGAATTTTCCATGAATATCAGACCTGCGTCGAGTCGTAAAAGTTTCTTTTCGAAAAACTAAATAAACGCCTCAGTATATACGTGCGAATTCGAGCAATGCCTAATCAGTCTTCGCTGTTCCAAACGAGGTACGTAACTGGACAGCGTCTATGTAACCGGTAATTGCTCGAATTTCGACAAAAGTCTATACATGAGTGCAAGTATTACGAAATATATATATATATATATATATATATATATGCTAGCAGTAAAAAAAATAAAAGAGAACTTTTCTTAAATTGCTACTAAGCTGGACCACAGGATTATACTTCCTGGATTGTAAAAGAAGTTTACACATAGCCGAAATAAACATGGGTGTATGGATACGGTTAGACTTGAAACGATCTCATACCAACTTTTTCTTGGAACATTCCAAAGTGCAAAATTAATAGGTGGTAGTATCTTTTAAATATCACTTTTCCCCATTATATATACCTTTTCACTAAACGTTTTGAAATTAACCATATAGAAGTATTAATTTACCGTATACAACAAGCGCGAGAACCCAACCTTATGTACATTTATTGTTACCTTTCCGCACCTTCCAACAACTATATATATATATATATATATATATATATATATATATGATTCACCAAAAATTAATACCTATCCCATCGATCGATCCAACTATATATATATATACCATCTCATATATATAGCGATCGCTCGTCTATTATTTTCACGACCCGTGCGCGGCATCGCAACCCATCCTCATCGTTTTTGCTCCAAATGACTTTATAAACGCCGCCGCCATTAAATTATTTCCTAAGCGATCGCTGCGCGGCGATAAGCGGTCAAGGCTCGTTTTCAAAAGAAAGATCGACAAAATCGAGAGAAAGAAGAAGAAGAAGAAGCCGGTGGAGAAGCACAAGCGGCGTACCTATCTACTACACAACAGTGCGCCTGTGGGTATATAGGAAGAAGAGCGCGAGAGAGAGAGGGCGAAAGAGAGAAGAAAGAGGGAGAGAGAGAGAGAGAGAGAGAGATTACGCGCTTTTTTGCCGGGAGCGCGTCGGTCGTTTTCTTATATATATATATATATATAGATATACATATACCAGAGCAAAAGTTGTGTTGTACCTGTTGGTAGACACCGGCACTGTGTACTACTACTACAGTGCGTGCGTGACTTCTCGGATTCTCGATCGCGCGGTCTGTGCGCGCACGCTTTTTGTTATGTGACAGGACCTAACTCATGCTGCCGTTGCCGCGTGTATATATATAGTTATATTTGGAAATTAGACGCTACGAGAGGTTGGATTATTCGATCGATTCGGTCGATAACTGTTTTTCGAACAATTTTTAACGGGATTCGCGCGATGAGGTAATTCGGTAGTTGATAATTGAGCGCGGTGCTGCGGCCTTTCTTATATGCCGAGTGGGCGGGAGCAGCTACGTCGTATATACACGCGGCTATATGCACGATTGGAATTTTAATGGCGATGAGAGCGATTATTTTTTGTTTTCTCTTTTCGTATCGTTTCGAAATAATTATTATTGTTGTTGTTCTTTTTTGTGTAAAATATTAATTGTAAACGGTTCTTTAATATAGTTCGGAGATTAAAAAAAAAACGCTTGGAATGGAATGGTTGCTTGTGTAATATGTAACCATTTTTATTGGTATCGGTATATATCGGTACTTATTTTTGTGATCGTTACTATTTATTGGGTAGCAGGGATATTTGCGGTTTATTTTTACAAAAGTAGGCATTGGCTGTTCATTAATTTATATCCTTACTTACGTGTTTTATCATAAATGAATAAAGATGAAGAAAGATAAATTGATTCGAATTGTAGAGGAAATACAAATCATTGATAATCCAATAAATACTGTATTTACAATCATGTTTTTTTCTTTTATTTATTCAAAAATTGTTGAACATTACAGTAAATTAGAAAGTATCGTGATTCTTTGGCTCGAAATTTTTACACTTTGTATAAAACATAACATTTATTAATGTCACTAAAATTAATACACGTTTGGTAACAAATTGGAATTAATATTTCTCCCAAAAAAAAAAAATTAAAAAAAATAAATAAATTGCATCCTCAATTCGTCGAACCGCGTACAACTTACCTTGACCAAGGCCACTTACCCGAGCAAACTTACCGTAAAAAATATTCCTCATCCTTCTAATAATAAACCCTCCTCTCCCAAAAATAAACCGCCCCTTTCTAAAAATAGCCTTTTCCATATCTTTCTCGTTAACCCAACCCAACCCAACCCAACCCAGCTCCAGGTGTGTGTATATATATATATATATACAGGTACCCTGGCGAGCAGATGAGCTCGCGCAATTAAACTCGTCGTGGCATTAAACTTTTCCACGTAATATACAGCCGTGCACATCGCAAAACGAAGAATATCCCTTGCTTCCCTCTACATATATATATATGCTCACCTCCGATAATTTCCTATTCCTTGCGGTTTTTCTTCCTCCACATGCGCGCGCATTCGAAATAAAATAAAACACGAGCAAGTATATGTGTACTCGTGTATATATATGTGTGTACTTATGTGCGTACGGACTGGTTCTTCATCTCTTATCTTTCTCTTTCTTTCGCCTTGCAAGCGGCGCACATGCGCGTGTATATATATAACGCGTGGTAAAAGAGAGAAAGAGCATGTATGTAAAGCGCGTAAATGGATCACGTACCGCTCGCTCGCGCGCGCGCAGACTGCAGGCAGTATGTATATCGCAGGTGCGCGCAGGTGTACTTTACGCGCGCGCGCTCTTTAAAAGGTCGCGCAAAGCCGCAGAGGAAGTGTACGTGTGTGTGTGTGTGTGGCTGTCGGAAATAGGCTTTTGAATTTTGATTGGACGTTCGGAAGATTGCTATTCGCGAGGTTTATATATATGATGCGATGTTATAGAGTTAAATGTCGATGTGGTGTGTATTAGCGATGCTTATATACATTTAATCAAGTAAAGATATTTTGGAAATGTTCTTAACTATTTTTAACATACTTTTAAAGTTGTCTTTATCACTTTTTTGAGATGAAACTCAATAAATAATTTCAACTTCGGTTTAGAAATGTATCCATTCTAATTACTTTGATATATTTATAAAATTTTCTCTAACTATTATAAAAATCACAAGTCTCATTAAGAACGAACAGTCAACGAAAAAAAGACTCTTTGTCGTATCGTTATCCACGTGTATATATACATATTTACCTACTTAGCGATAAAGAAAAAAAAATGTCATTTTCTCTTCCTCTCTCAAAACGATTCCGCCTCAATTTCAAATTACCTTTTTGAACTGAATGCGTTGTAGTATATACCTATATATACAAAGACATACACGCATGATGCATGCGGTGCGCGCAAAGACTGTGTAGAAGCGAGAGCATTTGCGGCCGACAACATATAATGCGAGAGAGAGATTCAGGTAGCGAGGTTAAGCATGCCCGAGCCTCGCGTCCGCGATCCTCTTTCTCTCTCGCTCGCGTGTGTGGTATATACAAGATATGTGTGCGTGTATGCTTTCTTCTTCCTTCGAGTATATATGTATACAAGTGTAGTATAGTATACGCATTATATTAAAGGCGGTTGGCCGCTGAAATAAATCGGTACTTTTAAACGCTCATGCGCGCTGCGTGAAGCTACTGGGTTTAAATGGTGTACATATAGGGATTAGCCATTGAATAGTTATGTTTCTGTGTGTGTATGTTTTTAGAGTTGTGACGCTGGTTAAGTGTGTTTAGGCAGATTTCAGATTAGTGGAGTATTTAGGATTAATGTTTACGAGGTCTTATTTCTATTTTCTTGTATATGAATTTATTAAGTTTTATTCAAGTGATACGGGATAAATTATTTAACCAGTTTTAATTTAGTGCTAGACGTAAGTATACGAAGTCTTTTTGAAGAAACACATCGGGCGTTTGAAATTAAAATGAATATTTTAAACTAGCGATTCTTGTACAGAACGAGTTTCTGTATTTTTTACTTTTTCAAATTTATTAGTGTGATACATACTTAATGAATATATTTATTTTCCATAGTGAAATTTCACTTGTATACAAATATTTGATTTTTAACATAGTAAAACAGGAATAAGTTTAGTAACTATGTATTTAAAATAAAACCACCGGAATATTATTAAAAAATTAAGAAAGTAAACTTCTTTTAAAGATAACAATTGATTATTTAGATGTCAATTATTTTTAGTAAATCCATTTACTGCTTGAATATAAATGTCAATTATAGAAGTTAGCCAATTTTCAGTTACCTTTACGGCATCTATTTCATAATCGCATGTATATCAGTCAGAAATGAATTTTGGTATTTACACTTCATAAAATGAATATTCTAAGTGCTAGTAAACTTTTAGATGAATTATATTACATTTATATAACAATTTTTGTTAAAAATGCTTCTATTTAATTACCACTTTAGCTATAAAATATTGTTCACTTTCTACCAGCATCTCATAAAAATACCAATTACGTTATCTATAAACTATTTAAGATTTTTCGTGAACCAACAGTCAACGATCCTATTAAAATATAAATTTCCTGCACACATGCAAAGAGTGGCAATTTATTCCGTTTATAATTGCAGTTGACTCATGTGCGAAAATCATTTCCTTGTAATTACTCTCTCCGCAAACAATCTTTTACCTTGCCTCGCTCATTCCTTGCATAAATTTATTCCCTCCATCGCGTATAACTGTACCCAGTTCACACTTTATTTACTATAGAGACGCTCGTCCGTTACCGTTGCACATTTCGCATAATCTCAAAAATAAACATACAGCTATTAAAATAAAAAAAAGAAAAAGAAAAAAATGTGTCACATCCGGTATTTCTATCCAACAACTGCTACGGTCGGCATTTACAGAACTTCACGTAGTTTTACGGTACACTATTAAACGTTTAATGCGATTTTCTTGGTGTACCGGCATTATTATGTCGCAGGGGTTACACATTCGATGAAAAAGATTGCTCAATGAAGTTGTTCGCGTGCGCGGGAACCTCGCGTATATATATATGAATATGTGTCGCGCATTCGGTAGTGTATATAGCGTGAGGCGGATTGATGAGAATGGGGACTCGAGGTGCTAACTTCTATAAAGGAAAAAGGTCGAGCTTACAGTAGGTGTGTATACGTACATACACTTCTGTGTTACGTTGGATTTTCGTGCATTGTGCTTCATTACAATTGCAATTGTATAACAATACCGTGGTTGTGAACTCGTATACTTTTTTTCTCCCTCTCTCTCTCTCTCTCCTTTCGAAATGTATTAATAAAAAGGGGTATTCAGAATGGCTCTGCAATAAAATAGATAGATAAAAGCATTTCAGGATTTCGAATGGCATAGTAAGACACTAGGTGTAAAAAAAAATTTGAAAAATTATCATATGAATGTGCGTGCTATCTTCGGCTGGTATCAACATCTTTATGAAGTATTTAATTCTTACCTTCACCTCTTAATGGTTATTTAAGAGTTAAATATCTATCTGCATTTGCATTTGAAAAGGTTAAGAATGCAGTGACAGTGTGGTGAAGGTATTTTTAAAATGTTATTGTTGTGAAGCGTCTTAATTAACAAAGAAGCTCTTCTTCGACATCAATTATCAATCAATTACGATACAAATCTTTTAATAATAAGATTTTTTTTGAACGATCATTAAAACACGCTCTACCGTTATTTCTAAATTTAGTTATAAGCTTCATGGAAAATAATCTTTTCGTATAATATGACCAAAAATTCAAGAAGCACGATAGTGTTTTGATGTCAAATATTTCTATTCCGACTTTTAATTTATCATACTCAATAGTATTATAGAATTTTTATAATTTGTTTCTAACTATAATTTTCTGACCATATATAATCATATAACATAAATATTCGAATTTTCGTCTGTTTGCAGCAAGTGATGGCCCTGCGCGGGAGAAGCGGCAAGGATGTCAAAAAGAGCTCGTACTACGTGTGGTACCTCGGCGCCCGGGAGGCGAAGGGGGTGGACGCGATGCCTGGTGCCATAGACTACCTCCTGGAGCGTGAGCGACTACAGGAGCCTTTCAAGGTCACGCTGCAGGTGAGCCAGTCGCGCCGAGTGCGCCAACGCGTCAAGCGTTACCGTTTCACCTCGCAGCCCACACACGTGTATATATCTATATATGTCTGTGTATATAGATATATAACTTATACACTCGCAGTCGAGCAGTGAATTAATTTTTTTTCTTTAGCTTTTTTCCTTTGCTTCGTGTCCCACCTCGTCTGTGTTTCCGTGTATACTTTTTTCGAGGGGAATTAAGTTGCTTGTTGTCGCCCGTGTGTATATGTATATATATGTATATACACGAGGTGAAGGTTTAACAAGTGCTGTTTTTGGGTTTTTTCGAGAGAACGTATATATAGTCGTGTAAGGAATTTTATTTTTAAGGCGTCATTAATTAGCGATGAATGATGATGTTATTGAAAGAAAGTATAGCGCGATAAAAATTATTTCGAATTCTTACGGTATATGGGTAATTTTGCAAAATTCTTTTGAAAGAATTTGATCGTAAAATGTTGTTTTTGCGCGCGTAAAATGTAAGTAAAATCATTTTACTACTATGAGAAACATTTTTTTAAATTAAGAGAGTCCAAGTGATACAGGGTGAATAATAAATTTCATTGGGGTAAAATAAAATTTCAGAAGAAAAAAATCTTTGAGAAACAATGTTTTTTTAATTGTTTCAAAGAATAGGCAGCTATACTGGTACATTAAATTTACTTGTTAAATTTTGAAATTCATTGCAAACGATATAGTTAAAAATTCTTTACTAAATTATCCATATTATAAATTTTTAAACACATTTAAAATGCTAAACAAACTATACAAATAGAGAATCCAGCGAAATTCCTGTGAAAAGAACACTTTTAATTCTCTCCGCTCGTCACTCTTTCTCGTGACATATACCACGTACCCAAAATAACTTAAAAAAAATATACACAACCTTCCTGTTCCCCCTTTTTCACTTCCACGTGCGTTGACCAGTGAAAGCCACGACCGGCCATCACCAACAACCACGCGAAAAGGTGAGCGCGCCTGCGCGAATTTATCGCTTTAGCCCACATACCGATAGAGAAGAAACTCTCGCGTGCATTCCTCGCCGTTTTTTCACCTGCGCTTTCATCCGTATATACGCGCGTGCGTGGGATTAGGCTGTTTTTGGTATTCGAAAAAGACCTCGTTTCATTTCTTTTTTTTTTCGTTTGTTTCGGTCACCAGCGCTTCCTCTTTCTTTTATCGTGTGCTCAGCTACGCGTGTAAACATGACTACGCACGTATAAGAGGGGGAGATAACGAGGACGAAAGTGATGGCTCGGTGAATATATATGTGGGTGTGGATACGCATATCTATAACGTACTTGACTTTTGTAAAAGTCGGCATATGTAGTAGTGTTTCAGTGGAAAAAGCCGGTTTTATTTTCAAGAGAGAGAAAGGAAAATATTTGTTAGGCGTAGGCGTGGAATTTTGCTGGATTTTTTTTGTACGCACCGCGTTGTTGCTAAATTTAAAGGCGCACTTTTATTCTGGCGTTGGGAAACAAAGAAAATTTATTTTATTCCACCGACGCCGGATGATAATTTCGCGCTGCGTTTCTTTTCTACCGCACAGTGAAAGAAGTTATTATTCGCAATGTCTGCGTGAGCGCGCGCGCGCGTGATTGAGGTAGTGCTCGATGTTAACTTAAATGCTCGTAATTAGATAATTTTTCTTGTTTATATCCGGAACAAAGCGTGTCGTTTGCATATTACGATGGCTCTGAGTATAATTTACGCGTTGAAAGTAATCATCTGTACTTATTGTGAAACATACTTCTCACGCATTATCTGTAAATCATTGTAGTATATGAGTTGTTTCTAATACCGATCAAATCTGATTAAAACAAATTAAAAGCTTCCATGTACATATTATAGATGAAATTGCAGATAATACATATACGAGTAATTGTAAATATATCATTTTATCTTATTACAACGCATATATAATTAATGCTACAATAAATATAATAATATCTATAGAAAAGGCTCGTTATTAATGTACAATACAAAAGAATTACTGTAAACAATTTCTTTTTTTTACTTCCGAAACATTTGTTCAGCGACGGAAGGCTACATTCAATCAACGACGTTACGTGTTTTGAACAAGTGCGCGGGCAATTAACATAAAAATGATTATGCGCCATAAAAACTTTTTACACGCAATGTAGGTTTCCCGGCTCGAAACATATATATCCTCATGAACTCGTGTACATACATCTACACGTAATTTTGACGAAAAATAGCACGCGTGACACTTTATACTTAAGCCTCTCGTTGCAGTAAGATTTCTCCTAATATTCATAAAACTCGAAAGAGGCGACGATAATTGCTTGACTATATACCGTGGAAGTGTCGTGCTTTTCAAAAACGTATCGGAAGTCGATGGGAGATCAGTGATTATTTTTCTTTTTTTTTCTTTTTTTTTTCTTAAACGACCAGTCGCGACCTGGAAAAGTCATCTGCTCGCGTTGTGCGTTATAGCTTTCTACGTTGGAACTGCCTGTGTAATAGAGGGTTTTTTTTCTTCTTCGTGTTGTAAAATGGTTTCTTGGGTATATGATGGTGGTCCGGTTTTTCTTTTCTCTCCTCTGTTTTTGGGATAATTATTTCAATTACGCGAAGTTCGCGGTAAGAATTATGTTGCCACAGGTTAAATATATGTGTTTATACTTTATATACTTTTATGGCCGTAGGTTTAGTTGATAATATGAATTAGTTTTAATACAGTTATACACGATTCTTGGTATACTTTTGACACGAATATTATATGTATAAGAAAAGTAAACTTGTTTGAGCATTGAAATCTTTTTGATTTTAATACCATGTAACTTTTTCCATTGACATAACAGTCAAATTTAACCGCGAATGCTTACCAATCTTACATTAAGAAACGTGAAAGGAAAAGTTTTTCAGATTTCCGATATGGCATAATTCTGATTGAATAATATGTTTTTGGATCGTGTAAACATTCCTTCCGACATAAATACTAATTTACTCGAATATATCTCGCAATTCATTAACTTTATACAAGTTTGATGCGTAAAAGACACTTTGTAGAATGTGACATATACAAAATGAACAATGAAAAATTCTTAATCACTGCACATGATTCAAGAGATTGTCTAATAGCCGATAAAAAGAACCTGTCAAGCAACTGTCACGCTTATAAAAGAAAACATTTAAGAGTTCAAAGACCTCAATTCCATAATTGTCGTCCATCATAACTTCATTATTCCTTTATTCTAGTACCATTACCAAAGATTGGTTTTTACTTCATTGTTAAGAATACTGGAAGGTTCTTTGCGAAAGCTAACCAAAACAAATATCTAACGATTAAAAGTATACACTGCAGTTTCTCCTTTGTCTTCATCTATTTACCATCAGCTCACTCCGCTTGAATAAACCAAATCTCAGTTCGGACATAATACTCAAAGTATTATACTTGGAGAATCTGTCACCGCAAAAACCACGTTACAAAAAGAATAAGAAAAACATCGGACGCGAAACGAAACCTTTCCGAAAACTTTTACCGCATACCATCATCCCACCTGCCACAGAGTGTAAGACACTTCGTGAACGTCGACGTGCTGCTATACGGAACCGCACGCATTGCCGAAAACCAAACCCAACACTTTCTACCTCGTCTCGGCCCCGCCATAAATATACATACACACGTGCGCAGACGGGCTAATCGTTTCTCCCGTCCCAAGAGAGAGAGAGAAAGAGAGAGAGAGAGAAGTCAACGGCCCAATTCGCGGGTGAAACCGCGTGTCAGCTCACGCATGCAAATTGCGGAGGGCCGATGCACCTGATTTCAAATTCCAAGAGTTTCGCGCCTTCAGGGCAAAACGCGCGGTAAAGAGAGGGAGACGGACAGAAAAAGTATAAGAAAGACAGTGGGAGAGAGAGAAAGAGAGGCGGGAAAGGCGTAAAAGTCTTCTGGCTCTCTTTTCACTCTCTCATTTTTTGCTGCTTTTTACGACGCGCGCGCGCTTCGGTCGATCTTTCTCTTTCGCTGTGGTCAACGGCTCTTGGTGCTGTTTTGCCGCTGCACGTCGAAGATCGATCGCAAAGGTGTAGTATGTGAGAGAAAAGGGTTTGGGATATCGTGTTTCTCGAAGGGGAAACGAATATAAGGTACGATGTATGTATAGATAATTTTATTAATATTAAGAGATCGGTTTGATAATTTTGATGGAAATTTTATCGAGTAATGTGAATTTTAATAGGTTTAAATACTTTGAAAAATATTTAGTAAAAATTTACCAAGGCGTTACTGATTTTCTTATAAAGATTCCGCGTTCCGTTTGATTAAATGCATTCAAATTTTATGTATCGAAGCCGTGCCCTTTTCCCATATACATGTTCAATATATATATATATATATATATATACTTTCATTTTTTCGTAGAAAATTCGATTGCTCGCGCCGATCGCTTATCGGTTGCGTTAAAGAAAAAGTACATAAATATACAAGTTAAGATAAGAGAGGGACAGCAGTCGGTTTTACGTAAAAGTTGGGAAACACCGAAAATGTCAACTTGTTCGTTTCTTATTGTGAAAGTAAACGAACTGAGGTTTTAACTCATTTTTATACAAACTATCGTGCTTTATTTGCAACCCCATTTTTTACTTTATTTTCATACAATTTACCGTGAAAGTAAAGAAAGTAATATAAAGTTATCTTATGGTGTTGCGTGAGATATAATTCATTTCGTAATGAAAAGTGAACAAACATCGAAGTGGAAAATTTTGTTGATTTCTGTAACTATATTGGTTACGTTATATTTTATTCAAATACGTATATATTCCAGGAAATGAGGAAGTTTTATTATATGTTAACCTTTCTAACTAGATAGTTTTGAAACATTCCAATTATCATTTGAAAAAAAAAATAAATTACATATCATTTCTATCTACAATTATAATTAAAACAAATTTCAGCTTTTTGATAACAAACTATCGCTAGTCAAATAATACCACTACAAATTTATAATTTTCGTCTATCTTATGTTCAGCAATCGCCAAAGAAAATCAATTACCTTGCTAAGCCATATCATTAGCTTGTCAACCAATCAATATTTCACTCAAACGTCAGCAGCTTCAGCCTAACAATATCCCTCGTCTTCCGTTCGACGTTCCATTCATACATATATACCTATATACGAAATTACACTTGCACGCCTATACTCCGCTCTCGCGTATAGAAAAATCGCCGTTATAATTTCAATCCAGTATACCATCGACGACGGCCAATGCCAATAATAAGACTAATAGCACGATTCCTCCGCGTCTCGCGAGAGAGGGAGAGCAAATGGTACTGTACATAAAATCGTAGCAACGAACTCGTATATATATAATTGACTGCGGCGTGCAAGTCGAATAAGGGAGAGATACGCGATATTCGTATCGTAATGAGAGTAATAGATCCTAATTGCGTGTATATATATACTGTGGTTGGTCCGCGTATCTACTAACGAGCAGATCTCCAGGCGACTCGAATCAATTCGGTGTGCGTCCCGCGAGTCTTTATATAAATCGCTGTTTCGTGCGGTGCGCTGTTTTTTTTCTCTTTCAACTTTCCAGAAAATTCATTTTTCTTCATTAAGGTGCGTTGCTGAACGCGCGCGCGTTTGAAAAATTCATATAGGCCGAGAGACAGAGAGAAAGCTTGCGCGTACTGATTACAGGGAACGCGAGACTTCTTTTTTTTTCTTGTATTTCGACGAATTAGTGTTGGCACCTTCGCGTTCGAAAGGTATCATTTTGAGGAGACGTGTGATTAAATGTTACCAAGTTTAAAATGTAGACGTGATTTTGTCTGTGCGAGTTGAAATGCACGTATATATATGGGTAATTCGAGAAACAAGTGAATATTAATTTGCCTCGTGAAAAACGACTTGAACTTATGTAATTCTAATTTCTTTTAAAATCGGATATATACCATGTGCATTATTATTGCCGTTTACGGCGAGTTGAGATGGTGAAACATCGAGTTGTTTTTACGAGATTTAACGTTTTCTTAATTGGAGTAAAAAGTCCTATAATTGCGGGGTAAGAATGCAAAATTAATTTTTATTTGAAATTATTTTTTTGTCGTTTAGTTGATCGTTATAGAGTTACAGAAATAAAGTTCAATAATCATGCGCAACGTCGTGTACGTGCACAGTATTTTTTAATATATTGTATTTTACAAAAATCACAATGTATGCGCATAAAAAGATAAAAGCAAAATAATAGAAAAAAAAGAGGTGAACGCAGAATAATATACCTATTTTCGTCCTAACAAGAAAGTCCTAATTTTCCCAACAGTGGTACAATTTCCAGTGCATAAACTACCGACTAGCATCAAAGTTACTCTCTGTGCTTCCGGAGACTTCAACGAGGCGCGTCGCCATGAAAGAAAACAGTATGAGATTCGTGCATGCACTCGACCGTGTCAATAAGATTTCATATCTAACGCATGATACCATAAATTGTTTTTCATCTGAAATTCGTATATACACGATAACGTACAATATTTTGATTTTATTTTATTAAAAACAAATTTCAATGGATTACGAGAGAGTGGCAAAGTACTTTAGTATAAGTGACAAAAATAAAGAAAATAGTTGTAATACAGTTAAAAGTGAATTTTAAAGTAGCCGGCACAATAACAAGTTTGTGTAAAAATAACAAATATGAATTTTTAAGTGAACGCGAGTAGTGCTCAAATTTATTTCTTTCCTTTTGTGATTAACTTGACTTACCAAACAACATGATCCGATATATTCTCGACGAAATTAAAAAATTATTTTGTTGACAAATATTGATCTTATGTAATATATTTACTTTCATTTTCAAGATCGCAGACTGCACGAATTAAAAACAATTATGTAAGTTATGAAAAGCAAGTAATGCCAAACTGCATGTCATATGCGATCCAACGTATAATGTTCCATTATTAACGATTATCGTCAAGGTTTATTGGGTTATCGAATATCGTTATGAACATAATTCACATTAACTTTTATGACTACTGCAAAAATATAAAATTTTATTAGAGCATTTAGCATATCATCTTAAATGTAATTTTTTTATTTTGTTAATATAATAAACTTCAAAAGAATTATACAGTTGCACTCTGTTAATTTCCACCGGTGTTGAAAAATAAAATTACTTTGAAACATGTATCTTATCGTATATACCTCAAACAACATTCAGTAAAGAATTCATTTAAAAAAAAATATTAATGTTTTTTTTTTAAGTCCAAGAATATATATAAAATGAATTACATACCTTCGTTTTTTCTACAAATTAATAGTTTACAACGATAAAAACATCTCAATCAAGCCCATATACCCATTCACTTCTTTCGTAACGCGTTTCCTCCATCCCGAGTATACCAGCATCATCACTTGTGTAGCCTCTCATCCCACTTCCTCAAATTAATTAAGATCTCCGGTCCCAAGGTAGCCTCCAAAAATATCTCACGCCACTGCTCGCGGAGTTACGAAACAATATACTTAATCCGCATATCGAGGGGCGAAAGTCGCTGTATAGCCGCAGCCACACGGCGGTTGACCCTGTTATTTGTCGACTCTCTCGCGATCGCTTTCGCGCATATAATATACATATATACAAATGGTACAGTGTTCTACTACTGTCCCGCGCGGTGACATCGATGCTCGGGATATTTCGCATGCGACACATAAGTACGCGTTGGAAAATTGCGAGGAGAATCGTGAGCGGACGCGTTGGTTTCCGTTCAATGATTGAAAGATCGCGGTTTCAGATACGTGTTTAGGATGTCGTTGTGGTTTTCTTTGGATGCGTGATGACTCGGTGCGGTAGGTTATTGTGGTGGTTTCAGCTCGAGAAATATTGATGAATGTGGAATCGTATAATGCGGTTGTGATTAATTTTCATATGGAGGGTATAATCTAGTTTGAATATTGAGTTTTTGTTATTTATGATATATGGTTATTCAAATTACTCTGGTTGAAAATCAACTGTGTTAGTCGAATGGAAGGATTTTTAACAAAAATGAATGTGTACTTAAAATAAGGATTAATATAGTTTTTACTTAAAATATCAATGTCCATCACAGGTAAATGTCAAGTTTGCTTCAGACTGGTAACTATAATTATCAAACGAATGCAGAATATTCGTCTTAGTAATAAAGTTGTTGAAAATTTAGGTAATTCATGGTTAAATTTCTACATAGCTAAATGAATACTATTTTTAAAAAAATACCCTTAAAACTTGAAAAAAAACGTCGATCACATGTTCCATTGTAGTCAACCTTATTTTATGAACAACTAATCAATTACGTTTATACCGCCTATAACCTTTATCACTTATCGCGATAAAGCTAATACACATAATAAAAGATATAACGCGACACCGTGTCTACAACTATATTATTCAATCAACTGGCATCTATAACATTACATCTCGCACCCTATACAACGCGTATATATCTTCATGTCAGCAATCATTTACACATCCCAGTTTCACCTAATCACCACTTTCGTATATATATTATCGCCGTAATTCTGTCAATCCGAATTACCCTCCAATTTGCTATCTTAATAATTCTCGTAATCGTTCATTATATACAACCGTAAGACCAACGACTTCATCTCCGAAAATTAAACCAATCCCAAATTACGCCTTCTAATTGCATAACTCCAAGCGCCGCGCGCCTCTCTGCGCGTGTTTATAACGACGTTGCGTCGTCATTGCCGTCGTCGTCGTCGGTGTCAGACCGATAGAGCACTACAGATAGCGCGACACGCGTCTCTTCCAGATAACAATTATTACGGTGGCCAATTACGAGGCAGTTGCGCCCCGTTGCGACATGGATTAATTAGACGACGTATAAGACGGTATGTACGCGTATAAATTTTAATGCGATCGCGTGCGAGAGAAAAGATGAAGAGACGCGTCCGAGAGAAAACGGGATATATATAGAGGCATGTGTGACGAAGAAGAAGGAGGAGGGGGAGGAGGAAATCGTTTTGTCGTGCTAGCGCCGGGCTAACGGTCTTTTTACCCTGTGCGCGCGCGCGTGTATTTTGCGAAGAACGGATTTTTGCGATTATATGCGCGCACGCGTCGTCGATTATAGTTTGAAGAGTTTACGATTGTGTGATGAAAGAGATTTTAACGGTGCGGTGTTAAGAGATCAGCGCGATAAATTGCGCGAAGCATTGCGAGTAGCTTAGGTACGTCGTCGCGCTGAATGACGTCGTTGTTGTAAGGTATGTTTGCAGTAAATTTCACGCTGCGAGATGGCGGCGAAAGAGATTCATCGTAAATTAGAGACGTTCAACGTTTCAATCGAAAGATTTATTTTACTCGCTGGTTATATTTTTATTCACATGCACATGAATTTATATAAAAGTTTATTTTTAATCTAAACGTATATGTGTGTAGAAAACTGTCTTCTATATTAAATTATTTTTTGTTTACATAATGCTTGTAAAAAATATGAAAGTTTAAATATTTTTTAAAATCTTACATTAAATTGAAAATACAATAGCTCATATATATGTTTTATAACTTACTACCTCTGTAAACCTATGATAAATAATACTTAAATATCCATAAACTTGATAATTTCGTTTTATTATACTAATAAATTTTCGGGAAAATTCCTTTTTCTATATAACATGATAGATACGATTATATAAACTGGAAGCATCTTACATAAAATGTACATCATTCAAAAATTTTGATTAAGATAGACCGACATATACTTCAAATCACATTAGATATACACCTTTGCTTCTTCGTTCGTTCACCTTTACATAATCTAAAAATAAAAGTACAAATGAATAATGCATATATATATGTATACCGCAAATAAAGCTCGCGCGCACGGACTAGCTTATCACGAAATTAATTAATATCAAAATGCAATTTCCCCCTCGGAAATAACAATGTTTGATGCCGCGAATTGTGCAAAACTCGCCGGTATAGTTAAGGACGGGCTGTAATCAGGCAACAGCCGATCCCGGAATTGTCGTCGCGCGCAACCAACAAAAATCTTGCGACTCGTGATGTTTCTCTTCGACCGCAGAGCAATGAAGCTACTGTGCTGCTGCTGTTGCTGCTGAGATTATGTAATAGCAAGGGGCTGACTAATAAAAAGACGAGATTTTCGGTGCAAACGTTGTTTGGGTAATGTGTAGCTGTGGTATAATGGGCTGTTTAAATTCATTAGGTTGGTTTGTTATTTGAAAATTTTCAAGAGGGACTATTAAAGTTTAATTAACGGATGTAGAGATTGTTATTACTCCTTTTCGACGTGACATTTGAATCATTCATAAGGATGTAAAAGCCAAATGAAAATTTATATTCATAAACATTGAAGAGTAATGCAAATTTACTGTGAGCTATGAAAACTTTCAATAATTAATTAGATAGAAAGAAGACTCAAAAGTATTGAAATGGTGTTTACAACATTCTTTATAAGTTGCGAGTGCTTCCTTATTTACTATTGGAAACTTGCTGCCTGGGATGAAAATAACGCTTTTTTTTAAAGATTGTGAAAGTAGTTATTTTTATATAAATAAATCTTTGATGCTGCTTGGGATTCTATTTGATGTATGGAAATTCGAAACAATCGACTACATATTGATAGGTATTAGAGTAAAATTTATATTTCATTATGTAAGTAATAAATATTCTTATAAACGAAAGATCATTATACGAGAATTTAAAACTTATCGTTTTTTAAATATCTATCATTATATTTATAACCATTTTCTTTAATAAATGTATTTTTTAAAATATATAATTTGTAATTTAAAATATATAATTGTAAACATTAAATTATTTTACGAACTAAGAATAATAAATTTAAAAGTATATATAATTCTTCATTTGAAGTTAAACAATTAAAAACAACGCTGTTAACTACCGAAACTACATCTACAATCATGCAGCACAATTACACTGACTTTCTTTCTGAAATAACACTGCCTGAATTACAAAACATATTGCAAAATCCACATTTTGCCGGGAGCCAGACGAAAACGATAAACCTAAAAATTTTATCACACGAAAGAATGCAGTGTCCAAATTATCACTGCCCTCCTGCCACAATGACAATTCAAAAACACCTGGGGAAATTCGGTAATTTTTGGGAAAAAAACTCACACCACTACGTTACAGCACTATCGTAACGTTAATTGTTCGTTGTCGTCGCTATACGACTTATATACACGTGACCTCGTTCCCTCTTATCGCAACGCGAGCGCATACTTTTATTTCGCGACGCACGTTGAAGAAACGTATACAGCAATCAGTACAGATCGTTCCCTACGGATAAGAGCGCATGCGTCTCCCCCGACGTCATTCAATTTCCAGTTTAACTAATACGATTCATTCGCGTTGCTTGGATTGTTACAATCTACTGTATATACGTCTGAGAATTCGCGTGGAATAGTGCGTGTGTATATTACAGTTGCGATGTGAATGGTACTTTTTTTTTCGTTTTATGGAGGGCTATAGGTTGTTTATGGAGCTTAAAAGTGGCGGTATTAACGGTCGCAGGGGAATGCTAATGGATTTTTAGTGTTAATGATGGTAATAGCAATGATTTCGCAGTATAGCAATTGAATATACCGAAGCTTTAAACTTGATAATTTTCGAATAGGCCGCATCGGTTAAAGTATTTCCGATTATCATTCGAATATTTTACGAAGCGACTAATGTTATTCTAATAAGTGAAAACATCCTAATTAATGCTGAAACATATATCAATTTACCATACGTATTATTTCGTGAAATGTAAATAAGAAATTCAACAGACATCTTAACTTCGAGCATAATTATATATACTGTAAATAGCAGCGTTCGAACAAATTTTCCTCTTTCACACGCAAGCAGCAACGCAGGGGCCCCGAAAAAACGCACCATCATCGAAATTAATAAGCCAGTAAGTCATTATAGGTTACTAGGAGATATATACCTCTCAAGGCTCTTTCACTAATCGCGGCAAAACAACAATACCTCGACTAACAAACGATTCTTTAAATGCCGGAACCTCACTCACCGAAAAATTACGCGATTCGTTCAACATACCTTTCGTGTTTCGCAACAATAATATTTGCCGTTTCCCCATCGTATAATCGCGAAAAATCACCGGCAACCGGAATAATTCATAAAGCGTTCGCTTTCCACCGCGTGCGTTTTTTTTTTAATTTCCAACAAGTCCGAGATTCATTGCTAATTAAGTCTCGTACCAAGCCATAAACACATCTTTCTCTCTGTCTTTCTCTTTGATTCTCTCGTAGGGGGAAGTTATGTAAAAAGAGACTTTCATCGAAACTATTCGCCGAATGCGCATCTTCGATCGCTCGCGACTCTCGATTAGACACGCGTGAAAGTCGCAAGCGACGGCCCCGGAGGCTGAATTTTTTTCGAAAGGTGCGGTTTTTTCTCACACACACATGCGTGTGAGCGTGAGTATAGGTATTTATATATATGTATGAGCGGTTTTGATTTTAAATCGAAAGTTCGATTTCTCGCTGACACTTTCGATGTTTCGTGATTTTGTATATGGTATATACAGTGCGCGTCTCTCCACGTGTTGCGTATATATAAACATATATATACTTACATGTGGGTTTTCTGCTGTCTAATGGTCCGAAGTAATGATGAATGGGGGAAATGACTGGCAAGGTTGTAAAATGCCATTAGAGGGTTAAAGCTGAAGCGATTCTTTATTGCTCGCTGTAAACCTTCGTTAGAGGGAAAACGATGTGATTTCTATTTTCATCTCTGGATTTTAATAGAAATTTTCTGTGTTAGTTGTAAATCTGGAAGTAGAGAAAGGTTGAAATTTTCGTTAATATGCTCATTAATGTTTCAAACTATCGGTAGTAATCGTATAAAATACGCTGATAGCAAAATATATTACTTTTATGCAAATGTGTTCATCGTTTCTTGTCACGATGCGTCGACCTTGATTCATTTTATAAGAAAGGTCAAAATGAAAAAATTGAAGAATACGTCATATTGCTATTTTCAGTGTGCGGAAACGCTATCTTACAAAAATGCAGTTTTGAGAACCACTGAGTTATCTGCAGTCATTAACATGTTACTCTTAAATTAGCCAGATATTTCCATAATAAAAGTTAATTAATGAAGCTTAGCGTACCGTTCGATCATGAAAGTTACGGAACATTATTATCGGATGATTCAGACTTTAAAATTATATATATTTTGTTGTTTTTGTTTTGCTGTACAAACGAAAATAGTTTTAAATTACTATTAAATCATGTTAATCAAGATAAATTCTCATAGTAATGTCTAATGTGTGATTTATAACATTATTAAAGTAATTGATTATAATGAAGTACATATTGAAAAAGATATGACAAGCTCTTTTTGTAAATTAAAAGATTACTTATTAATAATTTTAGAATGAATTTATTGAAATTAGGGTTATTATCATTTACAATGTTGAATGGGAAATACGGAATTGTTGCTATTTCTATAATTAAAACTTTTTATCCAATATTTATTGATTTAAAAACAACAGATTTTTAATACCCTTCAATGTATCTATAAAATAAACACATCTAATCGAAACAATTTTCATTCCAGGTTAGCAGCAAAGGCCTGAAAATCATCCAGACTGTTCACCCGGGCGGTTCGACGCGCTCGGCAGTGAAACATCTGGTGCCAGGTCACGCTGTCCTCGCCGCCGTACAGCGCGAGGATGTCGTTGCGGCCACGTTACTGCTGCCCAACCCCGCTACCAACAATCCAGTGCACGTGCACGCTTACAGGTACCTAAATGCCATAGCCTATTCATTTTGTTTTTTTTTATATATCTCGATTCGAATCTAATTGTTTTCAAGGTAGACTTCTTTATAAGTTTACGTCCGATTAACGATTATTATGCTATACCTAATGTAAAAGTATTCGCACCAGCGTTTAATGAAATCTTTCTAAATAATTCTTAATATCGAATAATCTGCCTTTCTAAAAGACGTTTTACAAACAATCAACTACACCAAAAAGGCATCTTTCATCTCTATTTAATAATCTGAAATTCAGACGAGTCACTTTCGTATATTTCGTTACACTCCATTCTTCGATATTTTTTGCCCTCCGATTTCTTCACCTCAAGATCGTTGTGAATAATAGTATACCATCCAATCCACGAATTGAGTGTCGATAATGCGTTTCATTCTAAAACCCATTTTGTCGCTGCGCGCGTCGTCCCGCTAACAATTTTTTTTTCTCCGATCCTCACTTGACGTAATACTATACATCTCTCCCCCTACCTTTATTTCGTCGATTTACAGTAAAAAAAAACCTCTCTGTCTGCTTCGACAAAAGAGTATATAGACACGGTTTAACCGGGTTATCCGTCTGCTTTTCAACCGGCGCGCTTGCTGTGAAATCATCCTCTGTTCTTTTTACCCACTCATCTTACGTAGGCGGAGCGCTTTGTCGTTTTGTAGAATATAACCGATTATTACACGAGTTATATGAGATATATATGAGAACGTTTGCCAATTCATCGTCTTTAAGATAGCTTAAACTGTTAATTAATTGTCATCGGAAGTAGGGTTCTCCGGTTGACACAGATTTTCCATGGAGTTTCTATAGTTTAATGCGGTAATTGTTAATACCGGAAGTTATCCATTCGCTTAAAAGCTTACCATTTATTGAAAATTTCTGAACAATTATATACGGGACATATTAAAAGCCTTTTACGATTACTATATAAAAGAGAACACTGAGTACAATCAAAGATAAAAGAAAAACACCTGCACGTTCACCAGGAACCCGCAAGTTTATGAAAAATCCACACCGCTTATCGCAATCAATCGCACGCACGCATGTGTGTTCTCGATAAACAAAACCGCGCCGATTTCCCGCGTCCGACTTCGTCGATCATGCTTAATTGCCGTTGACCTCGAAAAAATTGTGATCGACCGGCGCACGCGCGCACCACCATACTACATACGTGCATAACAACGATTTAAACTCTCTTTCTCTTCGTCCCTCACACGCGTGCGTGTAACGGTAACGACGTCGAAAGCGCATAATATAAACGCGAGAGAGACTCGCGGTTTGCATATTATGCGCATGCGGAGTCGGTCGTTACCCCTACCGTGAGCTATTTCATTTTTCCATATAGCCTGCAACAGCGGCGCGCGTTAATGATTTTTCGTAATAGCGCATCGCTCACGCGCCGACGGAATAATACTGCGGTGCGCGCAAAAGGTTTTCTTTTTTTTTTGCCTATATGGAAATGAAAATATTGGCGGTGGTTGGTTGGTTGATGCAGTGTATATGAACGTATCTGTGTGTGTGTGTTCTCAGACGTTAACAGTCGTGAGATTGCGCGAGCTTGATTGCGGCTTCGCGGAAGATCTGTCCTGATGTTGTACGGGGAAATAGGGAGAGCAAGGATTTCTTTTTTTTCCAAACCTTTTTCTTGTAGCTATAGTTTTCACGCTATTTGTGAATTTCTCATGCTTGTCGTGTCTGAGGATTAATCGTTCGCCCTACAGAACTAATTATTATTTTTTTGTTATTTTAATTTAATACTCTCTAAAGTTGAATTAGTGAAAAATCCATTATATATTAGTGAGAATTGATCCACCGAGAATTTTCACTATGAATTAGTGGATATTCACTATTTTAAATAGTAAAATTTTACTATTTGAAATAGTGAGATTTTATTATTTAAAATAGTGAATATCCACTAATTCTACGGTGGAGCAATTCTCGCTAATATATAGTGGATTTTTCACTAATTCAACTTTAGAGAGTACTATATTACAGTCTAATTATTTAAAAGATATTGAAATCAGTATAAAAACAGTGAAAAGAAATGTATATTTTACGTTGTAAATACAAGACAAACTATACAATTGAATTTGTCTTAAATAACCCCAGAATTACAGCAGTAATAAGCAGTAAAGTGACAAAACCTTCTTCTTCCCTTCAAATTTAAATTAATAATAATTATTATACAGTGATCCTAAACCAATGGTATACGTATACCTGATAATCAGTGAAAATCAACGTATAATACACTGTTGATTTGGCATCAGTGCATACGTATTGATTCAAATCAACGAATCTCACACTACCACTCGTTTTTTATAACTCATCGTTACACTTCTCTTTACAGATGCGACTCTGTAGAAACGGCAGAGCTGTTAGGCGGTCAGCTGAAGGTGCTCGCCTCGCACTCGGAAGCTGGCGGCGCGATGGCTCGTCAGCTCGGTATTGGCAGCTCTGGATCTCTTGATACGAGGCTGCGAGGTGGTAACTTGGGCAGCGATGGACGTAGTACTCGCGAGAGTGAGTCGTCTGAGGGTAGCGGCGAGTTGAGGCATGTTGCGCCTATACAGACGACGACGATCTACGAGTCGCTTGCCGCCGAACTCAGAGCTAAGTTGGGTAAGTAATGGGCGTTTTTTTTTTATGGAAGAATGAGATGTGTGGTTGAATTGAAAAGATACAGGATATAGTGAGACAGCTGGACTAAATGAATTTTAATAACTACTTCTTTTCGTTTCATTGTGGTTCTTTTTATTTTGTTTATGTATAATAAAATTCGACTTTTAATAAAAAAAGGAAGGGTATAGGAAGAATTATTGAAATGTATGCGACAAGTAGAACTAAGCTTCAGCATATCGGAATCATAATTTTTTTTTATGACTTGTGACACTTCATTGTAGTTAGCGATGATTTATGTGCTATTGTGCGTTTTATAAGTTTATAAATCATGTATAGCTAGTCGAGTCTATAGATACGTCCTCGCTTTATCTCCGACAAAAGAGCTTAAGAGGAGTTTGAAACATATAAATTTTATCATGTTCTATAACAAGTTTTTACGGATTTTTTTTAAAGAGTATGTAAAAGAACAAAAATAATTATTTATTTTTGTTTCAGTTGATTTTCGTTGATAACTATTAAATTTTCTTACGCGGCTGCTTAATAGGATAACAAAACGATATATAATGAATTCTGTAAATAACTCACCTTAATAGCGTAAAAAATTTCTACTTATAATATTAACCGTAACGATTACGACAGCGCAGACATTATTTTTTTAATCAGTTAATCGTAAACGCTTCGCTTATAAAACAACATTATATACTTTGTATATAAAGGAGAAAGGAAAATCCATTTTTTTTTCTCTCTAGATTTATGAATATGCCTTTGTCATAAAATTTGACGACTAGGTAGTCGGCACTGTGCTCCATTTTTGCGCACTTTTGCGCAGTTCACCATAAACTTTAACTGCACAGCGGCGCGCTATCGTTGCTCTGTGATCTGTTTCTCTCACCAAATATAGGCGAAATGGTGAAAGGCGTGGAAAAAAAGGTTTGAGCTCACCTGCGTCGAAAGCTTGTTAAATCGATTGCAGTTATAACGTAATTTTGCTTTTCGAAAAACGACAGTGTTAAGTTGGTTCATTGATCGCGTTTATTAGAGTATCTAGAGAATGTATATATACGATTGATAAATTATTAACTTAAAAGGAAGTTATAACGTAAGATGAGTAGACAGTTGAAATAAAATATAAGTATATAGCAGGAAAGTATAATAATTATGTCTTATGTGAAAAGTTTTTTTTCCAGTGCAGAGCCAAGTAATATTTAATTACGCGTGCGGCGCGAGGATTTTCGTTACATCATTAGCGCGCGTGCCTTTTTTATCAATACGGAATGTTTTCCATCTGTGGTTCAATTCAATTTATTAATTACGAAATTATATAAGTCACTAGAGTGCTTAAATTAGAAACTTTCTTCCTAATATTAGCGCTAAATACATAATACAATCAGATAATACTCGTAATCCACATATATAATAAATAAATACATATATAAAAAATGTTCACACTCCACATACCACGTGACGCGAGTCATTAATCATCAAGTCGAACGAGCGGCTTTTCGAAACCTTCTATCGCTAATTCTTTTTATCAAAGAACAAATGTCCTATTTTCGCTATATACACGTATACATATATGAGCGTGTACATAGTCCGATGTATACCCACGGGATTTCACAACGTACCGATCGACAACTCAATTCACTCGGTCGTTGTCGCGCGTCGTGCACTTCTTTTTCGCGTTTCCACAATAGTCGTGTGTGTGTGTACACTTTTACTTTCACATGAGCGAGAACGCGCGCACCGATAAGAGCTTATAGGCCACCAGAGTTGTATATGACTCGCGTGTATGGAATAAATGAAAAATGACGGTTACGCGACAATAAGAGACGACGACGACGACGACGAGAGACGCTTATCGCGGGAGCGATCGGCAAAAAAAAGTATATGTGCGGTTGTTATGGTTCATGTTGTATCCTAGTGGCACAGAGCCGTCGCAGCGTTTATATATATATATCTGGGTAAAAATGATTTTTTTCCCCTCTTTCGCGTGCGCTGAAACAAATTTTGAAATGGGTATATAAGCTGCCGACGGTGGGATTCCGGGGGATTTTTACGCGCAGCGAACAATGACATATTGTATTGTGTGCCTGTGTGTTGCGGGTATTATGTCGAGTTATGTGTTTTATTCCTTTTGGATTTGAAATCCCGCGGTGAGCGTATAATTCTTGTTAGTTATGTTTAATTGGATCTGATGTAGTTAATTATACCTTTATAAGTCTAATTTTGGAATATAATACTACCTATTATTTGTCTATATTTTATTACATCAGCTGTCTTGCTATACTCGACATTTTCTACTTAGACATTTCCTACCTGCGAATTTAGCCATTCCTTTCTATTAACAAATACTCACCTATCAACATCAGAATTTATTTGAAATTTCAACAACGACCCTTTGCACGCATTCAACCCGAAAATAAAATAACCGAACGCACTTATAATGCAAAATAAAAAAAAAAAAAACTGGACGTCCAATCGTCACCACACGAGCACGCACGTCCACTTTCCATCACTCACCCACCACCACCACTGCAATTACACGTACACAAAGCCCCAATTAACCTCCCCCACCTCTATATTCATTCGACACATCGTCATTCTAGGTAGGGGCAACTCAGCGGACAACGACACGGGCCCGATTCTACTGCCACCGCGCGACTACGACACGGTGCATCGTCAGCGTGGCAACCTCACAGGCATCGAGCTTCGTCGCTGTCTCAATCAGACTATCGTTGGTACCAACGGCGTTGGTAACGGCAACAATATCAACAACAACAACAACAACAATAGCAACAATAATAGCAACAATAACGGCAACAGTGCCATTACGCCAATTGTGGAACGCGGAGGTACGCGTAGTGCTGCGAGCAGTGGTATTGGTTCGGATAGTGCGGCTACGCCACCACCGTACCAAGGACATCATCCGTTAGGACCCAGACCTAGTAGGCCTACCAGGGATTCGTCGTCAGGTGAGTGTCTATTGGTATTTTATTAATTTGTGGGGGATTGTGGTTTGGAATGATATTCAAAAATTTAAACTGATGAATTTAAATTTGTGATTCGTTCGAGTTGATAAATATGTCAAATCCAAATAAATTTTTCCTAACATTTCCCGGGATTGAATAAAAAAAAGTATTGTACTGTTCATTACAAACGAATCTCACTATGTTATCTTGTAAATTCATTCTAAGCAACATTATATTCTGCAAAAAGTCAACCCAATTATAGCAATACTACTGAATTTCCATTAAAAAGCTACTATTATAGCCAAGTTCAAACTGCGAGCAGTAGTATACTACCACGACAGAATCGTTCCCACGCTTCATCTCCCATCACTTAGCATAACATCAGATATAATCCACTCTGCAGTATACATATATATATACACATCCACATCACGACGAAACTGGAACTCGCGCATCGTCATTCGTCGTCGTAGCCGTATATATATGTGCGCTTCCCTCCGCATTCCGCGAAATAGTCTCGCGTGGCAGTCGAGTTTCGCGGAAACAAAAGCGATATTCGACCCTGACATTTTCCCTCTCTTTCTTTCTAGCTCCCTCCATATCTATATACAGCGTATACAGCAACAACGTGTTCCTTCCTCCACTCTTTTCTCGGCCGATTGTCCGAAAGTAGGTTAGCGGAGCACACGTTTGTATGTATACGTATATACACGCGTAGTTGATCGGTACGGATAAGAGCGGTAGAAAGTGTCCGAATGCCTTCTCTCTTTTCCCGCCGATTAGATCTCTTGCGCGAGAGAAGAGGAGGAGAGATCTCGTGCGGCTTTTCAGAGATCCTTTTATTTTTCACTACTATATGGTATAAAAGGGCGAGTGTTCTTCGCGAGGATTATGTAAGTTGGCGGAGAGCGATGATCCATTAAGGGAATGAGTTTTTCTTTTTTTTTTTGAAGGAGAAGCTTGAAAAGGGTAGGACAAGGTTTTCTTTATTGGGCTGAGATAAGAAAGTTTTTTTATTTCTAAGATGTGTAGCTTTCTTGGATTTATTTAGAATAGACAATAGAAGTGAGATAAGAGTGGCAGATTTTGGATGTTAAGTATTCTCCTACTGTTTCAATAATCTAGTTTCGAATGGATCGGTAGGTGTAGATATATTTTGAAAACATATTATCTCGAGGTTTCGGCAAAGTTGAATGAGAGGAAGTTGAGAAAGTACTATGTCAAACTCGGTCGTAACGAGCGACCTTGTAAATACTCCCAGGTTCCAAATTCCAAGATGAAATTTTAACGTAACGTTGCGGTTTATTACCAAATGTTCCCATCTCATTCATTCGAATCTTATTATTATACCCCCATAATAATGTATTTCTTCAACCAAACTATACTAATTAATTAAACCATAAAAGATCAATTCCACATTAACCAATCCCTCTATACGTAATCAAACATACACGAGTACTTGGTAAAACTGTACGAAGAATGCGCAGCTACACATATCCATAACGCGAAACGAAATACCACAACCTAGCAAACAAAAAAAAAACCATCAACACCCACACCACGCGTTCTCTCTCGCATTGCGATCTCTCATCGCGTGAACCATTCACTCTCCCGCAATAATAACAATAACAACAACAACAGCAGCTGCAGCAGCAGTAACAACCATCTCACCTCGCGTTCACCTCAGTCAAGGTATTAGGCAACACCAAAGCCGCGCGCGTGTTGATTCGCGTGTCGCTCGCGCGCGTAATCGTTCCGCATTCGTAACACTCCCTCGCCTTCTCCAAGGATACATACATACATACCTACACATACGTATATACATATATACTGAAGAAAAAGGAGATTCCTTATCTCTCGCAGCGGGTGAAAGTCATCGTCATCGGTGTATATACATACGTGTGTACACTTTATACGCACAATGATATTGGCAAATTGGAAGGGGTATTATTATAGGCGAGAGAGCTGAGTATAATGTATATATAACACTTATATATATATATAGTAGTACGTGTGGCTTCTTCCCGTGAGAATGCGGAAGGAGGACGTATATACGAGATGGGGAAGGAAACTGTAACGCGCGTAGGAAGAAGGAATTCTCGCGGGAGTTGCGGCAATTAGCGATGATGTGCGCGTATATATAAAAGGGATATATATATATATATATATACACTGAGGTGTGCGTAAGTGCATGCACGTGCGCGCGTATATATATACTGCGCAGGGTTTGAGTCATTGTTATATGGCGTTTGTTGGGGCTGCGAGTTTTGTTTCATATACCGTGGGAGAAGGAGAAGTTGCGTTTTTGTGATTGATACTGCGACGGTCGGGGATTTAGTATATAGGGATGTAGGTGATTAATATTACTGTCTATAAAAATTGCCGTACACTATGGTTCCGAAATTGTTAAAATATAAACGTATAAATTAATTTTCATTTTAATCGTACAACTATAAAAAAAAACTGGCCCGTAGAATCCTGTTACCACTACCGCCACGCACTTCTCCAATCCTCTTAATAAAGTCATTTCGCAATTACTTAGCCGCACCGCGTCGTTGTCGCGTGTCTTCGCAAGACGAACCGTCTCCTCTTCCTCGGAAACGTATGTATACGCGCGCTCGTGCAAATTGGCGTCTAGCACTCTATACGAAAATTTCGTCTCTTATCTTCTTCTTCTTCTCTCTCTCTCTTCTCCTACGGTTTACAGTTAATATAACGTTTGTTTATTCTCCGCGCAACTTGCACACTCCCGTTGCGATTACTAATTACCGGGAAAAACGATGGCGCAGCTCTCACCCACGCGTACGTCTCTCTCTCGGATAATTAGCAATTATGCATCTACACACATATACGCTTGTGTATATGGTATATAATTATTAAAAGCTGCAGCCCCCCATGCTTCGATGCATAATTTAATTCGAGAGCAAACGAGCGCGCGCAGTCGCGGGAATTCTCTCCTCTTTGTCTTTAAGGTCGAGGAGAGTAGGAACACAGCTCGCGTTGTTGTTGTTGTCGTTGTAGTTGTTGTCGTACGTTGAAAAATTGCTCTTCTTCCACGACCGACGTTGAAGACGTGAAAGTCAGAGAAAGAAGTGCACACGAAAATCCTCGTTCAGTTTCCGTAATTGAGTTTCTTTTTCTTCACTTGCTATAGAGGTTTGTATACTGTAGCTTTTCACGAAGGGAGTGGTATGTATTATAACTCATATCAAGTGACATCTCATTTGTGCAGGTATATATAACTGCGCGCGTATAGTGAAAGTCGTTTGTACGCGCATATATACACGGAGTATAATTATATATTTTGGTGCAGCATGTTAGAAAATTAGTTGATCTGTTTTTTATTTGCGATTGAGAGGCTAATTTCACGTTGTGATTTATAAAGACACGACGTTTAACCGATTAATAAGCCTAATTGTGAACCAAATCATGCATCATACCGAAGTACGTTGAACTTTTCGTTTAGATCATATATATTACGCAGGCGCGCTTGTCTTATAACAATAAATTTAAGCTTCCCGTTCCAGTTTAATTAAACATCATAATTCTGTCTCCAAATCTCATACCAAAATTTCTAACTCACTCACTCACACATATATATATATATATATATATATATATATACATGGTCTGGCAGGATTAATTTAAAAATCTCTCTCCGCTTCAATTAACCGTTATACAGGCACACTCGCACTGCTGGTCAACGCCGCAGCACAACCTTTCAGCACACGATCGCGCGACAAAGAACCGACAAACGCGCTGCACGCAGGTACGCGTGTATATGTATACACGTACAGAAAAGAAAATTACCTAAGCACTTTCCTCTCTGGCCGCGCTGCCGCCGTATAGTAGAAACAACGACACGCGAATGCTTTTCCCTCTTCAATATAGCGCTTGATCGGCCGTGAAGGAAGAAAAAAGAAACATACGTACGCGCGTACAATGCTCTTTCTCATTCGACGCCGTTCGTATATGTGGCTCGATTATATTATATATCGGCCTGTGATATCGTTGCTATATAACAGAATGTATATATATATATATATATATATATATATATATATGTGAGTTTGAGCGAGAGTCCCGCGGCAGAAACACGTTTTTAACGGACTGACCCATATATATATGCGTGTATCGGCGCAAGTGTATTATATATATATGTATATGTATTCGTCTTTCTTGGGTATATCCACGAGGGAATTGGTTTTATAGCTGTTCGGACAGGTTGCAAGTTGGACGTGTTTAATGGGAGCATCGTTGAGAGACAACACGCGATGTGTTTTGGCGTGAATCCTCGACGATTATAATTTCAAATGAATGTATCACACGTGGTGAAGATGGTAATTAATATTTCGCTGGATTGGACAATACTTTTTGGTTGTTTTTTAGATGGTAGCAATAAAAAATGGTCTTTATGAAATCACATATATATATATATATATATATATATATATATGTTTGATGCTGATTTTGAGATACATTGACCTGAATACTATATTCACCAAATTGTTGCTCAACGTTAATTAACCTATGGATCGGTTTCACATAGCGTTTCTTCATAGGTCGTAAGGTCCGAAAGATCAAAGTCTAATCTATTCTAATTGAGATATTTTTTAGATACGCGTTATGTAATATAGCAGTAGGATATTTTAATAAGTGGTATAAAAAAAATTCGAATCATCCATAGATATATATATATTAATTTTGAATATTTTCTCGAGTTGCATAAGTGTTAAGGTACGCCTTTATACAAATGAAACCATTCACCAAATGATTCGGCAGTTCGTAAAACGTGAAATCTATAATATACACTTCTTCAAATTGCTATTTATTGGGCAACAATCCATGAAAATATTTCAATGAAATGTAGTATAGAATTAACATCAATACAGTGTTATTTATTCACAAAACTCCTTGGTCTTCATAAATATTGCATTACTATTTTTTTTTTGTAGGTGTCCGTCTGACCTCGTAAAGATATACAGAATGTAAATTTAGCCATTCATAAATTCAAACCATTCACAAACGCGCTGTATATAATATATACTTCCTCGCAGATTTTTACCTATACACACTTTTCTTAAATGGTTCGTATGAAATGAAGTGATTTCATACATGCTAACTTATTTAAAATATTCAACCACTCGCTAAAATAAAAAAATTTGCATTTAAATATCTAAAAATTTCTCCAATTTACCAAAAAAAAAATCATTTCCGATGACACATCGATACTTTATTAACGGAACCGTACGACTTGACTAAAGAATAACTCATACGCTAACCATTTACAACGCAAACCCAATCACATATCCTTTCTCCACACTTCAAACCCTGCACCATTTAAAGAACCCAACGCATATAAATATTACACACGTTGCCACGTGTCACTGTCCATCAACCATACCATAGACGACCCCCACATGGTCTCTCACCTCCACCCATCAATTATACTCACCTTCGCGATAGAAGAACCGGAAGAACGACGGCGACAGGATGTGTATCGCGCTGCGCCACGAGAGCGCCGACGCCGCCACACAGTGTAAGTAGGCGCATCGCGCGCACCTGTTACGCCGGTAGCGAGTGTACCGTTATACCCCGGGACGAGAGAGAGAGAGAGAAACGTCGATATGGCCGCTCGCGAAGGCAGCTTCGTCGTCGTCGAGCCTTTTGCGGTGCGCTCGCGCGAGCTCTCGCGAAAGAGAGAGAAAGAGAGAGAGAGAAACCGTGAGCCGATTAGCCGATGAGCGAGCACGAAATATATCGAGACTCGCGGCTTTCGTAATGTGGTGATCGTTGTATGTGTGTGTGTGTATGTGTTTGATTCGTTTTCTTTTCTTTTTTCGGTGATGGCAGGGATTTTTGGTGGCAACCACTTTGGTGGTCCTTTTTGTTCGCAAGTGAAGGAAGGAACGGTATAAATATATGACTATATTTGGCAGGATATAAGAGAGGCGGGGTTGAGATTTTACGACTCCATCGCGGCTGGTTTTGATTTATGTTGGATATACATTTTTTATGGTATATATTAGGAAATGTGTGAATATCGTGGAAAATACTGTCGTAAATAACGAGGATTTAGAAAGTCCTCGTTTCTCTTTAAAGAATCATATTGCATTTGTCACAACTTATATACATTTTAGTTTATTACATATATTATAGCAGTGGATTGTATTCAAATAATAATGCTAGTCTATACGATGATTCAATAGACCGAAATTTTTTTTCAAACGAAAGTCAAGCTCGTATAGCCTGGCAACTATTACACTCGAGTATATATACGTATACGTGACATCACGTTGCTGCCACAGAAGGTTTTGTAAATGCTAATGGCCCGTCGTCAATTTCTATTCAAGTGACTCTGTTTACACAGCGGGTTCGGCGGGAAACGAAATGCCGATGGCTTTAGCAATACGAATTATCATTTCTAACTGTTTCGCTCCAAAAAATCACACTTACGCATGCAAATCAATGGTATGAGTAGAAAAACCCTGTGTTTAGTGAGACGAGCGCTCGCGCATTGGTTTTGCGAGTCCAACTTCCGGATGGAGTTCATTGTTTTCGTTATTTTTTTTGTGAAATCTAACGGTATTCTGAAGTATACGACATCGTTATTCGTATTACTTATAATCACTGACGTATACTGCAATAATTATTTTCCATCTTCTGCTTCTAAGTAAATATATGTATATTTTGCTTTTACAATTATTATAACAATATTAATTTGTTGTATTTAGTGCGTAATTTAATTATACTATAATATTTAATTAAGTATAATTATTGTTATGAATATCATTAAGCTATTAATATTAATAATAATGAAATAATGCCTACGAAAATTAACATGAGAACTTGTGTATGCTATAAAAATTATTTCACACAATATTTACGTTCATTTTGCTGCACAATACATGATCTACTTTTCCGGAAACACTTTAAAGTTTACAGCTCTCACGCATATTCACCTAAGAATATCAAAATCCTTTTGCATAGAGGATTTTAAAGTACAATTTTTTTAAACACATAGAAAAATATTTTACACTCAAGCTTAGATTAACTTCATCGCTTACTGTTCATGTACATTCATGTAGTTTCAATGGCAATATTTATATTCATTACAATTTATGTTAGTAACATGCATTTCAGAGATTAAAGGTATTTCAAAGGCATAGTAATTTTCCCAAATGAAGTTCGTTAATGATGCTCAGCGCTCAAATGCTTTTTCAAAGGCGTTGAATTAATGTCTGATAGTCACTTCAAGGATATCTTTTTATAAGTAGCGAAAGTGTCGAAATTATTTGACACTTAAAATTATACGCTCAATTTAACTATATTATATGCAATATCGCCTGGATACTGCTTTCCCTCATTTTATATAAGCTTCAATTTTATCGTTTTTCTATATTCTTTAGATTTTATAATAAAGTTATACCAGGATAAAAGTTAGAATGAAGGAATAATAATAATAATATAATACGAGTGTAACGAGATGCTAATGAATGCTGTCGTTTCTAGCAATAATCTTAGCCATAATAAGAGATATAAATCTCTTGCAGACGTGTTAAGATTAAACAAAAGAAAAAAAATACCTACTGAAGTAGTGGTTAGTCATAGCTAAATACAATTATATATGTCAAAATCGTTGACAGCTTGAAAGTTACGCTCAAGCAATATTCTTGCAAACGTTGCTTTTGTTAAAATTTTAGCACATTTTAAATTTGCTTCAACGTGTTAATTGTTTAGTAATATTTAAGCAGAATTGTATTGAAAAGTTGCGCAAGAACAGTCATAAACACCGCGTGGAATGACAAATAATCATAAACGTAATCGTAGAAAGTAAATTTAAAATTAATGAATCTCACACTCAAGTATATTTACTTCGTCGCTTACAATTTAGAAACTCTTATTGAATCTCTCTCGCAACAACAACAACACACACTTGTTCAACGAGAAATATTAAACGTACATTGAAACATCGATTCCTCCTTAATAACACCGTGCATGAAGCACGCATCTATTACCCACGAACAAGCAAAAAAGAAAAAAAACAACAATTCATTCTCCACACGCTGCAAACGTTACACATTTCTCAACAACCATACACCCAATCGAACAACCAAATCAACCTTTTTCTCTCCTCTCCAAAGAAATACTAACCCGCTTAACTCGCACATCGCTCCTCCTTGCGTATATATAACGCAACAAAAAAAAACCACTAATTACATCCGATACTACACGCGCGCGGGATTCTGCACGCGCGCGCGCGACCACAGAATGGGCTTTGAGAAAACAGCGTATAATACAATTTTCCCTGTGCGTGCGCACTGCGCAGTCTGCATGCGCTGCGCCAAGCTGGTCATTAAAGCGGAGATTCAAATGCACGTGTAAGTATATGCAAACGCGCGTGGTGTGCCCGCAACACACGCCCCGGGGGAATGTCGAAACAAAACGAGACGGAATGCAATGTAACCGCGAGACTTGGTATATACATGTAGCTGTGTTCTAGTCGCGTCAGCTGTGGAAGCGAGAAGGAGAGCAAGTTATGGGGATAAAAGAGTGGAAGGGGATATGGTCGATGGTGTAGGGTGGTTTGTGAGGAAGTGAAATGGGGATGTTTTATTTAAAGAGAATGGAGAGAGTCGCAGTTGTGTATGCGGAGAAAGTATAAATGGTTATTAGAAAATTGGATGGTATGTATCTTTTTTTTGGAGTAGAAAGAGTGAGTTTTGAGTTGGTTCGGTTACAAAGAAATTTCCTACTTTCATAAACATGCATATATACTTGTTTACAGCTCACGTTAGACGTGTAAAAGTTTTAGTTACTTGATACTTTTGTATCTGGATTTAGTTATCTATAGAATAAAACACTGTAGCTTATTATATTATTTTTACTACTCTTTTTCCTAATAATCTTAGCCGAGGCATTTCATACTGTGCAATTTTTCTTTACGCATAGGTACCCAATTTAATCGGAACCTCAGCTACTAAGCTACATTCTCTCTGGTGAAAATTCAATGAAATCTAGAACTACTACCATTTCTACTTTTTTTCGCAGCGAAATCCGGCTTCTGAATGTGCGCGTGGTTTTCTTATTATTGTTTTCGAAAGAAGCCGGAGATGCCGATTGCCGATTTTTTTGTCGCGATTGCGTACATATATATTCTGCAGCTGCCTGGTCGTGTGCATCGCCCGAGAGAACGGCTAGTCGCGATTTATAATGCCATTTACGTTACGTTGCGGCCTGTCGGTTTTAACGAAGCGCGTGAATGCGTATAGACTGCACCTAATGCGCTTAAAATTTGCTTCGATTCTTTTGTTCTATTTGATCAGTCGTGCTTAATTAGATCGAGTTACTGTATGCTGAATATACGCATGTAAGATTGGAATTTTCTGCGTTTATATATATATGTGTTGTGCATAATTTTTCAGTCGCTTCTAAATCAATATAATAGTGGTTACCATGCGTGGTCAAAGAATGTAAAGTGATTTAGAAAATGTTTTATTCATCCCCAAAGCTTTATATTATTTAGTATTAAATATTTTGGTAAAAATAAATCGTATATTACCGATCACCAAATATAACATCAAAATACCGTGTACACGAACAAAATTGTAATTAAAAACATACATATATACGCAATACTCTTATTACTACACATAAACTTATAACGCTGTTACAGTAGCGCAACCGCGCTTACCTATACCAACAGGTGCCAACATAACGACGACAACAACGACGACGACACGCAACATTATAATATCCTTACGCTCGGCACGTCATTACGACCCCGCGCGATCGGCATTTCCAATATACCCTTCCCCTACGGCGAAATTACCAATCCACGCGGTTACCGATTATCTTTCAGCAACGACAATATTTCCACTGTTGCTCAACCGACAACATCGTCGCTGCATGCCACTGCTACTACTACTACTACTACTATTGGCATCGCAAAAAACGTGATTCGCAGACCGATCGCGTATATATATCTATATATATATATATATACACGCTCGCGCGCGAGCTCAGTGAGCGGCCAATCTCACGGAATTAACAGTTTCACGCGCTATCGCATCCCGTTGCATACCACCGCGTGCGCGAGTTGCCGATGAGGAAATCCCGCCGATCGCCAAGAGGTAGTAGTTGGGAGCCAAGCGCGCGCGCGCGTGCGTTGAGTGTATATACGGCGCGTATATATACAGAAAGAGCTCCTGAAAAGGATCGCTCGCGTCGTCGGTGTACCGCGGGTTTGCGAAATGTTGACCAGGTTTGTTTGTAATAGCGATTTGCGGAGCGATTTGAACTTTTTGTATAGTTTGCAGGGTGGATATTGAATGGGTGTAAAAATTTAGAAAATTATAATGGCCATTTGATTGTTGTTTAAAGTAACGTGAGAATATCTTGAAATGAAACCGATTTGGTGTAAATTTATCATCAGAAAGGGTGATTAGACTTCGATTGCCAAATATAAGGATCCGGTGTGGATTAATATCGTTCATCTTTATAAATGCCAATAATATTAAGATTTTCTTTGTTAATATAAAATTATGACTATAATCTTGTGGAAAGACTTAGTCGTGCAAGATGTTACGAAATGAATCTCGGATAAAAATACATATATATGTTTAAGCTGATCTGATTAATACGAGAATAATCAAACATATTTACCTTTAGCTGTGGAAATTTAAATCGTATAATATCTACTTATGAATTGATGCAACTTTAAAAGACTCCAGCCAGCGAAATGGACCATAGCAAATCTTATGCATATATTTTTCTCTAAACCAACAAAATCGTCGAACAATGGGGCACTAAAAAAAGCTCGGAAGCAATAAATAAGCGCCGTTAAATTTGAATAAAATAACCTTACCACGCCAATTACCCGCAATAAAACGCATTGTCCCTATACTGTGCCCCTCATGCCGCTTGGCTGCGAATTCTCCCCATCGATTTCGAAACAATACACACGCGCGATTCTCCAAAAAAAAAAAAAGAAAAACAACCTAGAGAAAAAAAATATATATATAGAATCCAATGAAACGCACACGGTGCGCGCGTCAGAGTTGCAGATACGCATCTCTCTCGTGCGTGAAAAAATAAAAAAGATCTTTCTCGCATATATATACCTACTCTCTCGTGTCTCTCGTTCACGGCCGCGACGACGGCGCGCTTCCTTTCTCGAATCGAGGATGCGCGTGTGCATATGTATATATATATACGTGTGTTCGCGAGTTGCGCAAACTTTTACGAAACGAGCGCGTTGCCGTGGGAGCCGCACGTGCCGGTTTCGCGCGCGTATATAGTATGTTTATATACCCGAGGTAGAGAGAAAGAGAGAGAGAGAGAGTAGCAGTCTTCCTTCCTCTGTCAAGAGCTCCTGTCTTCCGAGGATGAAAGGTCGATTTTTACGGCACCTTGATGTATACACGTACATGCGTTAAGGAATTGGATAGGTGATGGGAATTACACGCGTGCGTATATATAAGAGAAAAGAGAGGCTGTGAGCTAGAGGTGACGAGGTTGTTTCCATTGAATTGCGAATTGATGACGTTATTCGGAGTTAACTAGGTATATCGTTGGTGTTTGCCTGTGTATGCGAATTTTATTTTTTGCTGGTATTTCGTATGCATGAATTTTTAGTTGGTCAGGATGTAGAAAAATGTAAATTGCTATTGTTACGTTTGATAAAAATATTATTAAGGAGATGATATACACACGTGTGGATGTAACTGATATAAGTATATAGAGATTTGTCAAAAATACAGAACAATTCAAACGCATAAACATGAACAATTTCGAAGCATTTGAAAGTTTTATGACAGCATAATACGTGCAATAACCATTTTTTAAGAGAAAACAACGATTCATTAAGATTTTATTTTAACTTTTTTACCATATTCAGTCTGCAATTAACGATACATTATGATCTATTGTATCGACACTGAAAATTTCAATACCGGTGTTCACTTTATAGTACAATATCATAGTGAAATGTATAAACAGAAAAAAAGAGCTTCTAAAATAACTTATTCTTATACAATTTCATTTTTATGTTCTATCGCGACTCCGCTATGAAGATGCTAATAGACTGCGTTTTTTATCGAATGTAAATGGAAAACCGATAAAGCGGCCAAAATGCGTGAAATTCGATGAGTTTCTGCACTTTCGTATACACGAACATTCGACCGTGACGAGACAGACTGCGCACGAGCAACTATTTGCATTTTCATTTTCTCTCTATCAGATTGAATGTTTTTCTCGGAATCCTTTTCAAGAAAACCCGTAAATATTTATTTGTTTACTAAATTTGTACTTGAAGAAATTCAAATTTTCTCAAAATATAAAACACGTTGTTCTTGATCAATCATTTATGACGAGACGAAAATTTAACAAATACATGCATACATATATACAATAGCGACTCTTAATATGGTAATGGAACCTTGAAATCACACCTCGATGAAAAAAAAAGAAGCGATCATCACGTCGATGCCATTGATCTTTCTTTTCACGTTTCTTTGATTCGTATTATACACCTCGTAAAATATCGACGCCTCATCATCATTACCATTATCCTCGTCATTAACCTCCAAAATCGCGTGGGTGCCCCAAAATTATCGAGGCCACACTTTCCACCAAAACAAAAAATAAAACAACAACAGCCATTTCCCAGGGGTACACGAACAATCCACATCTGGTATAATATATATATTACACTATACGGTCCCTTTTAACAAGCTCACGGACTTTGCGCATAAATTCGTACGCGGAGCTATACGGCTCTTTATAACGCAGGCAGGTGGACCCGTGCGCGTTTCCGCATTCTCGGCCCACAGCCTCGGGGCCTCGTTTGACCTTACGCCGGCGTCGCGCAGAGAATCTCTGAATCTCCTTGGCCTCCTCTCTCGTGGCGCACAAGCGAGCGAACGACACGTTCGGATTCGAGCGCCAGGCCCGTTCAATTTTTCGTAATGAGAGAGAACTGCGAGTATATATATACAGGTTGGGTTTGGTGAAATTTTCCTTAGGGTGATGTGGACTGATTGATGGGTGACTGTTTTATGTGAAAATTTCTCTATGGGCGTAGTTTACATAGTGATTGAAATGAAATCCTTCTAAATTATTTGATTACCTTGATGAAAATTAATTTGACGAATTTAGAAGGTTGATTGAATTTGGAATTATAAGGAATCGATGAATTTTAAGATATATGTATACGTTTTGACAACTATTAATTATAACCTTTGAATTGTATTAATTGTTATTTAATTATTGAAAGTTATTCAAAATTGATTAAGACATCGAAATGAGACGGAGCATTTATTACGAGTCGAAATTTCGAAATAATAATGTATTTTACAATTTCTATTAGTAAACAAAGCGTTTTATTATAGAAAATCTTGAAAGTTATTTTCTGTTTATTCTATTTTCTCTAACAATAGTTACGAGATATTGAATAATTTACATATTCTAAAGACTTCATCTCTCAATTTTCTATTTCCCTAGTTAACTTGGCAGTGACCTACTCAATTTGCATAATAAGAAAGAAATACAAGAGAGAAAGAAAATTCTGCAGCGCGAAATAATTATGCCGGAATTAGAAGGTTTTCTCATAATTGCCTGTATACCGTAATTGTTCATATTAAAAACGTTCATTATAACAAACGCGTCTTTTTTTCAATTATAGATCCAAATGTTTTTATAGCTCTTCATAATTTTTCACAGTAATATTTATCGCTTGTGAAACTCCATATAGCTATTCGAAGTCATCATATAATCGCATTTTCAATTTAATCGACATTATTTCGATTTCATCTATATAGCAATTTCAATTTTTCATAATCTTTCAAGCTATATATATATATATTCCATTTACATAATGCGAACAATAGCGCGGGATGAAATTGTGACGGTTGAAAACTTTCAAGTCGTTTTCACGTAATTGGTAATTTATTGCAGGTACATTATGTTTATTCATGATTGAGCAATCGATCGGGACGAACTATTGTTTCAGTGTTTCTATTAAGGGTACGCGAGAGTTTTATGATGATGAATAAGTGATTTATAATTCCCGCAACCTGGATTCACATACACACACACATACATATAAGTAGTACGAAAATTATTCTCTTTCTTATATGATTAATAACAGGAACAATTCGTATAAATACAACCGAGCTCATTTAGCCTCATTCGATCGGAGCGGATTATCAATTAAATAAAGAAACTTTCATTATTCTAAATACCTATGGCATTGGATATAAAGACGAGTACAGTTACAACTTTTCCGTCTCTTCTCGCGTTCTCCACGTACATTCCTCGTAATACTTGTCGCGGTGCTCATCTTCGGCCGAAGAAACAGTCCGTTGCAAATATTGACACGTCTCGCGTCGAGATTTACCGTGATGCGCACACAAGGCCCTGACACTTTTTACCTATTATCTTTTACGAATACTTTTTTTTTCTCGTTCACTTTCAAGGAACAGTGCGATAGAAAATGTTGGCAATTTTTAAGTGGGACTTTTTTTTTCTCGAGGGCAAATACGAAATGGAATGTTATTTTTTTTTTCTTTTGCGAAATTAGAAAGGACGCCCGGCCTTTGCGCACGCGTACTTTTTTTTTTAGATGCTGTGAGAAAGAAAATATTTCGTTCGAAGCATTGTTTTGCAACAGACGAATTACTTTTATGTTTTCGCTCGAGACAGGATGAATCGGCGTTTAGGAAAACATTTGACGGTATATTAAGAAAAATAATGTTTATAGTGAACGTTGTAAATTTTTCAAAATTATCTTGTAGATCGTAAAAATGTTGCTTTTTAATTTATTTACATGAATAAATATGAACAAGCACGAGTGCTAGTATCGAATACCAATTGACGAATATATAATAATCTTTCACGGTGTATGCGTCTGAAACATCAATGTTGAATAACAAAGATGTTCGTTATATGTAACAAGATATTTGAACTGTTCATTAACGATAAAATTTGCATACTATATCTGTTGACAACGTCTAAGTATTTTTGTTTTTCTAAAGAAAAATTAGCTTTGTTTATATTAACATTAAATATATAACATATACTTTAACAATTAATTAATCAAAGCATCTCTTATACAATTCTACATTGCCACCAGCAAATATATGCAATCGAACCACATATAGTAACACTCATAAAATCTATTGCGATAAACTATTAAGCTCACACGGTTATAACCTTATACATATAATATATAAATCTACGAGTTTCCTGCGCTCCAGAGTAATAAACATGTCAAAGCACAATTATATGTGGAGAAAGCTCATTTGAAATGTAAAGGACCGTAGGCGCGCGATCGCCATCCGCATCCGCGACTCACCGTTTTCTTTATCTCCTCGAATTTTCATCGCATTCCACACGGACCTCGCACAATGTCCCACCAGCGGTCGCACGATACCGCTCCCCACGTATATATATATATAGCTCTCGTATCACGCATGCAATATACATTTTCACCTATGTGTTGGTACCAGCCATGTGTATATATATACACTCCAAAAGCAAAAGTAGCCCGCAACGTATATACATATACACCCTTGTCCAGCCTCGCGGCAATACATATATAGCTGGTACATACAGTCATCCTCCTCCTTCTCTTCTCTCTTTCGCTGGCCTCCTTACATCTCGCCTACATTTCCAGAGGCGCCCCTGTCGCGCGCAGCCGCGCCGCTAATGCTCTCTCACGCTCTCGATTCTTGCGCGTGTATATGTATGTATGTATGTATATACATACATTCAAGAGAGAGAGAAAGAGATGACCCCTGGCCGAGAGAAGAGGCGTCAATGCCACTGATGAGAAGGATGACGGTATAACGATCACACAGGAGATCGATCGGTGAAACGCGGAAAAAGAGAGAACGCACGATGATGATGACGAGTGAATGGAGGATGGTTCCCCCCCTTTTCTTTACTTTGTACCTCTGGAAATTCATCTACCGCGTGCGATGGAAATCACTTTGACGAGAGATGGAGGATATTTCATCGATGGGGAAGGCTAATGAGGGAAGAGAGAGAGAGAGAGATAGGGTCGCTGCTGAGGATCGGGGTTATGAATGTGGAATACGCGCTAGATTTTCCTTCAACTGCAATTTCGTCATTTGCCCGGTTTCGCGGAAAGTTGGTACAGTAACGTGTATGTGTGTGTATATATGAAGTTTGTCTTATTTGCTGAAATTGATTTGGTACGTGCACTGCCGGCGATTGATACGTATTATTGTCATTGAGTACGACGCGAAATGAAGATAAATGTACAAATTTTTCAATTTCAACAGAATTCGATTGGAGATTTCGCCTACTTTCCCAATGATTATAATTTTATATATATATATATATGGGCAGTTCTCAGGTGAATCGAGAGGTCAAAATTTTTTTTTCTTTTAAAATCACCTAAAT
>JAWWEQ010000027.1:2447324-2538711 GCA_035583055.1 Torymus tubicola
CGAAGCGATTTAGGTGATTTTAAAAGAAAAAAAAATTTTGACCTCTCGATTCACCTGAGAACTGCCCATATATATATGTGTGCGACTTTTACCAATTCCAAAGGTTGCGGGTTTTGGTATATCAAATTTCCATTTGATAATATATCACTTTAATGCCAGCGCGTCGTAAACGCTTTCACTTCCTGTAATATATATATCTCAGTCGAAAAGGGCATGGTTCAAAGTTGTCGTAACTGTGCGAGTAATTAGTGATAAAGTGTCGAGCATTAAATGATATATCTCGTAAACGATGGATGTGGTTAATTAAATTATATATATGGTTGAAGGTTTAATAAGATGCTTGAATTTTAAATATATACATTTGTATAGAAAGTTTTGCCGGGTCTCATTTTTTTATATTAATTTTCTTTTAATCGCTAACTATGTGTACTAGGAAAATGATCGTCCTGGAAGATCTTAAATCTCGTTATGAGCGAGAACTCCTTACCTTAAAAAGGAAGAATACTTTTCAACCTTGTATTAAGAAAAAAGGAACTGTTTTTTTATGACACTGGATTATTACTTTATGCAAGGATAATTTTGTATATCACAGTTATTTAGTATGTAATTACAAGTAGCAATTAATTTCTATAGAAAACAGAAAAAGGATAATATTATTGCAGTTTATGTAAGAAACCATCTCATGTCGATGATATTATAGTTATTCTATAAAGTCACTATAAATTTTGTCGAACACCAACGATATTTTTTCATATATACCAATGATTCGTTAAAAACTACTTGCTGTTTGCCAACACTATATATATATATATATATATATATATATATATTACTAGTATAACCTCATACAATGCAAGCACGATTTCATCTCATTAATCAACCTCTAACAGATCACGATCACAACCATACACAATATCATCAAGAGCCCATAAGAGTGAAAGTATAGCCCTTTCACAACTCCAACATATCCCAATCTGTAATCCAATATCTTCTATACCAAACGAAAGGCTAAACAAAAATCTAACCACCACTTTCATCCCTTATTACAGACGAAGATTGGGGCGCACCAGTAGAAGAACCAGATTACCTCGTAGACCGTGAACCTACGAGTGTAACGCTACCTCGGCTACCTCGTAGTCCGGAACGTGTCATCCCGGTGGCCAGTTCACCATTGAAACAACCCGTTCGTGGCACTTCGCCTGTCGTCAGCGGCAACAGAATGCGTAAGAGTGCGGAGTTGAGGCAACGCTCGCCCAGTCCGCAGTACCAACCGCGATTGGCACCTGGTGACTCAGTGACCAGTCCACGTGAACGATTCCATGATGCCAAGGAGATGTTCCGACAGATGGAACGCGAGGCTATCGTCACCAGGCCTATCGTCGCCAGGATGAACAGTCGGCCGGATAACAGGCCTGTGCACAGGTGGGTTTAGCATGATGTATTGTAAGGATTTGGTTATCGTTTCGGCTTCGTATAATTATAGAATTTTATTTCTATAAGACAGGTGAAAATGGCGTACATAAAAGAAATTTTAATTATATTTTACAGTTCTAGAAGATTTTGGAAGATAAAACAGTACTTGTTATATAGTTGAGCATTACTAAGAATATTAGGTGTACCAACAGTAGGATTAGAAAGTGTGTAATCTTTACTTTATACTTTGGTCCTAAATCAATTCGTAAGCAGTGTATGTTTGAATTCATTAAAATAAACCTTACATACGAAGCATAAAGTCATTGAAACATTATTAAAAGATAATTATCGAATGAAATACGTGTAAGTAAAGTGCATACCTTAATCATCGCCATATATACGAGCCTATATGATTAACTCAATTAAAAAGATGCTTAAAATTTTCAGTTACGTAAGAAACTATAATAACGCGCGTTCAAATAATGTAATAATAATTAAATTAATAAACTTACAATCCATTGCTGGAACACTACTCGCGCGTACTTCCACCTCTATATGAGTTATTAGAAATTAAAATGAGTTACGCCTGCGAGCCCGATAAATTAACTTATATCACTTACACATTAACCCAATAAATACAGCGCGCACTCGTACACTTCGTGAAAGTGCACCATACGACGCGTTATGCTATATATACACACATACACATGCGGTGAAAATAACGAATTACAGCGACTACACGTATATACTTTTTATTTATTAAATCCGCGCGCGAATCTCTCGCCTTGTAATGTATTTCCGCGTTATATATCCCCCCACCTCTCATTCATTATATTCCGCGTTACAAGTACGTTTACAAGTTACTCTATACCATGAGCTCGTTTATATAGTAAAAAGAATATTAACGATTCCTATATATATATGCAACGTGCGGAAAATTTCACCCGCGCGGTATGGTCGCAACTCGCGCGCGCGTTCTCCATCAAGATCGAAAACTTTCTATCAAACCGTTTATATGCAGCAGCGTGTGGTTGTTGCGTCGCGCGTATATATATATATATATATATATATATAGGAGAGAGACGCGCGCGTATGAAATTTCGTTATCGACGTACAGCATCGCTGAATTAAACTTATACACCTATATGTATGCGTCTGACCACCAAGTGAGCAACGAAAGTGCGATGGTTGCGTGTGTGTGTGTATATGTGTATGTACGAGATAACGCGTTTGGTTATCTTGGCATCGCATCGCACAAGTGCATATATGTATATGTATGTATGTATATGCGTGTGAGGATCATTTGTGCTGTGGTCAGTCTTGTCTTTCTCGTGCGATTTTCAACGGGTCGCGGTGAAAAGACATGTACATGCGACTGGTATTCGTATTATTCGACACGTAAGTTTCTAACGGGGGTCGGTGTATGATTGTCCGAGAATTGTTGATAAATTATCGTTGTCTTTTGTTGTTGCTGTAAAGGTGTGATGTGTTTTTGCGCTCAGTATATAGTTGCTGTGATGTAATATGGATGCGGATGTGTGTGTTTATAAAAGTTAACAAATACTATGAATAACATTAATTATCACCTATAATCAGTGCAATTTATTTTTCAATTAATTTTTTTATTGTTTCATAAACATACTGAAGGTTATTTTCACTTGAACATAAATCGTAACGAATTCACTAAAACCATTTAAGTCTCATGTATGAATTTCCTAAACCTCATTTCGATCATCTTAACCTTTTTACCCTGATATCCAATCCTCCTTATACACATTCCTTAAATAAAAAAATAGCTTTTCCCCTTAATAACCTATAATATAAATACTTTCATATATAATACCTTACCTACATAAATATTTTTTAACATCGAAGAAAATGCAGCGTCGTGAACATCGAAATTTCTAAATTCCAGCAGAAGTATGCCGCTGCACTAACAAACTAAAACCGCGCCTCCCAGCGTCTCTGCTCTCTTATATATATAGTGATAAGCTCCGCACCCGTATATACACATACACATATATAACTCGCTCGAAACCAGTCTCCGATTAATTTTTCCCAACCAATCAACACTCCAATATCGCGTTTGCCCCCTTCTACACTCTTCACTCGCATCTATACGAGAATCCGAATTTTTGCTTCTTCAAGGTCCGCTAACTATCGTGCAATCAGATTCTCAAATCTCTTTCTCTCTTCTCGCGTATATACGTATAGACTTTCTATATACATCGTATAGCTGGAGCGCTGCACTGCACACTTATATAGAAGTTCACCGTGCGGCAGCTGGCGCACCCAGAATCGATTCATGGGTGTATATACATGTATATAGTTATACATACGGCGCATTCCACGGCACAGATTAGATTGTCATTGTCATAATTGAGAGGCGAACTCGGAAGGAATTAGCGCGGCCCGGATTCCTTGGTGTGAGCGCGCGCGATTTACACGCTGGGAAAACGCTTGTATGTATATACGTGTGTGTGTATAATATATGTGTATATATAATGTGTGTGCGAGGAAAGTTTCATCTCGCAAATGTGTGCCGGTGGTACGTTTTTGCTTTCCGTATGTGGCGGGTCCGCTTATAGTATAGTGTGTATATATGAGGAAAATAAGCGAAGCCTCTGTGTTTCGCAGCAGCCACGGTGATTTTAATTGAGTCGATTATATACGACGCGGCGATAAATCAATTGCCTTATAGCTATATTCACTTGACAGCTGCGCGGGGGGATACATACATGCAAAGTACTCGGGCCTTTGCCTGTCCTTTTTTTCATGACGTTGATGTGTATATGTGTGTGTGCGTGTGCCGGTATGTTGCAGGGTAAATATTTGGTTTTAGGTGTAATGGCTTTCGTTGGTCGTTAGTGATTTTTATGAATATCGATGAGCCGTAATGAAATCCGGTAATTTAGTCCATGGTAATTATGGGTGTTTTTTTTAGTGGATTTATAGGGGGACACGATAATATACGTTATGAGAAACTGTATACCGATCAAAAGTGGAACATTTCCGTGTGTTGAAAGTTTTCTTTTCAGTAGGTATATATACCGAATACAAGTGTTTTTATAGTCTCGCGCTAATAGCTGTTTTTGCATACAATGCAATTATAATAATATAAAAAAGTTTAATTTAAATGTAGAGTCGATTTACAAGTATATCAGTCATTATTATGGCTATAAAATTAATAAGTATATATGGGCTTTTCAATTTTCATTAAATAAAAATTATAATTATCATTATTATTTATAACTCTATCAACAATCTAGTTTTTATCACAACTATAAATAGTTTTAACATGTTGACATTTAGTGTCGCCGAATTGTAAGAATCATAAAATTAAACAAATTTCTTACAATTATTGAAGTACGAATATTGACAGATTAACATAGTAATAGAAACGTATATACATATCACTTTGAACGATTAATAACCTAATCATAAGTAATATTAATATTACATCCATATATCAAGTATAATCTCTACCATCACCTCATTTCTCACAGATCGGAGCCAGTCTCACGACAATCGTCGCACGAGGAACCCCCGGTACAAGCGCAACACCAGCGCGTCAGTCGTCAAGCAGCTCATCATCACCAGTTCGGTCAGACTCTGAATTCCTCGACGAGCAGCGGCAGTCAACAACAGCAACAAGCCCTCCACGAACGCCTAATTCGTCGTGGCGCGATGCCACATCATCATCATGTGCCTATGGCTGAACCTCCGCTGTCACCCACGTCGCCGTCGCAGAACGACGAGCTGGGTTACAAGTCAAGACCGAGGCCACGTACCCATTACCAGACGCCCGAAAGGCCGATACAGCAGCAGATCGAGGAGTCGAGGCCACGGCCGAGGAGCTTCTACGAGGTGCCTTTGGCTGCGAGGGAGCTCCGCGGGCCTAGGAATCCTGATACCAGAGAGGTACGGTGCGGGGTGGAGTGAAGGTTTTAGTGGCTGTTTGTGGATTAACTTGGAGTTTTGCTTATGTTTTACTCAAGTATTTGGAATATTTGATAAACAAAATTTATTTGAATATTTTAGTTACATATAATGATGGTCAATATTTCCAACAGTTTTCAAAATTAATTTCATTCAGTTACTTATAATAAATTTGTGTAGAACTGTATCTACACTGAGAGAAAAATGTAGGGAAAAATTCCCATGTTTTCTAGTACTTTGGCAATATCAACGAAAAGTACAAATTTTTACATGAAAACATGGTAAAAATTACTGGTAACATAGTAAAAATTACTAGAAAAACAGTAAAAATTACTATTTTTCTAAGGGAAAAATTTGTAATTTTCGTTGATATTGCCAAATTACTAGCAAACATGGAAATTTTTTCTATCAGCGTATCAAAAAGATTGGGCTGAGAATTTAATATAAATTTTTTTAATTAAATTTGCGCATATTTTGTACATTATATCAAACAATAATATTGAAGGGCCGAGTTCGAAAATGGGTGTAGATTTATTTGTGGTTGAATATTGATTGATTTCATAGATCCAATTTAAAAGAATGTAAAAGAAAACTCTATTTGAATCATAATAATTCTGCCAATTTAGATTTCATGCGCCTTTACGATTCCGAATCTCCAGGTTGAATTGTTTTGATAAAACTTGCAATTCTCTTCGAGATATATCTATTATTATTATACCCGGATGTCAAAAATACCTTTAAATAAATTATTTAGAACCTACAATAAATTAAGAGCCGAAATAAATCAAAATTTCCATTATGAAATTAACATCTCTCTATACCTTCCAGGCACGTGAATACGTCCGTGGCCTGCAAGCCTCCCGCGACCAGCTGCTCCGTGAGAAACACCAGCAGCAGCAGCAACGTCCCAGGCCATTCACTTACGGCGAGCTATCGGAGAACGAACGTTATCCAGGTCTGGACCGAGAAAATGCACGTCCAGCTCTAGAGATCGGCGGAGTTCCAGGCGGTGTACCACCTGTCACCTCAAGCCCAGCGCGCTACCGTCACAGCTACGCCGAACCACCAAGACTTGGCCTCGCTGCTCTTCATCCGTACTGAGGGATAAATATGACACGCGCTTTTCATCTTCTCGATAACATCGCTGTCATCTGAGGGCAATAGGTCATACGATGTACAATGCGACGGCAATACATATATATATATATATATGTAAACGTGCAATCGATTGATGGTCCCGATCGGACGGGAGGATAATGGATTTCGTGTTTGTAAGGCGATGGAAAGTTGATTGGATGCTGAAGTTTGCTTTGTGTGTGTTGAATGTATGCTCCTGTTTGATTGGAAGATTAATGGAAACAAAAGGAGTATTAACGTGTATAGTTAATTATACCGATCAAAGAATTATATTGACATGCGGCAAGCTTTGTTGTTGACGATCGATTTTCCATTTGCGAAAGGGAAGAGATCTATTTGAACGAGATTATACTTATACTAACGGAACAAACTGCCAGACTCAATCGTCCTAGCGAGAGAGAAATGATTGTCACGAGAACTTCTGCACGTGCACTTTTCCTCCTCCTCTTTTTTTTACGGGAAAAGAGAGAGAGGAAAAAAATAATTTCTTCTTGTGGAATCCAAGACTTTTACGATCCCCCTCCGATTTCTCACGACATGGTCTTGTATATAGCTGTATATTCGTTACACGCAGACGGATATCGGCAATAAATCGATCGATTGTACGTCGAGATAACGATATTTTTACACAAAAAGACCGTTACGTGGTTTTATTGGTGTGTCATTCGCGGAGGAGGATTACGTGATGGCGATGGCGTGTGCTTTCTTCTAGTTTTTTTGTATAAAACGATGATGTAGGTTTTATGGTTGGATTCCGAGAATAAGGGAGCTGAGAAACGTTCGCCTATATATTATATTGAAAGAAACGGAATCTTATCGTGCATGAAACCATGATATGGATGATAAAGTGGTTTATGTTAATAACAACTTGTCATTCGTTCGAGAATGGTACGCCATATATGGGAGTTATAAATGATTCTGAACAATGTGTAATTGTTAATGTAATTCTTATTAAGACGGTTTAAATCAATGTAAGCCTTTTCAGAAGAAAATAATAATGACAATTTAATATCTGGATGTCGTAAAACTTTTGTAAATCTAGTAAATCTTGTATCAGTGTTAAATTATCCGATTCTGATTTTTTTATGTGCAATTCTAATACAAAATATTTTGTAATAGCATGCAAACGCCAACGACTTATTCAATATTATTCGGTTGAGTAATAATATTCGTAAAAGAGTTTTTCTGTGGCTGCATTTGTGAACTATTCAAATTGGAGAAAATTATAAGTAGAAAAAAAACGCCGGAACAATAAATTTTATAAAGAATATGAGAATAAAATTATTTGATATGGAAATATATTTTTTTAATAATGAAAATGAAGAAATTGTATAAAAAATATCTATTTAAAATTAAGTTTTTGTACTTAAACATTGTTGAACTGCAAAAGTGTATAGTATAAAGCACCAGTGAAATGCCTTCACTTATAGATTTTCATAACTCGTTGTTAATTAATACAGAAATGATGTAATAAACGTCGGATTCGTTGTACCATTGTATGCAAATGGAGCGAGAAATAAATCGAATAACACACTGTGACAAATAGCAGTGAACAAGAGAAACGCGCGAGTACGACGATCGCGCGGCTAATAATACTTAAAAAATATCGACGTACAGCTTTTAATAAACGAAACTGAAAACTCTTGTCCGGTGGTTGCGTACATGGAACATGCGTTATTTCTTTTTAATGTTTCTTCTTCTTCTTTTTTTTACAAATCTTTGCTATTGTTCATAAAATGACTATTGTATATTTATTCATAACCCGTTTTATATTCCTAGGAGCGTTATTATGATGTGTAATTATTATCTAATAAAAAATAAATATATATATAGGATAACAAGCAATATGACGTCCGTGCATTTACAAAAATGGAAAGCGTCTCCGTGCAATTTCATAAATACGATATGCTTCTGTCCTGCGGATAATGAATATTATGTACTTTGATGCCAGAAACGCAGGCAGATATATATATATAGAGAGAGAAAGAGATTAACGAGCATTTTTATAAAAGTGCAACGATATAGGTGCACGCGAGCGATTAATTGTTGTTAGATATTATAAAACGAGAATCGTTGATAGAATATTCGTTTATTATGTTTTATATAAATGTATAACTCTCTAATTGCGATTTCGTATTGGATATAATAAATACGAGCAAAATTACTGTGCTCGAATGGCCTCAACTAACGACTGTATAATAATAAAAGGGACAATAATCCGTTGTTTTATCGTTGTTATTGTGTATCCTTTATGCGTTTAATACTTTCGAAGTCTGAGAGGATGTTATATTTTTTAAGTTACTTGTATGTACAATAAGTATGGTGGTAATTTGACAAATATAAATGTGCTTTTTGATTGTAAACATGCAATTCTTGATTCATACATTTATATTTATTTAGATATATTTATTTTTATATTCAATTTCATTCTTTCCAGTAAAGCAAGAATATTTCAATACTTATGAGTCGAGGAAACGAAAAATAGCTCCGATAACTTTTAGCGGATCCCAAGGAACAGATAACAGTCAAAGTTAATTTATACTGTTTGTCATTTTTCAACTATTTTAAATTAATCTAATCTTTCGATCAATTTTTTTTTTAATTTTTCTTTTACGGATTTAGTCAAAGTTTTGCATTTCCGTTATTCAAATAATACGTAAGAAAAATTATATTACGAAATATGATAGAGATAATTTGTTTAGGCCAGTGAACTATAATTGCAAAATATAAATTATTCTCACATTACACCTCTATACCTTTGTGGAATTAGATGATTTATATTTCGAATGTTTACTCAATTATGAATCTTTTTGAAGATCATATTATCAAAATTGATGATTGATTATTTCAAGTATAATTTTAATATCAAAATTTTTAGTAAAATTTTCTAAAATATAAAAAAATACATTTCTGCTACTTCGCAGAACTATTAAACCGTTAAATCTGTTAATTTTGAAATCATAATGTACAGATACACACTATAGAAAAAAGTTTAAAAACATTATGACCATATTTGAAACGAATGACGATCACCCATTAACAGATTCATGGAACCCCAATGTAAGATTTGTATTTCTCTCGCTATACTATTATACGATTTCTCCATGAGTTTCTCCACCTGCAGATCAATTGCCACACTTTTGCAATACCCGAAACCTGAACTTGCCCGAGCCCCGTGCGACCGTAATAATAATAATTCTTCCATACGCATGCGGTTACTCTATACCTTACTTTCCGCACTCCATTCTTGCGACAAAAACGACACGCCGCGTGCCAAAAGCAACAGCAGCAACAACAACAAAAAAAAACACGCGTCGAATCGCGCGCGAAAGCGCAATGGAATGCGGCGAGCTCGCGCGCGCCTGCGCAAAAAGACCAAAATAACAGTGGGGTTCTCGGGAGCATTGCACTCGACTGCAGAAATGCCATTAGAGAATTTCCCAATCGTAATGACACTATACCGCGTCGGGAGAAAGAGAGAGAGAGAGAGAGCAGCAGCAGCAGCACCGCGCTCTTTCAAAATTACACGCGCGCGCTAGTTTTATCATCTGCGGAGAAGAGTATAAGGCTATACGCGATGAGATGATGACTGCACGCTGTGGATGTACGAGTAGTGTATTGGAAAAGTGCGGGAACCACCGTTGGGTAATAATCGCGTATGCGGGCTTATCGTTTCTGTGCTCAAGGCGATATTCCTGAATTTTGCTTGATGGCTCCGTGTCTTTGCGCTTGGATGGCGTAGGATTCACATGAAAGGTGTGCGTATATGTGTGGGGATATATTACGAGATCGAAGTTTTTCTTGCTTTCGATTGTGGAAGAAGAAAAGGCCGCGAGCAGGGTTTACGATGTGAGCACGCGTACATATCGAGATGTACATTATATATAGAGAGAATGGTAATGATGATGCGCCTCATTCTCGTTGTGTGTGAGAGAGAGAAAATGGTAAGTAAATATTTGAGAGATGAAATTTTTTTCTTTGAATTTCATTTTGTAATTCTTTTCTTTTACTGTCGTAACGGATTATGATGAGTGTGGTGTTGTGTGAAAAGCTTGATCAAGATGTTTGATGCGAGAGTTATAAGAATTGGCTAATGGTTTAACAGTTGTTCTTAGTAGAAGTAATAGGTACGAATGCATTTTTAGGAAGAGAAGATTTGGAAATATTTTGCTAAAATAAATTATTTTTCGATTGAGAAATGTGCAATTATATAGCTTGCAAATGGTATATTAGAGATTTTAATGATTTTGTGTGTAGTTTGTTATTATTCTGCTCCAGGCACTTTAAAGTGTTTAAACACGAAACACCGTAAATTTTTATTGAAGAGAAAATAAAGCATTGTGCAAAAACACACTCACTTTTTCCTCATAAAAGAGTGAAAAGGATCTACTTTTACATAGTGCTAAATTTTCTCTAATTCGAAATTCTTTTAATGGATTTTTAAAGAAAAATTAGCCGTCAATGAAAAAGTTTAATAATGCCTGCTTATTTTCTTTGAAAAATGTTACATTTTACGATTACTTTCATTCTTTAGAAAACATTGTACGTTAACATTGTTACTACAGTGGTTTGACATTGAATAAACGTAAGTGTTTTCGAAATTTTCTGTAAATGTGACTTTTTAAATCTATATATTATATCCTTTTTCTTCTTAAATTCATAGTAATATCATGACAATTGAACAGTATATAACTCAAGGTTATTGTTAACGTGACCTTCAAAGACAATAAACTATTACCACGGTTAAATCAATTACACATTATACTGCCATTCCAATGTACAATTATCGTTTGTACACTATGCTATACATTCCCTACAATTTCGTTCCCTCGCGTATACGCAAAACACTTTTTGCCAAACTTCCTAACGTCCCATCAAACTCGTTCACGTGAAATATTTCCACACAAAGTACGCGCGCGCGTCTTTTCTTCAATGAAATGCCGCTGCGTGGTGGCAGTGGTAACGTGCCATCGTCGGTAATTACAGCAGGCAGCATACATAGCGTACTTTCGAAACGCGCGTATATATATACACGAGAAGCCGTGGTACGCGCGTGGTATAAGGAGAATTTTCGTCCGCGCGCACGCATGTGGAAAAACTGCGATTGCACGCTTGAGAAATCCCCAAGTGGCCGAACTCGCGCGAGTTCTTTTTGGATTAACAAGGCAATAGGGGAGATGATGATGTTGCGGTGATCGGGATGTTTCGGATTTAAATAGGACGGACGTGAAGGTTTTAGTGGTTGCATGAAAATAAAGCTTTGGTTTGTTTGATAATGCATTTCGATTGATGCATTTTTGTTGAATCAATAACTGTCAGTTATTGTGCAAACTATATAGCGAATAAAGAAGATAAATAAAAAATAATAAGATTAAGTTACATAAAATGATAAATAGGTATTTTTACATTGGAACATAGATTATTACAGAATTTTTACTGAAAATAATAATGTCAAAGAGGTATTAGGTGTCGGAATAATCCAGTAGAAAGGCCTTCCTTTACAAAGATGATTTCATCGCGGATAGATTTAAAGTCTAATAATAGAACTAATAAAGGTAATGTAATACAAGGTGGTATCCTTGATGATTTTTACGGATACGTTTAATACGGTGTGAAATTTATTATTCAGTCAGTGCTTTATATTAAGCAAAGCTCTTTTAAGCATGATTCTTTTTTTTTAATAGTTTGTAGGTACGTACACATTTTAAATTACTCAATGGATCAATTTTTGTTAATATATCTAGTCACCTTATCTATATACACTTCACACTGAAATTTTAGTACATACCCAAGCACGGAATTGCGCAAAAATTTTATTTCCTCTCTAAAACCACAGAATTTTCCTCAATCGATAAATTTCGATCCTAATATAAAACTCGACGTGCCGATGACATTGATAAACCCGATCGCGCCATCGAGTGAAATGCTGCACTCTCTGACAAACTTGCTCTCTCACTCTCTCCCTCTCTCCTATTATACGACGTAATAAAGTATAAATAACCCTCGTCTTTGGCGTTCACCTCTCTCTCTCTCCCTCTCTCATATAAGAATCCATGCGCGCCTGCGCACTCACATCTATAGGGCACGGCAAGCGTGGGCGGAGTAAAGGCGCGAAGCTCTGAATGATTCTTTTTGGCGTGCGCGCATGGAATGTCGCGCTTGCGTTCTCTTATATATACGAGATAGACCGAGTGTTCTTGCGGTGTGAAGTTTGTTGTTGTTGTTGTTGTTGTTGTTCTTGTTTTGCGTAATGGTTTTTTGATGTCAGTTATTTTTTTGCATTGCTCCGCGGTGAGCGCTATGTTATTTGTTCTAATGATGGAACGCCAAGAGGGAGAGAAGCATTGTTGTGGAATTGCGCGCGTATAGAGGTAAAGGCATGAGAAAATTGCAGTGGTGGAAAAGAACTTGCTCGTTACGAGCTTTTCAAAGCCCTCTTTATTTTACAGTATACATATGTGTGCAAGAGAATGATTTTATGAGCATTGTGGTAAATATTTTAAATATTATTGCTCGTGTGAAAAAAAAGGTAATGTAACAGTCAATGCATTGCACAAAGTATTGACAAAGTATCGGTGATATGCGAGTATGGTTGTTGAAACATGGACCTTATATGGGTAATATATATACGTAAAATGTGAACAATGAAATGCCACAGCTACACTTAGAAAAATGATCTATTAAAAATTACTATGGTACATATTAACGTTGAGGCATACTTGCAATATCAAAAAAATTACTATGTTTTAGTAAAAATTGCTATTTACATAGCAATTTTTACAATGTATATAGGAATTTTTACTATATACTGGCAGTGCCAGTGCGCGCTGCGCGCGCCCTATCGTGGACCAATAACATTTTACATCTTCATTTCAAATTGACCAATCGCAATCATTAGAGGTGACAATCACAAGTCCATCTCTTTTTTATATAGGAAAATATAGTAATTTTTTTTATATTGTAAGTATGTCCCGACGTTACTATGTATTATAGTAATTTAATACATCATTTTTCTCAGTGTAGAGTCAGATATTGCAAGTATGGCTAAAATAGGTTATATATGTTGTCCATGTTAGTATACTGCCGGCAAATTGACTATTCTCTAAAGTTGAATTAGTGAAAAACCATTAAACACTAGTTAAAATTTCTTCGCCAAAGCATTAGTGAATAATCATTATTTAGTTAGTGAATATTAACTAATGTTTTTATGGAGCAATTTTAACAAATGTTTAGGTGGTTTTTCACTAATTCGACTTTAGAGAGTATACTAATGTTAACGCAGGTATCTTGGAATTATCTAACAACTATACTAAGCGCATATAATTTATCTTATTTTAACTGTTTTGAAATATTGAATTAAAATTTGTTGTTCACCATGTGTTCGAAACCATGAATCCTCAACTAAACTTTTCTCTTAATCATAGTTATAATCTAGTTTTTTTAGCCGTTAATTTACAAATGATTTAAAAGTCTTACAAGCCATATATTATAAATATTTAAAATTTTGTAATGAGTCTGTAAATTAAAAAACATTACATCATACTCAAATTCCCTGTACTTCTGTAAGCAACCATTTCAACGTACCTCAACAACCACCAATACCATCGCGATACTTCAATCCTCTTCTCTCTATACACCAAATCACGACCCGACCTCGAACAATACGAAACCACTATAGAAACTCATCGTGGCGCAACAATGCAATCACTAATTACCTAGCCAATTAACCTCGCTCTCCTATACATATATATCTACCTCATTTTTTTATCACCAACGAAAATTTCGCTCATTCGCTTGCTATTTTATATACATATATAAAATATACGTATATATGCGGTATGTCTATATAACTGTTCATTATCAAGGCAATTTCGCGAGAGAGCTGTTTCCTAGAACCTGCATCTTGGCTCTCGCTCAAATTCCAACCGCCTCTTTCATTCGCGCGCTCAAGACCGCTTTCCAAAGATCCGCTGTTATATATAGGCTTTTCCATTGCGCTTCCGATTTGGCATGTCGCACGGTTTATAAGAGGACTTAACTCGTCAGGCCGGCTACGCGAGACTCGAGGTTCCGCTTGGGTGGAGCCGAGAGAGTTAGCAGAGACACAGTTCCTTCCGGGTTGACAGCGACATGACGCGGATCTTGCCTGTCGGTGTTGACTGATGTAACTGAAGAGGATGAAGGGGAGAAGCTGTTGGTTTTTTGTAAACGGTTCGTTGCGGACTGAAGCTAAATGGATTTTCTCTGTGGGTTGACTATTTGTATTCGCTCTATTTTTATTCGATGTTTTGGGTTGTGTATAATCTTATGCTAGAATTATCTAAATTGAATTTTTTTGTTGTAATAAGAATGTCCACTGCCGTACCCATGCTGAATTTTATCATTCACATTCCGGATACAAGTATTCGCACTCTGAGATCATGGGTCAGGTTCAATACAACTTTCACCCAAAACAAATATAATTTTTTTGGCGGATGTAAAACAGAAGAAAATAACCAACGATTATTTTGTTTAACAAAGAATGTCATGTTCTGTTTAAATTATGCATTTATTCATTTCTCAATTCATACATATTCAGGTATACTATTTAGGAATTCAATAATATTCTTATTATAGAAACAAAAACTACATATATACAAAAACAATCATTATAAAACATTAAAAAACAGTGTTATACACCAAAACGATTATTTTCATAAACATAAATAAACCTAACTCCGAAAATACAGTAGCACATATAGAATAGCACATTGCGATTTAGCTTACAGTCAATTAGCATCGGCATTATATAAACGGGCCAACTTTTTTTTTTTTTGGCTACCGCGTGGGCGCACAATAGTGACACGCGACATTGTTCAAGTTATTCGAAAAAGGTAAGCTCATTATGCCCGGATGATCGCCGAAAAAAAAACATTCACCACCGTGGGCGTGAAACGCACACAGGTATGTATTTACTTGAGCGCGTCACTGGTATGCGTCATGTCGTATATGTATAGTATATAGTAGAAAGTATATAGAAAAGCAAAGGGTAATAGATCTTCGATTGCAAAAAATAACGGATATACACATATATACACACAAGCGGTTGTTGGTGTAAGGCATAAATTTGTTTATTATATAGGATTTTATTTATATATATACCTAGAGATATTACTTATACATGCTTACTGGTTTGGCACGCAGGTTACATAAAGTTACAATGATTTATTCTTGAGTTTTGATTTATCGTAGACGTTTGTGTATGATAATAACGGAAACCGGTTGCGGTAAATTAAATTGTATAAAGGAATATCGGTGAGATAATACGCGGTTCGTTGCGGAATGCGAATAAAATTATTCGACGACCTCTTCGGTTATTGAAGGTTAAACCGTAAGACATATTTTTTTTTACGTATGCTTACATATTTATAGATTTGAACCCTATTTTTAATTTATTCTAATCGCAAATTATTAAGCAAACCTCTACAAATAAAAAGAGCGAAACTGTATTTACTGTTTCGCATGTAATATACACGACGCGAAATTCCATCATTACACGGTACAAAATCACAGGTAAATTTCACCATTTCGATAAGGAAACCAATCAAAGTTACAACTAAATTCATATATAAACACTCGTCTGTCAAAAATCACTTTCATATAACTCACGCATATATATATATATATATATATAACGCAGCTGTTTATCCTGACGATCGACATCATCAGTAGCGTAAAATTGCCGTCGTCGAGGCAGCTTCGCGATAATCTTGTTTTCCCCGTCTCGGCCAGTTAAAGCTTGCGCAATAGCTTCAGAATTACACGGGGCCTTAAATCCCGAGACAGTTTTCCTGCGTGTTCGCCCTCGAGTCAACTTGTAATATAGCGCACGCTTTCGCGGCCTGCCGAGCGAGAAAACACAAGCACGTGCAGGGTTATCGTCGTGATCTGCGTCGTTTTATAACGCGTGTGTATATATATATATTTTTGCCAAAAGATGGTTAGAGTGCGATGTGAGAGTGTAGGTTTCTGGTGCGATTTGCGGTTTTGTGGTATCGTGTGATCGATTTGGCTGGTTGTAAGTTTATATATCTATACATTTATATATACACGTGTTGTTCGTTAGAATGTATATTATGTTCATAAGGAAGTTAAGGAGAAAATATTCGCTTTTATGTCAATTTAATATTTAACAGTTATTCATTGTTGTCGCAGTTAAAAATAAAATTTATAATATTTATTTGTACAAATAGTATTTTTTGTTTATAAACTAATCTTAGAAAAAGCAAAATATTGTATAATTAATACATTAGGCTTTTCATAGATACATTAAATTATCGTTAGTAGGTCATGCTGCGGAAAAAAAAATTGCGTTGTTTTGTCGTACTATCATTAACGCTTTATGACGCATATCTGCGTCATCGACATTTAGAAGAGATTAATATTTAAAAGAAAATTGCGAACTCATAAATGCGTAGTAGCTTTCTCTTTTGGTCTATTATGATTAAAAGTGCCCGACATATTTTTACCTCAGCATGTCAATAGAATTACCAAAAGGGTATGTTTTATACATAGCAATCTGTAAACTTATAGCTACCTATATACCTAAAAGTAACATGAATGCAATACATGTTAATGTGCATACACGACAACGCGTATTTCTTTTAGAAAGTCTTTCATTTTCAGTCACAATATTATTTCAGTCTTAGACATTTCTTAAACATACGTTGACAGTAGTACTTTATTACATGCTGACCATACTTTGCATTTTTCCATGTTAATTTGTACTCTCTCTTTTTTACTCGGTTATGAATTCAAATCTGCATAAATGTAAAACTGTCATTAATTAACGTTAGGCGATGAAAGTTCAAAATAGCAAATTAACTTTGGAAAATAGGTAATACCGCCTTTTATAATAAACTTGTAAATGCATAATAGCATACATATCTATGTAGAGCGTATTTTCTTTAGGTGGATATATATATATATACACTTTCTTGGTCTGGCATATATTTTAAGTATTTAAATGCAAAACAAATCTGTACATAACTTGAAAATGATTTTTTACAAAGGTTCTTTGCAGACTTATGGAAGTGGTTTTGAACTGCTGGTGTGCACGGTTGAGGTTCACTGTAACATTAGAAAAAAAATATTCTTATAGAAATAGTATGACTATGGCTCTAGTATAGACTACGATTATTTTGTTCTACAAAAAATTTACGAAATGGCGGACCTCCAAAATTGGTGATCTCAAAACACTGGTTGTATCAATAAAAAAAACTTATAAATTTTAGAAAAAAAATTAACAAATACTTTTTATTCTGGTTTATATAGTCATGCTCTTTCTAAGAATATTTTTTTGCAGACAGCAACCATATACAACATCAGATCGAAACCGCTCGATGATGGTGCAAAAAATCTTTATAGAGGAAATCATTTTGAAAATTATATGATTCTTTTTGTATTTCAAACCTTAAAAAACATATATCACAAAAATTACGACATTAAAAATGTATTTATCAATTTATTATAAACGCATAAAAATTATTAAAATTTTCAACCGAAATAGTGTAATAACCTCTTAACTAAATCAACTTCACAATTTATACTAACACAGTAGTTACATGCTGTTACACTAACGCTTTACACTGACCATAAAAACACCTGCAATATAAAATGCTCTGATTCCTATGCAAAATCGTCTCTTGCAACCTCGCGTTCACCAAAACCAACGCCAGTGCGAAAAAAAAAATCATTTCATCAAAACGTTCTTGCAGATATTTCTCGTATAATGGCCCGTCGTCGGCGGCTGTGGTGCGGTGCCGGCGCGAAAACAAACATCTGATTATCCGAGCCTACGTGTGCAACGTCATTGTTATGGAAATCAAGGTGCGCACACAGTATACCACATAGCACAGTATATATATGTATATATATACATCAACTTAGGTATCGAGAATCGCGAAAGTCGCGCGCTCAAGCGGCCGATCGGATCGAGCGTTACGTCGATTTTGTAACTATAGCCGCGCGCGCGCGTTATTCGCAGCTCGCTCGCTAAAGTTGCGAAAGTTCGCGTATATACGTTTCACGCCGGGTATATATGGCGGCAGGATGATTTGAGCTGTTCGATTGCGTCGATTTGCATTAGTTGGACAGGATTTTTCGGTGCCTTGGAAGATTTTTTTTTCGCAGCCAAGTTCTATGGGATGGAATGTGTGCTGCTTTCACTCACGAGTGTTCGTTGCGAACGGCTTATTGATTATGTAAAATCTATAATAAAATTAGTTTCTTTTTTGCTGGCATTAGATTATTTCTTTTTTAATGTGTGCGATTCGTCATCTTGATATAATGAAGAGGAATATACATAATCGCGTTTCCCAATAGATGAAAGAAGAGTTAAAGTAAATTATTTTTAATGTATCATTGAATAATTACAAATATTAAACTGTGATATTTTATATTTTCCATAATAGTACAATATTTGATGATTTTTTATATAATTATATCCAGTAAATAGTGCTAAATATTCTTCAAATTAATATATAAGTATAACTAAATCAAAATATTAGAGTTTTCTAAAATGCTTAACGCATTTGAATGAACTACAACCTATTATACTAAACTAAATGCAGTTTCTTTTTTTTTTTACATCGTTAGTAACAGCCCCGAAACATCTTTTGAAATCTAAATACCGCGAAAGTTATTGTTTTATTGTTCTTTTTTTCGAACGCATATTCAACAATCGAAATGGTATTTACAGAGGGAGAGAGAGAGAGAGAGAGAGAGAAAATCAGAAAAAACTGCGTATTCAAATATTCATCATCTGTTCAAACAGACAATACCGAAACAATGAGCAATTAAACTGGTGCACAGAGCCGCGCGCGAGCTAACCATATACAAAAACGATACTTTCATCGCTTCCTCCGAGCGTTCATTGCACGATGCTCCACATTATAAAAGTCGTCAAAATTGGTGCTTTCTAAAGTACAAACAAGGGAGAAAAAACGGCGCACGGTGAAAAGGCGCGAGAGTGCGCGGTGTGCGACCCGATGCGACGTTGTCGAGCGAGCGGAACCATTGAGAAAAACGTGTCCGCTGTTAACGTTTTTCCACTGGTGTTTCTATAACTTTGGAGAATAGAGAGTCGGGAGAGATGTCGCACCGAGAGCAGAGAGAGAGAGAGAGAGAGAGAGAGAGAGAGAGAAAGACATTCCGCGAAAGGACATCTCGAGGTGTACTTATACGCGTAGCTTTCCGTATGTTGAGCGTGAGCTACTTTTTGGATTACAGTGTATAGATATAGATAGAAGTAATACTTTGAAAAAGTGAAGATGTTTATTTGGAAAGGTGATCCAAGCTTGTTATGGTAAAGTAATATTTAAAATTTTTAATAATGTATTGGTTTTAATTTGAATTTCAGGATTATAGTATTGTAGCAATATTATTTAAAAAATTATTATTTATATCTTTCAGTTTTTCAGCAACATTGAATTTGCCTAAAATACAGGCTGTAGAAAGTTAGATGCCTATGACAGTTACCTCCGATGGAAGAAACAGAAACGGAAATGCAAGAAGAAACCTGCACTCGATTTTCAATAATCATAAAAGCGCATTGTAATTACTTGAAAACGATTTAAAATGAATTTCAAATTATAGAGGATTTATAACGTTATATAAAAAGTTATCTATATAAAGAAAAAAAAAACAGTAAAGTTAGTACGATGTTGAAGATAGGGTGTAACGGTTAGTAGAAAAAGTTTTCCTAGAATTTGACTGGAAATTATAATGATATGCTGCGCTGTCACTTAGACGAAACCATTCATCCGCATTCGGTGGTATGTACCGGTTATACATTTAGAACGTTATAAAAGTAGAAGTTCATTATCTAACGTAAAGTATCAGCGATCATCAAGTATAAAATTTATAATTATTTTCAACAATTAAATAGTATTTTTAAACCATAATCTTTCGAAATTATCATATGATTAAATAAAAAAATTACTTTAATAACATGGAAAAACATCACGAAGTATCACGAATAATTTCTCTTTTGACGTTTTTTGACAATTACACGCTACTTACTGAAATGATCGTCATTTATCAGATAAATATAAATTACAAATCACTGTTTTTATTTCGACTATCATTTTCTATATTTTCTACCGCCCATAAAATTTTTTAAACTCTATTTCACTACTTTTTCTAGACAATTTTTTATGTAAATTCCAAATTTTTTCATCCAACAATCATTTTCATACAATCAATCTCAACAGTGCTTTATCACGATAACAAATTTCTCGTATCGATTCATTGTACATTCTTCAATAATAAACGTACCCTCGATCGAGTACACGCATATACATGATCTCAGATTACTCGATATATATATCATAACGCATAATCAACGCTGCTAAAAACGTGAATATATATATGTACTCCAATCCAATTACTATCTCTTACACATACGCACACATATATACAGATATATATAAACGTCTACGTATCTATATACCGTGCAACGGATCCCCTTCTCTCTATATGTATATATATACATACACTCTCGAGACCCGGACGAAGCTGCTCCTCGCTCGGTGACTTCTCTCTCTCTCTCTCTCTCTCTCTCTCGCGATGCCAGTGACCCGTTATATAGAGGAGCAGTCGCCGCCGTGTGGCTTTACAGCAACTTATATATACTTACTCCGCACGATGAGGCTGCTTGCACGCTCCCTCACCTTATTTTACCTCTCCGCGCGTGCTCTTTACACTCCCACGCTGTGTGCTCTCTGTCTCTCACAAAAACGAGGAAGAGTGCGCGAAGAAAAGAAGCGAGTATATGTATATATATGTACACCCATTGTATATACGGAGAACTAAGGAGAGGTGGTGTAAATGCATACGTATATACATGTATATAATATATGTTTGACCTTTTCTCTCTTGGGAGAGAGCTTTGTGAAAAGGTACTTATAAATGTACGTGTATATATATATGGATCGTAGGTACGAAAGACGAGCACTTTCTCTCCCCTCGGCGCTCCATTTCATCCGTTTTGTTACCGATTCCAAGTATGTATATATACATGCAGCGTGACTTGGAAGATCGAGACGAGTCAATTTCTACGTGGATCGGTTAGGTGTTGGCTATGCATACGTGCTGTAGTAAGAGAGAAAGAGAGATAGAGAGAGAAAGAGGGAGGGAACGTCGGCATGCGTTTAGGCGTACAAGAATTTGTATATATAGGTGTGTCTCGAACGGTTTTGTAAATGCCGATCTCGATTACACGCGACTCAACTCGGCTATTAGGATTATTACTTGCGGCTATACTGGGAAATTTGTTCGTCATTTTTTGTAATTTTCCGAAATCATTTTATTTATTTTTTTCCAATAAAAGTAATTCTTGAGTTTTGAGAGAAACTAAAATGCAACTCGGGAGAAAGTATTCAAGTTAAACTCGAGTAAAAGCTGAAGATAAAATATTTTCGTTTGCTGATTAGAAATTTGGAGCTAAATCGTTAAATTTCTGTAATGTCGATAAAAACTTTTTCATTTATTTTGTTTTTTTAATGTCAATCAAAATCGATTAATGAAGAAAGTTTCATACTTTATGCTTCATTACCAGTACATATATTAGAAATTCTTAAATTTAGAAATACGTGCAGCATTATCACAATTATGAGTATTTAGATACACACTTTTTCGTATATAAGAGCTATAGTATTTGTGGTTAATAAAAAATTTTATTTATTGTACACTATTTGTAAGTTAACAAGACCTCATCAACGATAAACCTCACTTTACAATGTCTTGTAACAAGATTACTTCCTTTTTTTTCTTCAAATCACACAAAATCCCACTCTTCGTTAAAAGGAAAAACTACTCTTATAGCCACTTATCGCAATCACTCAGTACACCTAGTATTAGCATGGAACCCGCACCCACGTACACGTAACCCCACCTCTCCTTCTTTCTCCTTCCATCATATAAGCCACAAGTATAGGAGCCATGACCTCGTGACTATCTAGAGGCACGCACGTGTCGTACGTGACGGGCAGAGGCGGATATACCGCGTCGGAAGTTCTCTATACTGCTCCCGTTGGCTTGCCTGCAGGAAAGAAACATTTCTTCGCTCCGACTATATACCTACACACACACACACACACACACACACACACACACACACACACACACCTATCATGCGATATTACAAAACTCTCCGTATAGCGAGTGAAATTGGAATGATCGCTCGTGAGGCTGCTTTAGGAGGGGGCTTTTTAAATATATGGTAATTTATCGGCTGCGGGGTAAATCAGTTTTATCTTGGGAAAGGGACACAGCGTGAGCGAGAAAAGTGCGTGCGACTATACGCCAACGAGTTTTTTTTCTCTGTTCTCAGAAAATTAGCGTGTACGGAGGAACCGAGCGGTGTATATATATATGCTGAGAGACGATGGAAAAACGCGTCAATTAGGAGGATCGTGATTTATTGACACGAGGCGAGCCGCGGCAATTATTGGTTAGGAGATTAACGCTGCGCGGGTCTTAGTGAGAGAGAAGCTCGAGATGGTTTTGGGTGTATATTGAGGTTTGGAATATATTAAAATTAAAGTTAAGAAAGCGTATTTAAATAATTAAGTAAAGTAAAATGTAATTGAAATAAAAAGAAAAAATTAGCCAGTTTCTAGCCATGTATCAGTTCAAAACTAGATAAAAAAAAGGGGGTAGTCAATTTATAGCTAGGAATTAGACAATAAGAAGAACTAATTATAATAAATAGAAAATATTTGTTTTAGTTTGGCATTAATATTATTATAAATCAACTTAAACATTCAAATTTTACAGTTGATTTTCAAAAGATAATAATGCAAACATTCTGGAGGTATATGCGCAGAAAATTAATGTGACGTATCTGTTTTTAAACTTGCTATAATGAGACCCATAAAACGTAAGGATACTTCAGTTTGAGTATAGATGTAAAAGTATAGACTTAAAAGTCTAAGTAAATATTACACACTAAAATAAGAGAAATCTGTCGAAGTGAATGCGTAAATCATTCTGCGAAACCTTTGGTCTCGAACTATACATTTACGAACAGTTTATCACTCGCTGACGTCCGTTACGGATAAAGAAATAGGCCAAACCAAGAGAAGTAAACATTTTGAACCAATTGAATCTTGAATAATGCGTCAACCCCACAATGCTTATACAAATAAAATTCAAAATATACCTCCAACAATATTCAATACTTATATCGTTTTATATATATACATCTACAAAACAAGTAAACCACGTCACATACATACATATATATGATTTCTCCCTATAGCATTACCCTCGAAGAAAAACCCACACTCGGGCTCCACAATAGCGCGCGAATTATTGTGCTGTCGCAGTATACGAAAGCAGCATTCCGCGACAGCACAATAACCCGTCGCAATTAAAAAAAAAACTTCAATTAAACAAAGCCACACGGCATCTCGTCCTATACGAGACGAAGAAAAAAAAATATAAGCAAAAAAATTAACCAACTGCTATGTCGCGTGCACTATGCAGGCGTAAATTATAAATAAGAGAGCTTCCGTGGTGTGATCGCGTGTGCGTCGTGTATATTATATTATACACAGCAGCTTGCGTCAGTGCAACCTACCGCCGATTAGGGTAACGGAAGGGAAAGAGAAAGATAGAGAGACATTAATGCTTGGGAAGCGAGGTGTTGTATACATGCCGATGAGCAAAGTCGCAGTATAAGGATGACTAAGGTGGACGCACGACTGTTTTGACGTGCGGCTCGAGGCTTCGAAGGGTCGATTGTGTTTTATTGTATACTCGTGATCGGAATCACGATATTGGTTGGATTATAACAGATTATTTGATGGTTGATACAGTAGTTGTTTATTTACGAAATAGAGATATAAGTTTGATAATAATTCTCGATATAGAATTTTTTCTGAGTTTATTTGTTATTATTATTGCTATTATTCAATACTCTTTGTAGTTGCAAATAAAAAATTATTTAATTATAATGGCTACTGTACTTAATTAACTAACACTTTTCATGATAATAATCTAATGTTATACCTTGATAATGATGCGTTGTATTGTTGTTCTCTTGTAATACACCCTAATTAAAATAATTACGTCAATCAATCTGTTGGAAAAATATATAGCAGGTAATTTTTCTTAAAATAAGACCTTGAATTTCAATCATTTATCAATCTACATGTACGGTGTCTGGATTAATTGTTTAAAATTTGTATTTCCAGTTGCGTATCTGATAATTATAATCTAAAATCTTCACCACATGTACAAGTTAGAGGTACGATTATTACTTTCGAAATTATCTGATCCAGTATATAAGGTCAAACTCTAAAACTACATATTTTAATAATCACCCTTTAACCCTTCAAATCCTTACCGTAGGTATTGCAGGGTTCCCATTCAAAATCACATTTTGCACCTGTTGGAACATCACAGAGCTCACCTTTAAAACCGCGCAATAATCCAATATACCCGCAGAATGCCTCTTCTCCATATATACTGTACACAGAATATACCGTAAGCCACGCGTTCATAATCTCTGCGTGCGAAAAAGAGCATTAAATCACGCGCGAAACAGCAGCAGCATGCGCGCGCACAATATATAATACAGTATACATATATCCCTATATACAGACGCACATTCGCATTCCATCGTCACCCATAAACATTCGAAAGTCCGCGGCGCGTCGCTCTCCTCTCTTTCACGTAACCGCGCGCGCATGCGTTGAATATTACAAATTCTAATGAGCGCTATATATGCTCCCTACTCGCTGCGTATAGAAAAAGCGCGAACCGTGCGGGTTATTAACGGAGAGAAAGAGAGAGAGAGAGAGAGAAAAAAATGAAGAAGGCGCGGTATAACGTGCACACACGGCAGACGCGGTGAAAAGCTCATCGTGCTGTTGCTGCTACGCATGCGATGCAGTGAAAACCGCTTGACAATGCTAATGCAGGCGTCGCGGAAGCGATACTATATGGTGACGACGTGAAAGTATATACAAATGTCGTTAGCCGGGCGAGCGAGCGGCTGTCGTAACGATTTCATTGATGCGCTCGAGCGCCGGCTCAACTTGCTTTGAAGACTCGCGTATATATATAACATGAGTTATATTATTGTACGTTCTCATTGATTTATAGAAGATTCAAGCTGACACAGCGTTATATTGGTATATTGAGGTTTTTTTTTTCATTTCTTTTTTTAATCGCGAGGTTGTATAATAATGCTCGAGGGAAACATCATTATGGCGATGCGGTCACGGTGTGGTCAACAGGTCAACCGGGTCGGGTAATTGCTGCGTATATAGAAAATACGCAAGTGTATTTAACGATGATGTCGCGTGAATGCAACGCTTGTGAGTATATATACGTATATATATGGCCGTTAGCAAACACTTGCTTAAACTCTGTTTACATTGTTTCTCTGGTATATGCGAACGAAGAATAAAGCATTTAGCGCTGTATTTATAATAACCACACTAAAAATTAATGGATTATTAGCAATCATCTCCTGACAATGCTTTCCTAATTAAACCTCCATCATATACCGACGTAGTAAATAACCGACCTGAATTTTTAACCACTCCCATTTAATTTTTTCCTCTCATCACCAATATTTCACATAAATCGAGAAACTAATTATTTCTCAACGCGCGCTATATTCTCAATAAAATTGTGTTCTTGCGAATTTCTGAAACCCCCTCATAAAAATACCTGACACATTTTAACAACCGCACGCCGCGCGATATAAAACTTCCTCTCTCTCTCTCTCTCCCTATTGGCAAGGCCGACTTAGCGCGCACGCCCGCAGCGACAACACTTCGACTTCGGCATACCTGTATATACTCTCTCGCGAAGAGTGCGCTACTCGCTCGGCACTTCCTTCTTTCTCCTTGCTTCCTTAAAGATCCAAAGTGTGCCAGTCGGGCTCTCGCTCTCTCAGCTAATGAATCGTTGACCGCGCGGGCACCGATTTTCGAGTCGCTCGCGCGGCGCGTAGCACTCACTTGTAAAAGCGAGTCCCTGGATTCCATCCTGTACAGCAGCAGCAGTGCGACTTTCCATCGGTGTATATATATATATATATACACCTGCAGTGTATTATATGTGTGCAGCTCGCTGACGTGTCGTCTGATGCGAGAGACTTTGATGGTTCTAAGGATATATATATACAAAGAGTAGAGGAGGGGAGAATAACGAGAGTGAAAGAAGAATTTCTTTTTTTAGGGAAGAAGAAGAAGAAGAACGTGAAGGGAGACGATGATGATCGGGATAAGAGATGCGTGATGATGCGGTCTACGATGGTTCTTTTTTAGTGGTTTTGTTGGAAGAAGATGCGTTTTTGTATGGGATCATGTTGGGGAACGAGTTTATAGTCTTATTTCGTTGAATATGTCGTCTGCGTTTCGGATTATTTTAATGAATATTGTAACGGGAAGGGATTTTTAAGTGAAATGAAAGCAGGTTCTGGTATATGTAGCAGCGAGTAATGTCACTGTTTTCATTCAGAACAAATGAAAATATACACTTGGTTAGTTTTAAAGCAGAGATTTGTGTTGAGTATCTGATGTAAAATAACATTATAATGGTTGCGCAGATTTAAACATATTTTAATTGAAACGTTTTTTTTATTTATGTATATTATATCATTAAGTACTTGCGTACTGTAATTTGCGATAATTTTAAAAACTATATGAAGAAAATGAGATAATATCGTTGTGAGCTAAAATATTTTTTTATATAATTTTATTTTTCATATAGGCTTTATACTCAGTATTAGATGAGTTCAGATAATTCAAGAATGAGTTGCTATGGTACGAGTAAGCCATCGCAACTTTTTAATAATAAAAAGTGACGGACCCTGGGATTAAACCAAAGCCACCGACTCGCGAGTCATGAACACTAAACAAGCCACGCCACCACCGGTCGAACTTGTGCTAATCGGCGTCATATTATAATCGAACACCTTGCTCACTTCGTTTTTTCATATTCGTACGTGTATCCACACGTAACAACTAATAAAATGAAGAATCTTCAATTTAATTAATTATTTCTAAAATTTTCAAAGCTGCTGTGTTAAAACGAAATAGTTTCAACGTCTAAAAATTACTTTGAAAAAAAAAAGAAAAATAAACAATATTGTTATTTTCATTCAACAAAAATTAATCTTTTCTTTTTCCAATTCCCAGCCATTAAAATATTCCCGATATGTAACTACGAAAAAGAAACATGAGCACTGAGAAAGCCATTGAAGATATTTAAAGAAGAAGAGAAGGAGAGAGAGAGAGAGAGAGAGGAGGAGGAGAGCGAAAATTGGCACCGAGCAGCGGAATTCGGGCGAGAACGGTACTCGCGTATAGCTGGCGAGGATGTGGAAATTCTCTCAGCTTGGAATTCGCACTTGTATACGCAAGGTGTGCGCGTATAGTCTTATATACCGCTGTTTACATGCGCTCCAGCGATTCTGCACAAATAATAGCTGCACCGCATGATTTGTAAGCGCCTGTTGAAGCTTCGTTGGGCCTTTTACTGATGTTACACTACGGCTTTTAAGGAAAATGGTTTTTGCTTTTCTTTTTAGTGGAATTCGAGTTTTCTATGTGTCTTAATTTTATCCTATAAAAATTAGCTTTTTTGAAAGCGAAAAAGACTTAATGTATATTTAAATTCTTCATTTAAATTAAGTATTGTTAATGTGGCATTAAATGTCTCAAAGCTATACGTAAAATGGGAAATTGAAAGAAAATAATCACATGTGAGAAAGATAAGCGATTGATGCCAGGTGTATAATATATATGGACACCCAAGGAGCAGAGCGTGAGACATGATGGATGTGATGCAGAAGGGGATGAGCATCGTTTTTCCACGAACTCGTGGTGATCGTTCATGATTCTCATAATAAACTCGTTTGATCTTAGACCTTGATGTGAATTTCTCGTGAAAACATATTGAATGCAGCGTAAATGCAGTATAAAATTCACCTCAAGATAGAAACAATGCGGACTTTCAGCATTTTTCATTACTGACTTAATTGCAAACGCAACGTTTTAATTAAATACACATTGAATCAGCTCTTATTACAGCAATCTGCTTGTTCTCAAGAGTAAATTTCTAAACCACTATAAGCAGTCGTTTAGTCATTTTTACCAGAATGCTAAAATATTTCTAGTTATATAATTTTACTTTTAATAATTTTAAGAATGTACTTTCAAAGTAAATAATATTTATTAGGTAATATAAAAAACATTAAAAAAGTGTCTAAATGTATAATTTATCTTACGTATATATTTTGTCGAAAAATCAATTTTACAAATATTTCTTCTGCATAACGTTTTTGCAAAAAAAGCGTATAATTTAAAATCACATTACAATAAAATATTTCACGAGTTATGAACACGATAAATAAAAATTTACATAATAACATAATTTTATAGAAACCAGGAGAAAAGGTAATATTAAATTTCTTTTTTCAGTTACCGTATAATTTTTTTAAGTTTGCATAATTCGTTTTCTCATAAAATATACGTTTCTTATGAAAACAGCCGACTTAATATTTAAAATTGTTATTTCACTACACAAATTTTGATTTCTGTAAAAAAAAAATCTTTCAAACTTCTGTTTCTATTATTTACAAAAAACAAAGCAGAATTTAAAATATCATGTCCACATACCATTTCATCTTCCATCTATTTATAGACGTAAAAGTAAAGCAACACCCGTTAATTTCCCCCATTGAGCCTGAAAATAACTAAAACAATACCCACATCCTCGTTTAGTCGTCCATACAACCGGAGAACTGAAATGAGCAGCGCTGCTATATAACGGCATCTCTCGCAAAACTACCATCCATTCAGACCTCCTATACGTCTATCCGTGTATATGTATATACATGTCAGCAACAACCAATCACACCTCGACCTCTGTTCTCGCGAACAATGCGTCATACACCCGTGTGTGCGCATAATACTCGCAAAAACCAGGAGAAACAGAGAAAGAGAGAGGCAGAGATAAAGAGAGAGAGGGGAAAAAACGAATACACACACACACGTGTATATATTATATACATGTCTCATTATCATTTGTGTCCTAGTGACCTAGAATCGTATGCTGTTCATGCGCGCGAATTCGGCGACGACGCGCTGTATATACTCACAGCTGCTATATACACGCGGCATGAGGAATTCCGTTCCCACGGCAAGTGCAATTTGCGGCCGCGCAATTACTCTGACTGTACTGTGTGTGTAGTAGCGTTGAGATTATATTCTACTGATGTGTGTGTGTGTGTGTGTGCACAAGTGAGCATCCGAATATTGTTATACGTGCAGCGCGGTGTCTTTGAGGATGAGGGATGTAAAGGGATATACATGGTTCGCGAGAGAATGGAGAGAGAGAGAGGCTTTTTATACGAAAGGATTGAAGGGCTGTTGGATGTCGAGGAGTAAGGATAGATGATGATGATGATGTAAGAGGGAAGTAGTAAAGTGGTTTATTGGGAATGGTGGAATGTGGATTTATGGGATTTTGATTTTACGACGCGTTTTCGACTGATTTCGCAAAAGTATGGATATTTCTTTAAGATGAAAGTGTGCAGTGGAAAAATAATGCTTGAGAAATCAATGCTGAATATATAATAGGTATATAATCATCTTGCCGTGTTTGCGTATAATATGTATATCGAAATATATCTATAAGGGGTGATTATTTTTTACGTGTATAATTGGAGATAAAGTATTTTTTGTATATTTTACTGTAAAACATAATGATGATTCTTTACTGGATTTTTAATGCACTCAAGAGTTCTTAAATACTGATTATTATACAAAACCAGGGTTTAATTTATGTGAGAAACGTGCCCGCATAGTTGTTTTTCTGTCTCACATTTTTTTTCTTCTACTTTCATAAAAACAAAAAATGTGTGCGTATATTAAAGTGATATTTAAATAATCTCCATTTTTATACATATATATAAAAAGAAAAATCAGAAATTCTTTCCGATTTCTCTTCGCTTTTTCTACATTAGGTATATATAACATATTCGATATATACCATGTTTCACTTTTTATTTCACTCGAATGAATACAGGCGCACGCACTTTTCATTCGCATTGAATATTCATCGCGACCGCAGCATTCAACCACCATCATGTGTATATATATACACCATACGAGTGAATAGAAGAAAATCTGAAAAGCAACATTTTTCCAATCCCATTGAAAACCAACCTCTAACCATTTGAAACGGCAAAATGCTTCTTCTCTCAGTTATTCATAGTCTCACAAGACAACACGCGCACACCACAGAAGAAAATATATTAAATCCAAGCTCGCGCTCGAGCTCCGTAATAATTAATACAGCACAAAAGGGGAATTCAAAGCTAATTTTTTTTTCTTACCTATGCTCCCAAAGCCCTCGTTAAAGCGCAAAGTCACACGTAAATAAGCTACAGCCATTGAGTGCGTGCCCTTATTAACCACGCGTGCATATATATATACGATAAATACAGCGCGAAGCGCGCGAGCATTAAACTCATCGCATCACGACTATACGCACCGGACGTTGCAAATGAAGCGGCCGATTCGGCCCTTTTATACATCAGCGCAAATTATGGACACGGTAGTATACGTATATGTATATATATAGTCGAGGTGCTACGCGAGAAGGAGCGAATAACGCGTTGTTGCGATATCACGCGTTTATTTCAGAAATGAAGCCGTGCGCTGCCGTGATTGAGGAAGTTGATGGTGTATACGCGCGTATATACTCATACTGCTGTTATGGAGCGCCGAGTGTTTAAAGCGTGAGTGTATCTAATCATATATATGAATATACTAAGGTGGTATATACGTGGAATGCAATTTTTTTCTTCTGATTATAATGAAAATATCGGTTCTATCTCTTGCCAAATTACGTGTAGGGGAGAAGGTAAATATTTTTTGTAGAAAGAATAACTGTATATATGTATTGTAGCGGGAAGAAATTTGTTATAGTAATCTAGAACAGTACTTCATCATAATATATCGAGATACTTTATTAACGTTGCGAACAAAACGTTACCGCATGAATTTTAGCGTATAATGCGAATAGCATGCTGACACCAAGAACAAGTTATTTTCAATTTTGGAATTTCCTAGCTGGGAACCATAATGTTATACACGTCTAATGTAACGAACTTGACTGAAGATTTATACTAAACGTAGGTACAATAGCTTTTACTGTATACCTATATACACTTTAATGTTTTTCTTAACTTTCCTTATAATTAAATTGAAACTTCACCCATAAACACGTACCATTACTACTGTAAAAAAAACCCCTGGCAAAAGCTGTCCATTCGGCCATTACTTTACGACACGCCCGACCTATTCTACTTTGAATATAACGACTAATTATTGCCAAACACCAGCAGCAATATAGCAAGTCACTTGGCGAAAATTCAAAAACAACCTAAATCATCATCACCGTCCCAGCACAAATTCCAACGGGCCGATCAAGGTCGGCATACCTTGAGATAACGATATTACAAGCGCAACACACACACGCCCAGCAAAATTCCTTCTCTCACTTTTACCCGTACAGCATATACGCGCGATGCATACCTACGTATAATATATATATACGCACGCAGGCGTCGTGAAATTCTCGGCCATCGATCGTATATAACACAGCGTGCGCATAATTCGCGTGAAAACTGTATATGTATATATAGGTACGCGCGTGCCTGCATATATAGATATTATTAATACATGAACAGAATCCGGGAAAGCATATATACGAGCTGCTTTATATACGCCAGCGCGTAAATTGAATAATATTATACCGCGTACGCGAGCTCTCGTTCTATATATATATGAGAGGTTCCGCGTATAACAGTATATGTATATATATATGTATCTCATGTGCACACATGGTTATATAGTGAACGACACTCGTGCGTATATATGTATGTACATTGGATTTGGAATATCCTCGCGAGAACGCGCGAGAAACGTTCGCACGGGGCTGTGAACAAACTGCGACGGTATGTATGTGGTGCGGGTTCAAGTTCACGGATTGTAGTTGTTAAGCGGAAGACTGATGGCTGCGTTGAGTGGGTATAGCATAGGCTTGTGAATTTTCACCGATTCTCCGTTGTAAACGTAGTTTAGTTGGATGATTATTATCTTGTGTATATATATATAATTTGTCGATATTTGGTGTTTAGTGCTATCTGGACTGATTCTTTTTTGTGTTATTATATCGTTATAGTCGTAGAGTGAAATCCCCGCGGTATAAGAGCAGTAAAATATATATATTTCATCAAATTAATATAATGTAAAAAACACGACTGACGATATTAAAATGTGATATTATTATAGAAATTTATTGCGATTCGTTGCGTCCTCGTTCTCGCTCGCGAGATAAATAGCTGTGAAACTTAAACTTTCGCAGATTCTTTGTAGCGCTTATAGGTATATATTGGTATTAAAATGTGGCTACATTCGTATAGAACGCGTGGAAACCACCAACGAAAAAATTCTAATTAAAATTATTATTATTACCTCAAAGTTATTACGACAGTTAAAGTCACTGCGTGCAAAAAAGCTATAATGTTTAATTACAACCGCCGCAAATTCATCATCACACGGTATATAAATGTTTCCTTATAAAAGCAATCCTCGTCGTGCGCGTTTCACCAAACAAGACAACATATATATATATGCTAGCTTGTTCCTCGCTTCACAGACACGTGCACCACTCGCTCTTTCGTCATCAAATCCTTCATCCTCTCAATCCCATTCAGTCAATTCGAAGCATGTATATATATACACCTCGCGCTTCCGAGCTCTCATTCCCACGAGGCTTCCTCCTAAACACACGCGGTTCTTCATGGTTTTTGCTGATATCTCTCGAAACGACGTGCACACGTGTATATTATACATACATGTATAGGGAATACGTATATACATATACACGTGTGAGTTAGTAGTGAAAAGCCAAGTATTCGCGACACTGACGAATGAAATTATGGGTGGGATTATACGTGGCAGTATATATATATATATATAGCGACGACAACGACGTTTTAATCCGAGTCTTTATAAACGCGCTGAATTGTGAAACGAGCCACTCGCATAATCATTAAGACTGCTCTCGGCGGTTTTTTTTTGCTGATACTTTCTACGCGCTTAGTTTTGTTCACTGTGCTTGGGTCTGACCTTGAAACGGAAATTAAGGCTTGTGCAGGTTGGGTTGGATATATGTTAAAAGAGGTGTTTTACTATGCGACGCGGTCCAGTTTTGGATGGAGATATCGTAGTTTAGATGTCAATGTGTTACTGCTGTTACTGTGCAATTCGAATTAACATTATAGTTTTCTCAGTGTCGGGAATATAGGTCGAGGAGAGTGATTTGAATGGTGGGCGAGAAATGTTTATGTGTGTGTGTGTGTGTGTGAAGGAAAATGGTGTATTAAAGAGTACTACTATGTCGTTTAGTTATGGGAGCAGAAAGTATCACGAAGTACCGTGATTTTTTGTTTGAATGCTTTTAATAGTACACGGTATTTGCTGGAAAATGTAATTTACTTCAAGAACCCATTTTTCTTTGTATGCAATAATAATTCTTTTAGAATGTTTCATTAATCCCATCTTTTATGACAAATGTAACTTGTCAAATGCAACGTATATAGAAAAAAAATTTAATTATAAATTCTCGATGCTTGAAAAACAAGATTTTCACGTATTAAGTTGAAACCAGTTCTCCTGTTTTTTGTGTACAATTTATGAAACTTTGGTTTGGTATGCTGCAGGTATTTACTAAAAGTGACGGAACCAGACTTTGCCGACTGATCGCAGGCGCCGTCGTGATATTAGACGATTTTTATAAACTTAATCTTCGATAGATATTTGGAGATAAAATTAATAGAGATCGAATATCATATTTCATCATAGAAGAATAAATACAGCCGTAAAATAATCGATTCATTTTGCTATAAACGGTTCTTACATACTATTTCCAACATCATCCTTAAATTCATCCATAAAAAATTAATGCAACTTATTATTGTCAGCTATTTAACTATAAAACGAATAAACCAGCTAGATTCACAGTTGTTGTTTTCCTATCTATACATATACAAAACCGGTGATATTATTCAAGATTAAACCAGCGGAAAAACTACGAGTAAACTCACAAAACTCCCTGCCTCTCTCTCTCAACCAAGCTTGTAAGAAGGAAAAAAAATAATAAAAGAACGAGTAAATCCGCGCAACTTTCCCAGGAGCGCAGCTCTAACTTCCCCTCGTGCAAGAGCAGTGTAATATCCTTGCACTCCGTGTGAAAATCCAAGCGCGACATTGAGGCGCAGACTGTCGTCGGTCAGGGACTTCCTTGGTCGTCACGCGACTTATACTTCGGGGGCTTCACGAGCCGGATGTCTCGGTATACAATATATAGACGCGTCTATATACACGTCTATATATAATGCGTACACGCGTAAAACTGTCTCTCTCGGTGAACGCAACGACGGTATATACACACACGTACACATATACGAGTATAATTGCGGACTTTATGTAACGGCTCGCGCGGTGAGGCCTTTGACCGACTCGCTTGCACGCCTGAAGCGATGTTTCGCTCGACTGGTATATATAGATATGTGGTGTAAGCGAACGAAGAAGAGTCGGCGATAGATATATAGGTGGATGAAAAATTTAACATTTTCTTTTTAGAAAGTTGGTAAAGGTCTTGCGTCACGCGACGGCTTGGGCGATTAAAAGATTTTTCTCATCACGCGGATGAGGTGGCGATGTTCGTTTGCACGCTTAGTTCTCTTCGGTCACGAGTATGTAGCAGTGAGCTGTTATGTTATAACGGAGAGAGAGAGAGAGAGAGTGAGTCGATTTTGTCAAACGTCGTTTGATTATAGAGGAAATTAGTGTAACGTGTATATGGTATTTGTATGAGTTTAGAAGGGAAAGGCCTGTAGGGTAATTAAAAGCGAGATTGCGGTTATGATAACGCAAGGTATAATGTCTCGCGGGGTAATTAGCGTATGCGGTGTGCTGAACTTTCTTAAATTGATCGATTTTAAAGTAATTTGACGAGCTCACCCGTTTGGTAATGTTTACTATTTAATGAAGTTTGCGTCATTTTGGTAATGAGAGGTGCACCTTGTAAAGTTAATCTGATGCTGTTGCATTGAAAGCGGAGATTTGCGGGAAATTATTCAATTTTACCTGATTACTTTTGTAATTAGTTTCTCTTTCAATTGTCTAACAATCTTCTAATATAGTTAACAATTCTCTAACTGAATGACTGGTAGCTTAAAATAGGTTTGTTTTGGTAGTTATTAAAGTATTATTAAAAAATATTTATTTCGTGATTATAAATTTTTATGTAAGATCAATTACAAACCGAAGTTTTTTTTAATGATATGATAAAATAAGAAAAATTATTTTACGAATTGAACCTATAAGGGTAATATTCTTGTTGGCCCTGGCATCAACAACTTTCACAGTTTGAAAACTACAGAAACGAAAAACGTTTGCCTGGTTTTGACTCAATATTTCCATATTCAGAAAACTGTTGAAATGATAGAAATGAAAAAATATATATAAAAGGCTGTAGAAAAGAATAATCCAAGCTGAATAAAAACAACGTTTAAACGTATTCGATCTGTAATTATAAAGAGTTATGAAAATGTCATTTATATAAATATAATCTTACATAATATACAAAAACTTTTGAAAAGCTTATTTAACATTGCAAGTCATGATGCAATTAGTTGCAAAATAATATCACGTATGTCCTTATTTTCATTCCAACGCACACTTCGTCCTATCATAACCATCGACCGCCGAATTCCTCTCCACCTCGATCCCCTATAATCTAAAACAATTTCTCCTTCCCCCCAACAACCGGTATCATTCTCAAACCCGTACAGTTTTCTCTCTCTCTCTTTCGTTCCCTTTCTCCCATCCACAACACACTGCTCCAGCCAAAAACACAAACTGCGCCAAAAAGTCGATGACGATGCTCATGCGCTCCAACCACGTGAAAGGAACGTGGCGAAGACAAGGTCGGAAATCCGCGAAGGAATCCGAAGAAAACATACACTCTTATATATATACATATAGGGGGGTTAAGGATTCTCAGCACACAGGTTAAAAGGGGTCCGAAACGAACAGGTGCGTCGGCTCACGCGCCCGGCGCCCGAGACGTCCTGACCTCGAGACCTCGAATTCTCGCTTTTCCTCTCTCTTTCTCTCTCGCCCAGTGTCGTGGTTCCCTTTACGTGCAACGCTCGCGCGTCAGCGGTCTCTTTATTGTCCGCTATATATACAAGCCGGTGTATATGCACGCGCGTTGACACGTATACACGCTCGGCTGGGCTGTGGTACCTGGAGGGCGAGTATAGTGTGGTTTTCCATTGTGTGGGAATGCTTTGTATAGCACGCGGGATTTATATGGCTGGTCGAATTGAAGCTGGTCGTTAAATTAAATTACCCGTTTTGTGTATATACTCTTGTTAATGAAAATTAATGATTTTTTTTTTAAATTGCATCATCTTTATATGTGAAAATGTCGTGTATCTTGTTATCTTCATGAATACATTTTTTTATAAAATTTAAATTTTATTTGTTTATTGTTATCAATTGTTTAATAATTTTTAATTATCTCTGTATAAACAGATTTAACAATACGCTATTCAAACTTGTAAAATTAGAATACAAATCATGAACTGGTTGCGCTTTTATTTTATTATCATCCATATAAACCCAACATTCCATTCTATGCGTAATTATATTGATAAAAACGACAGTTTGTAGGAATAAATTGCGTTTATCAGGTCAAAACATTCTTCAGTTGTCTATACACAATGATTTACTTCGCCGCAGGATCATTACGTATACGCAGCAGCTTGTATATATCACATGTGATCTAGAAGCGGCAATTACCGATCGCATTCAAATCATTCTTCTAACTGTATCGTGCATACATAAAAATCATATTAATATCGGCTGGGTATACCGCTTGGAAACGATCGAGCCACCAATAATTGGGACACGCGCGGCGTTCGTCCACCTCTATATACGTTCACCTGCGGTAGCACCGATTTCCCCCTCCTACCAAAAACTCATATACAAATCCAAACCAAAAAAAAAAAAAAAAAATCAAGCATGATCATCCGTTTTATCAACGGAAACCAGAAGTGATCCTCACCGCCGTCGTATCATCGTCGCATCCTCTCGCGAGATACGCATAGTCGGTCAAAAGAATTTCTCAGAGGCGCGCTGCGGGGCCCCGTGCGCGAGACTCCGGCGCTCGCTACATACCTGCGTTGGTTTGCCTGCGAGAGCGAATGAAACAGGTAGCGAGCGCTCGCAGGTTGGAGTGAGAAGGTAAAGAAGCAAGCGAGAAAGAGAGAGAGAACCGCGTGCTGCTGCGTTCCACGTTCCTACCACCACTCCGCTCGGCTAGAGAGTTAACCTGGGACTGCGGGACCTGCGCGAGGGAGAGAGAGAGAGGAGTGAGCAAGAGAGATAGAGAGGTAGGTACGGCGCGCGAGAGGCTCGACGTCGTGTCCGTGTGTGCCCCCTCAGTTGGGAGCGGGCCGTCTTCGTGTCGCCGCCGCTGTGTCGCGCGGGCGCACTTTCAAGTATACGCGTGTCTCGCGATCAGCAACAGTCTGCTCCTTGTTTTTTTTTCAAGCCCTCGTCCTTTATCGTTTCTTGAAGAAATAAGAAAAGAATTGTAGTGTAAGGACGAACAGTAACCGCGAGTGGCTTTGCAGTATATCGTTACCGGCCACGATAGCGCGAGTGTGTCTTAGTGTACAGTTCGCTAAATAAGGCTCGATCTTTGCGAGATCAATCCGGAGCAGCTGAGGAATTGAACACAAGAAGATCCTGTATCCTAGGATTAGCATCGACGCGCCTCGAGATTCCTTGCGTATGCACAAAGTCCCTCTCTTACTCTTTTGCTGAATATAATTTTTCCCCCGGCGAATTCCTTGGCGCTCAGCGGTCGCCTCTGTACAACGCACTGCCGCGTGTGTGGGAAAGGCGCGCGGCGCGAAGAACCGGAGGAAAAGAGAAAGAGAGAGAGAGAAAGATAGAGGGACATCTAGAAGGAGCGCGCAGAGGAGAGTGGCGAGAGAGAGACGCAGCGAGACCAGAAGAAAGGAGGAGGAAGCCCTTACATAGGTAGGCAAGAGAGAGAAAGAGAGAGATACGAAGAGAGTGAGAGAGTGGGGAACGAAGTGTACGCTGTTCTCCTCGAGCGCTGCCAGTCGCCGCTGGATGGCAAGCGAGAAGCAGGCGGCCATAATGGTCTGACGTGCCGTGCTGCAGATCTTTTCCCGATATCTATTCCTCTCGCCTACGAGAGTGATTGTTCGTAGAATTTTGGAATAAACTCCGAAGACCAAGTGCGTTAATTTTGTATCAGAGAGAAGTGCCGCGACTGTGTGAGTAGTGCATGTGTCGTCGCCGTTTACGCGATCGTTGTGACTCGGTCCCGCGGTGACCTCGAGAACGAGAAAGTGGAGAAGGTTGAGAGAACGGGATATGGTACCCAAGTCATCGATCGGCGCCTCCCCATATGCTCGGCAGCAGCAGGCCGCGAGTGTCTGTGAGCCCGGTCTGGGCTGATTTGTCGCTATACCCGGGACACCCGAGGTGGCGAAAAGTGCAGCGTCGGCCGCAGCAGCCGAAGGTGAAAGGAGCTCGCCTGCATCTTCGAGCGATTTAGCTCGATCGACCGCGAGAGAGTGGAGGAGAGGAGAGGAGCAAGAGGAGAGAACAGAACGGTGCAAGTGAGGGGTCTAGGCTAGAGGATCGACCGGTGTGAACGACCTGGCGGCTCAGGTTACGTCGTCGCGCGAGAGGTGAGTCCCCTGTGTAGTGAAGAGCAGATCTTAAAAACACACACAAGCAAGATGAGAGGCTCGAGCAGTCAGGACTCCTCGACGCCGTACTGTCGCTGCCGAGTACTCTATCTCGGCAGCGCGGTACCGCATGCCAGCAAAGAAGGCCTACTCGGCGTGCAGGAACCTCTGCGGGAACTCTACCCCGAGCAGGGTGCACTTGGCGCCCGGGGCATTGACTCCTGGTTAAGTGTCTGGAGCAACGGTCTTCTGCTGGAGAATGTAGATGAGCACCGTAAGAAGATCACGCGGTTTTTCCCTATCGAGTCTCTGCATTACTGTGCAGCTGTACGTCACGTGAAGGCTGGCCGAGATGGAGATACTACGGCTACGCGCTTCTTCCCCCTGGACTCGCCGTTCGCCCGCACCCCCAGTGCTAACCACCCACCGCTTTTCGCGGCAGTGTTACGTCGTACCACGGGTATTAAAGTCCTCGAGTGTCACGCCTTCATCTGCAAGCGTGATATGGCCGCGAATGCTTTGGTGCGTTGTTGCTTCCATGCCTACGCCGATAGTCGTTTTGCTAAGGGCCTCGAGCCTAATGGCAACGGCGTTTCCACACCCACGCCACCGATTACCAATGGCCAATCCAGTGGCAGCCTCTACCACACTCTTGGAGGCTCCAGTACCACCCTGGCTGAACATACAAACGGTGATTCATCACCAGTCTCTAAGATGGAGATGAACTCTAGCGACGATAGGAGTAGTCTTTACAACCCCGATGAGAACCACAAGTACTGGGCTAGGGAGAAGGACGAAGTAGATGCGTTGTATCAGGAGCAAGGCACACTGCGCAGCACCAAAGGCTCGCGGCCTCGTCAGCTGATCGCGCCTCCTCCACCGCCGCCACCACCGCCTCCATCGGGACCTCTGATGTCCGAAGAATCCAATACATCACCGCGTAAAAAGGCCGGCAAGAAGATGAAGAAGTTGAAGAGCCGGTCGCTGCAGGAGGAGCAGATGCAACAGCACCACTTCTCGCAGGGCATGCAGCTACCACCACACCCCAATATGTATACAAACGGCCATGGGCATCATACCTTAGGCCACCCGATCAGGCATCCACCGCCACCGCCACCCCATGGCTACCACCACATGCAACCCAGCAGCCGATCGGTCGCAGGCACGCTGGCGCGACCAGCACCGGTACTCCTGGTACCGGCAGCCACGCTGCCTCGTAAGGCTCATCACCATCCACCCCGTCCTATCAGGCCTATCCCCGCCGCGGCACCCATCGTGCCGGTCTATGCTCCACTGCCGGTTGTTCCACAGCTACCGCCCGCCATGTATCCAGGTGGCTACGGGACGACAGGTAATCGTGGTCGACGTCACCATCATCCAGACCTCGTTGATGGCTCTACCCTGGGTATGCAGTCGCGACGGATGGCTGCATCACACGCTGACCTAAGTGTACCGCCTCCCCCAGTCGACGGCATGTTGCCACCCCATCACCGATCGTCCGACAGCCCTGATAACGAGTCACGCTTCGGCACGGGTATCTATCGGCGCAAGGGTCACCTCAACGAGCGCGCCTTCTCCTACAGCATTCGCGCGGAGCACCGCAGCCGTAGCCACGGTAGTCTGGCCTCGCTGGGCTTTGCCGGTCAGCAGAATGGTGGTCCACCAGGATTACCACCTAAGGAGGAGAAAAAGGACCGTGAGATCGCTCAGATGGTCGCTGGCCTCAGCCTCGAAGATGGCTTGATTCTAGACGGTCGTGGCCATCTTATACAGAAGAACGGCAATGGTTCACACTATGGCCAACATCCGCAGCCATTGCCTAGACCACGACGTTGATAATTGAACTTCCATCGTTGGAACAGAAGAAAATACGTTGTCAGAATTCGACCTCGTTCTGCGATCGTTAGATCCTTTGCTGCGAAGGTTTATGTTTTCTATTTCAAACGATGCGTTATGAATGCGCTGCGAACGACGAATCGGTATGTAGCTTCTTCCGGTTGTGAACACCTCGATGTTAGTCGACCACGAGACGAAATATTAAATATAATAAGATATGATTTTATGCGACGTGCGTGCTAATTGAATTAAATTTAGTCAAGTGATCAAGTACACTTGTGTATATGCAAAGTATAAGCACTGAAATGAACGTCGTTGCCGCTTTTAAATTTCCAAGCTTGATAAAAACACACATGCATGAGCATCAGGAGATTCGTATGCGCATTACCGAGAATTCGCAATACCCTTGACATTATTCATTCACTGAAAAAAAAAAAAATCTTTAAACTTGATTCGTTGTCCGCAATGTTTGTATATATATAAACCCCTTTTTTCGTTTCACAACACGTTTCCGAGAATGTCCTTCTATCGAGATATTTATCGCTCGTCCTCGGGTATACGCAGCGCGATTCTCGAAAAATATTTTTAGCATTACTCGGTCGTCCTGCAGCCGTCCGTACTCGTCACGTTTAATTCGAGAAAACAGCCGGAGGTGCAAAGCGGGATTACGCCATTAGCCGATCGCTCGGCCTTAATGGACGTCTACCATCCGAACAAGACGACGACGACGACGACGACAACGGTGTGACGGCAGTGTCGCGGAAAAAGAAGCTCGTTTTGCATATCGTACGGCTCGTCCAACTGCTTTTTCCACTCTTAGCCATCTCCCCCTCCCACCACTGACAACCGGTTTATATTCGTCGTTTTCTCCTCTTTTGCACCCGCGCTGCTGGCGTCATCTGCGGAAAAACAGGAAAAGCCCGCACGCGTGCATCCGCATCGGTCGGGCCTGCATATATACAATAATGATAATAATCGATCGACCGCGAACGCACGCGTGCGACGGTGAAGGCAGAGAGGCCTTTACGAAACGTTAGGCTAACGGTGGTTTTTTTTTATGGCGAGTACGGCGCGAGAGCGCGCCAAGCGCACGGCCTTTTTATAGATCCCGCGTTCGCGCGCGCGCGCGCGAGTCACGACTATTTTAGAGCCCCGCGCCGTTTTTTCCGACCCCCTTTCGCAACGCAAAAATCGCGTCAGGAATGCATGCACGCGCCGCGCGGTGAACGTGTTGTCGGTGGCCGGTTAACTGCTCTGAGCACAGGACTGACTGTTGTCGATCGACTGCCCACCTCGTGTATATTGCTTTTCTCCGCTCTATGGCCGATATCTACGGTCACGACGTACAATGCGCGATGCGTCGTGCTCCCCTTTTTTTGTGGCGCGAATAACTAGTCTATGTATGCACGGTGAAAATCGAACGTACCGATCAGTAGATGATTTCTTTCGATGTATATGTTGTATATTATATTATATACATGGCACACGAGAGAAAAAATCAAGACTCGTATATTAGATGGAAGAAAAATTCATATATTTTCTCATTAAATCGAAAAGGGTATTGTGCGCGAAATGCTGTTTGCATTTAAATGAAAAGAAGATAAAATATAATCGCGCTTATTGCTATACAGTGGTAAAGCTATATATGTATATTGAACGTTACGTAAACACGGAAATCGGAAAACCGTTTTCGCTCAACTCGTACAATGGATAATTTTAACATTAGTAAAAGCTGGCACTACGAAGGAATTTCAACTGCAGGCAAAAACAGTTACAGAAATTACATTTAAGTATTTTCCTAACGGCACTCATGTGCTATGTACATACATCATTAACAGAAACATTTCACGGAAGCACGAAATCATTCTTATTATATTATATTTTTTTTTTAAAACGAAATGAATCCTTTTAAGCCATGTAAATAATTATACTCTTAAATTAACAAATCAATTTTTTTTCTCTTAGTAAACATTGACATAAATTTTACTTTATGCACTAGTTACTAATGAATAAGCGAAAGGATTCCTTTTGTTGCATCACGAAGCAAAAACAAAGAGGTCAAGTTTGATAGTCGTTATTTCCATCTACAGCGCAAAATAAAGCGCTATATATATTTAAAAACTGCTATTATCACGCATCCGTCCGTCTACACCGAATCTCTATAAGAATAATTCTATCCGAAACTGCGTGGATACTTGTTATAAATAAAAATAATAACCGGGATTTATTAAGCTGTAACGGTAACTATATGCAAAAACGATATCCGTTGTAAAAATTGCGCTTCCCGCGTTATTCCTAATGCGACGACGTCGAATGTAACACGGCTTTACGAATTTATCTCCGCAACAAGTGCGCGCGCTTGCGAGTTGGTAAAAAAAAAAACACAACAACAACAACAACAGAGGAGGCGGAGGGACTGTTACGGTGCATGTTTACGCGGAAAAGGACAGCTAAGGAAAGCCCGTAAACAATCCAGGAAGTGTAGAACGCGCCAACGGAATTTCTAATTTCTGCAAGGAAGAGAACGGGTGGGGGCAAGAAACTCCCATGAAATTCGATTACGAGTGTCCGCAGGATGTAAAAGGAGAATCCATGCCTCCGGTTTATCCCTCGCTTTTTGTCGCCTTGTACTCGTAGGTGTATATATATAAAAACACACAGGCAAAGCGCGCAATTATTATCCATCCTACGGCGTCTCATTGCTTTTGAAGTTCGCGCGTGGTCGCGTTGTGAAAGAGAGAAAGGCGCGTCGTTTTGGAGGAGGAGGAGAACGTCTCTCACGGATGCACCTAGACGATGTCCCGATAGTGTGAAATTCGCTCGTTCGGGGTCATCGGTTCGAGGATTACGTTTCACTGAGAATAGCGCACAGTAGTGTTTTTTTTTATTTCATGTGAAAGCTATATGCACTCGTGGAAATTCATGTGACGTAAAAGGTCAGGTGCAGAGAACACTAGAAAATCAAGAGCCACGGGGTATTGTTATTTTTGTAAACAATATCTATAACCTTGGCTCAAAGGTTCGCTGTGAAAATAACATTTTCTTTATTTTCAAGTAAACGTGGTTACAATACAAAACGCAGTGGCTATATACGCATGCATCTATATATACTCGAACTGAGTGAGTCATACCAGTTGGAGATATGAAAATACGACCGTAAAGATAGCAAGTCCGGCTTATTTATAAAACACTTTATAACAACTAACGAACGAAAATTTCTATACACGGTTAAAAAAGAGAAAAAAAAATTACCGAGTACGCGCGCAGCTGTGCAAACGGAAATCCACTGGTTCTCATAGCAAGTGTGTGTGTTGCACGACTCACGTGAGAGGCTCGATTCTCGCCGGTTCTCATTTTCTTATATATTCATTTTCGGCATGTGCCAGAAAACTGGAGCTCGTAATCCGCGCGCGTTACGTGTGCGCGAATAGTTATATATACGCATGCTATCGCTGTAGTACAACAGCGCGACGTAATTTATCATTGTATACACTGCGTGTGATTGCGATTTTTTCCATGCGACCTTTACTGCGCGTACCGAGGGAAGGAAAAGATATTTGAATGAGGTAGAGTGACGAACCGCGTGCGACTGCGAAAATCGAAAGAAGCTTATAAGAAATTCAATATATCCATCTTGGAATATGGCATACTGATTTACGAAGTTCTTAGCCGGTTTCTTCATCGAAGGAAGTAATCACTTTACGTGGAAGCCTGTTAAACCTACCGATTTAACCCATGGTAATTGAATCTGACAACAAAATTTCGCGCTGTCATCCATCAGTGGCCGAGCAATAAATTGTAAAAGCTCCCACAGCTTGTGAGCGCCGCTCAAATTGCACGATCCACGCGTTAATCGCATAAATTAACAATCCCTCCTGACACTTCCTTCCCCTTTACTCCCTTCCGAACGTATTTTATAATAAGTCCCGTGCAAGGCCATATATCACATACACACACACTTTTCTCCGCGTTGCCGTCGCGTCGATCGCGTTTCGTTTTAAAATACACCTGCGCGTGCATACACACACATATATATATATATATATATATATATATATATATATATACACGCACACATACACACACTTCTATCCTTTTCTCGCACGCGGAGCTCGTTAGAAAGGAGTCGCGCAAAAGTGCCTCTGGTGTATACGTATGCTACGTATATACAAGCCAACCCATAGACACACACACAGATGTATGTTATACCATAAAAAAAACTCGTCGACACGTTCGAATCGGCTTTCGAATAGCGCGCCACGAGTCTCTCGAAGACAAGATTATGTATGTATGTATGTATGTATGTATGAGAGCGAGAGAGTGAGTGTGGAGAGATACACGTGTGACTGTGTATATCGCGAATTTCGTGAAGGAAAAGCGCGCGGACACGGCATATATATATATGTGGTGTCGAAGACGCGGGGAAAAAACAAGTTAACGCAACCAGGAATGTGCCATGGCGGAGTATTCGCGAAGAATATAGACTCAAGTAAATAGGCTTAGGTGTTAAGCGAGTTATATATATATACATGCGGAATGTATTTTTCATTGAGTGAAAGGAATATATATATGTGTGTATGTTGCGTTTGTTCTTTTGTATTTTTTCGTGGTTTTGTTTTTGTCCTCTGTGTAGCGGAAAAAACGTATTTTTAGGACAGGTTTTTATATATATATCGATGCAACCAAAATCTGGTTTAATAATATAATTGTTAAAACGTTACGAAATCGGGTAATGTTTTGTTTGTAAAGTAAAAAGAGAAAAGACGTAAAGGTTGTATTAGTTGTACAATTAACTCTATGTAAAAGAAAAATATATATGATTTGTATGAAGTTGAAAGTTGCGTCTAATACGGCATCATCAAATATAATACTCCAGAAAATACCAATGACTTATTACTTTTTAAAACGAATGCTTTATACACTTATACACATTGAACTGAACCTAAGCGATGCCTATAGGATTCAACTTTCACTCATGCGGATCATTATTGCAGGATACGATTTTTATACTCCTCTTGCGCCTTAGAAAACATCAATCTCGCGCGCGCGCCTCTCGACAAAAGAAGAAGGGGGGGAAGCCCCCTTCTATACATTGTTTGCTACAATTACGCAAAGCTCCAATTACGCTTAAATCATCCATCAAATTTTGGTTGCATCATTGCGCGCCTCGTTAATACATATAGATTAACAAAACTGTATTCCCACACAGATCCATATGTAGAGATTTAATGCGAATATATATATAAATAATTAATATTCCTCGACAATGAAAAATATCTCTATATATAATATACGTGACGCGAGAAAAAAGAGAGAAAGAGAGAGAGAGCGTATAAACGATATAATATATATGTATATCCTCTTCGACGTGTATACACGCGAGAACGCAAGAGCGAGAGACAGTGATGAGTTGATTTTTTTTCTCACCTTCGTATAGCTGTAAGATTAACCGCGTCGTCCGGAAGCAATCGAATTGTATTGGCCAATTGTTGCCAGCCGCAGTAGTGGCGGCGTATATATATATATATATATATCGAAATGAGAAAAGAAAACCGCAAATGTGTGCCTTCCCCTCGCTCTTGGCGTGTCGAGGAGCCGCAACTGTATATTATTACAATGTTACGAGTATAAATATGAATATAAATGATTATATATATAAATATAGATTTATGTATACGTAGCTGTGTCGTGTCAAAAAAAAGTTAATGCGAAGGCGAAATCTATACATGTGAATATATTGTAAAGGTCTTTGTGCAAGCAATAAATACGATATGTACATAAAGAATTAATTCACGACTTGGATATTTTACTTTTTCTTTAAAATGTGTCTTGTGTAAAAAAAAAAATCTTGACCCAGTTGTATTTCAGAGCTGTTCTATGATGCAGGAACCGAAATTCACGCATCATTTATTCATAAGATGTAAGCACATTACATGTTGAATTACAAACTAAACTTTTTCTCTGACTGTTTAATTATTTTACCATTATATTAATACTAAGGTATATTATTACCATTGCAAATTTCATCACTGTCTTATAAGGTAAGTGTGCAAAATATATTATAAGATTAATGTAAAAATGAAAGTACAAATTACTTTGTACATATCTGTTAAATATAACTTTCACTCCTTATTACAATAATCTAAAATTGGTAATAAAACATTCGGTCGAAAAATCTCTAATTTTACATAATTTTATTATTGCCATGAAAATAACTGTGTATACAATTAAAATAAACCTGACGTAAGAAGTTATTTTATTATTCCGCGAAAATTATATCAAATGTCCTACATAGCATAACACTTAATAGACTTTCTTTTTTTACTGCATTATATACTTGAGAGACCTGGCAGTATAATATCACATAACGCCAAATGAATTATATCTCTGCTATCTACATTTTATAATAGATAAATTAATTTCTTATCCCATTACTGAGCAGACGAATCACTCATATTACACGACATATATATATGAAGCTGGGATATTGTATTCTATAACGAGATAATCCTTAATTAATGCATTGCAACGACGATCAAGCTGCAAGTATAAAAAACACATATATATACGCCGAATGCAATTATCTCCGCTCGTTTCACTTCTTATCGACCGAAAACAAAAGATACAAAGTAAAAAATTTTTTACGTAGTTAATTAAAATGTCGTATCACGATATGATTTGCATATTACATATTTTTATATTGGGTTATATATTATTAACCTAATATTGCATTTTTATACTTATTAAACTATAAATAACTACCGACCCTGTTATTTTAACGTGTTTGCTAGCCTTTTAAATTTCTTGACTGATAAAACAGATTCGAAAATTGTATTAAATATAATAACAAGTATTATTTTGTATCTTTAATATTATCATATAGTAATGTTACACTTGCCTCACAATGAACCTTATAAAATCGTGAACTCGATGCATTTTCAATTGATTGCTATAGGTACACCTACTTATACTGACGAAACACTTTCATATTTTAATTTATAGAGTATAACCTGCCGCGAATAATAAACGCCTACAGACTTAGGTAAAAGCTGAATGCATTTCGCTCGAGTAAGACATTTGTGGGAGTGCATAATATTATAGGAGAAACATATATGATAAACAGGTTGTTGATCATTATTTGAAGATATTTCATGTAAAAAGATATATATCGGCAAGTATAGGTTGAATTGAACAATAGAATTGATAGTTGTCACACACTTGCTTCAATTTTATTCAAAATCGAACCTAAAGGAATGCTTACCTTCTATACAAATAAATTATTTCAGTTGCCTAAGTTTCATTGTTTCCTCTTATTTTTATAATTTACTAAAAAAAATCTACGAATTATATAATAATAAATTTGCGTTACATTTAAATTCGTACCCTATACTATTTCTCATATTTTATTGTAATAAATAAATATCCACAATACAAATTCACAAAAAGGATACACCCAATAAAGAGCGAACAATTCCTCCAGCATCCCTTGCTCTACGGTAGAATAGCGATTCCAATGCAATTCCACGCCCGAGGTCACCGCTCACTATTATACTAACAAGACGTTCCCGCGCGCGCTTGCGCGTCTCCTACTCCTAATTTATGCGACCGTCTCACGGACGCGCGGCGCGTCGTTGCAATTTTCTCCGCGGTTTCCCTGCAGGCTCGTTATCGGTCGCTTGTTACACGCTCCGCGCGCGGTATCGTTCAAGGTTACGCTCGGCTTTCCCTTTGTCTCTTGTGCATATTGTATATATATATATATATATATATATATATATATATATACGCATGCGCACACGAAGCGTTATGTAAAGGACCTCGTGGAATAGGATATATAGACTCTTGTAGTTTGGTTTCGGGTGTACTTTTATTTTTTTTTTGTTCAGTTTTTTTTCTTTTCGTATACTGTAGGTGTAGAAGTGTTGTAGCGTAAGGGGATATTATGTATACAGGCGCGCGAACGGTGTTGCATTTGCATCATACTTTTATCGGGTTACGCGCCGGGATAGGGTGTACCTTTACTTTCTAATAGGGCAGAGGTGGAGTGAAGGAGATAGATAGATATATATATAGAGAACGAGAGAGGGAGAGAGCGAGAAAGAGGTAAGATTGTGCTATGCGCGCGAAAGGTATTGAAAGTGATGGATCGGTTTCAGGTCGCTTTGTACGAGAAGGTTTGTTTCACTGACAATTAAAATGAGGTAAGAAAAGTATATAATACATCGTTATTCTATGCGTTGTCAAAAAGTTCAAGCTTTTAAATGATGAGTTATCGTTTTTATTTTTTTACGAAAATGCCTGTAGTTTGGAATTTAATTTGTAGTGATAACAGTATAAGTGTTATCAATTTGTAACCCGAAGTGACAGAGATTAAACTAAGGTCAATCATGCATATGTAAATTGTATTCATCCATATTTATTCGGTTTGAAGTTGGTTAATGAAGTTGTCAGTGATTAAATCGTAGATTACGTAGATAAAAACAGATAAGTGAAATTTTATTCAAAGTCCTTAAACATTTCTTTCAAGATTTAACACTTATTTACTGATGTTTTCTATTTGTAGTATAATTTTAACAAATTTAGTATTGAAACATTTAATTTTTAGAATATTATAAAATTAAAAAAAATTTTTTGGTGTAAGGGAATTTTAATACTACATCTGAGAAAAATATGCTTATAGAGTTTTTATTATGCGGTTTACTTGTTAACATATATAGTATAATAGTTTTCTTTTTTGTAGTATTTTCAACTATATTTACAGAAAATCTAACTGCAATAAAATAATTGTTACTATAGAATGTAACTATAACAACTTTTTAGAATGCATAATTAATTTTATTTTTTAATTATTTTTTGAATTCATAAAGCTTTATTATGCGTGTAAGTGCTGTTCTATACAGTACGGAATTCAAGTTTTAGAATATTATTAAAAATATAAATATTACACTTTTCTCCAAATTTCAAAATCATCATCACGATACATTGAAACTACTGAAGACATTTCTAAAAGTATTTTTTAAATTTCGTGATTCACAAAACCTTTTAACACCACTTTACATATATGTGGTTTATCGAAAATAATCTCAAACTCCAAATGACCGCATATAAGAGGCTATTACTGCACCTATAATAATCATAAGTATAACTCGTTTTAAAGCTTTCATAAATTTTCACCACTCAATACGTCACCCCCAAAATATGCCGACACTTATCAGCTTTAACTAATCAAAATAACGATATACCGTTTGAATTTGATAAGCAGATGGCATTACGGCAACACCCGAGTGACTTCGGAAAATCGCAACATGCCATCGGACTCATCAAAAGCTCCCGTTACACGCGAGTATATACAACACACTCATGTAGTTTTACTCGCACGCATGTGTGTGTGTGTATATATTATATTATATATATCGAGCAACGCCTCGTTTCACGGTTACGCTTTGCCGAAAAATTAGGTCGAACTCCGCTCGCGATTCCGAATGAGGCATGTGTGTGCGTGCGTATACACACACTCGTTTCATATTTTCTCGTCATAGGCACGAATACTACGTGTATATAGGTATAGCATAGCTACAGGCTCCTTTCCAACAATTAAAGGCCAATTAGCTGGCCGCTGGCTACGTGTGCGTGCAATATCTATATATGTGCGTATATGTCAGGGAGAAAGAGTAGTCGTATATATTCATATATACATATACATACACGTGTATTGTGGTATATAGTACACGAATGAAGCTGTATATGTACACGTATACGTGTATTTTTATAAGCGCATGCGCGAGATACGTGCGCGCGTAGATTGTATCGAGACAGCGCTTAATTGAAATTCAAGCGCGGGAGATAGATTTTTTTCCCATATAGTATATTCTGCGCGGACCCCTAACTTGCGGATATATTCTCCAGCATATATATGCAACGAAAAGTGCAATTGAAATGTGTACGCGCACTATAAAGTGAAATTCGATTCGAAAAGAGAAGTAACCGCGCGTCGTTTCTTATATATATACAAAACGTTGGAACAGTTGTATAACGCGCGAGCTTTTTAATTTTCGTTGGCGTACGCATGCGCACTGCTATTTCGTGTCGTATATATATAAGGCGCTTTGAGAGTCAATAAAATGAAAACGATTCGGTCGAATCACGCGCTGGTTCTATACATACTTTCATTTTTTATTGCAGCAGTGCAGTTATAGAACGGTGCAGTCCTCGTCGCCTATGCCTGATTTATTTTATTTACCTTAGAGCTCTGTATGTATATATATATATATATATATATATATGTACCAGCTGTCTCTAACGGAAATCGCCGTCTAGGTATTTCTTGGTAAAATTAATTTTTCAGCAAATTGAAATTAACTGATAGTAAAATGGATGTGTTTACAGTTACTGACACAATTATTTTAAAAACGTTATATTATTTTTTAAAAAGAAAGGTAGACTTACATTTATTTTGCCTTTTACTAAACAACGAGAATGTATATTAATCTGAAATAGTATTTATCTGTAAATGTCAATAATTATTTTGAGAACATGATTCACAATTAAATATTTACTTTATAAAATTTATTATACAGCTAATATCTTTTTTAACAATTTTTCATGTGATATATATTTATGCAAGTGAAAGAATTAGTTTTTCATAATTACATTCGTATATTAAAAGTTAACGTGAAATACCAATGTTAGCGCAATATATAATTCTCTCTGCAATATTAATCATTTCTAATACACGTACATTGGACATTAAGTACGCAGTCGCGTTACAAAACATACATTCAATTCTTTTTTTCGCTCACGCAGTAAGCGGTTATTTTACTCTTAACCCTTGGCTACCAATTAAATCCTCAAAGATTTTATCGTTCCCCAATATGTCTTTCAAAACTCAGCCACCGTCGCTGTTTAGACACTGACTAATTCCATCAAGATTCAATTTTCGGCCGGACTGTGATTGACGCCTTTGGAAACGAGTTCAGTGTCACAGGTAAGTATATAGGTATATATATATATATGTACACGGAGAAACGGTATATACGCAGGCTTATATACATTGCGTCACGAGCGACAGTCGTGAACCCAGATAAGACGTTCCTTTTCGAACGAATCAGACTGTGTAATTGGTTGCGCTCTCCCAGGTAATTCTGATGCTTGAGGCTTTCGCGGAATACTGTGTAGGATGTATAATTGAAGATAATGTATGTGAACCGGATTCGATTTTCACGATTGCTGCAGCCGATGATTGAATTGATCAGTTTGATGAATAGAGAATGATACGTGTCGGAGTTAATTGGCTGTGGTGTTAGTTTTAGATTATATAACATAATCTATAGAGAATAATTTAATTCAAAAGTATTGGAATTGAAAAAAATTTTTTATGAATAAAACAGTCTGTAACGTTAAAAGATCGCTTCAATATTATTTTACGATGTCTGAAGTTTTTGACAAAGTTTATGTACATTTCTTTCACAATTCACGGTATATGCTTGACTATATCAATGACATTAAATTTCATACCTTACACGCTTTGGAAATGAGATTTACACAATGTCTGATTTCGCAGCTGCCAGATATGACGCACTCTTGAACCCATATCATGTAATGATGTAGGATAACTTATTACATGTGTACTAATATAAAGTACAGCAATATGAATGTATGTAATTACAATATCTACCACCCGAACTTTTTATAACGGGGCTTGGACAACTTTTTTCTGTTGCTTATGCTTAAATTTTCATAGGAGAGTTCTTACTTGATACTTATATAGACCAATTGCATCCTTTCTGTTCGCGAGTTAAGCAGTTTTTATGATATTAGTGAAGATTGAAATAAGAATATTGAAATATTGTTATTATTATAATTATTTACAATGAAACTGATCGTGTTAAAAATAAAAATATTCATACAAATTTCTTCTATGAAGCAATATTTCTCTGAAAAAATAACAAATTGAACAGTATCTTTTTTACATGAACACTGAAATAATCGACCCCAGTGACTCAAATAGCGTTGACGGAAGAAGAATGATCAATAATTTTGTAGATAAAATACCAATTAAACCTTTAGTATATTTGATATGTTAGTGAATTATGTAATCGTCTAATTGAATCTTTGTAGAAACATCTTCTTACTTTCATTAATTAGAATTTGGTTCATTCGACTTAATTATATAGTTATAGCGGAAATAATTTTTAAAATATAAAATTCATATAAGAATATTGATATATAAATGATTGTACAAATATATTTCATTATTGAATGAATACAAACAAAAAATACGTTTAATTCGCTTTTTATTTTTATCTTAGTTAAATTAATGAAAAATTTTTTTATTTTGTGTTCAAATCAGTTTAATCTTTTCAAAGAAATTATATGTTATGATTCAGTTATTGTTACTTTTACGAATAATTATTATTAAAATACAATTGTTTTTGTAAAGAAAATATTTGAACTTTTAAATAATTTGCAAATTGTATAGTTTAGTTTTTATACAAGTTTCATTCTAAAAATGCGATCACTAATCCTTGGAATGAGTGTGGTACACGCACATCGAAATTAATTGTCCCCAATTCATATTTAGCCGAGACAAAAAATTTAATTTGCTAAACAGAATTTATAGAAAAGTCTTAATATGTATTCAAAATCAATCCTAATTTATCATACCATGATGAGAAATCTTAAATTTTTATTTCTTTAAGAAATCATACCACTATTACTTATTCAATTATTTAATCATCTATTTAATTCACCAACAATAGTCTAAAAGGCGACCATGAAAATTATAGATGATAATTCTATTTTCTGATTAAATTCATGTTTTAATTATCAAAATCATATTTTTGCAGAAAATTAGACTGTTTATTTGCTTTAATGTACATTCCTATCCCCATCAATCACATTCATTTCGATTCATTTATTTGCGAACATTGCGAATCATATAGATTATTTTAATTTCTCTTAAATTGACTAGAGGATATTTGTATAAAGGAATGGGACAAAATGAAAAGTAATTTTTCCCTCATTCTTAATAATTAAAAGTGAATGAAGTAATAAAAGTTAAATGACCTAATCCGAGGTAGTTACATGTCTTAAAACAAAGTACAGTGTACGGTATACACATCAGCTATCTTTATGAGCTTCAAAGCCACGTGTCATTATGACAAGAAAAACAGTAAAACTGCGTTTTTTTCCTTTTTTGAAGTACAAGCTTGTATGTACAGTTCTTCGGAAGCATATTGGAAATAATTGATAGGTGAGATAATTAAATAAAAATTGCACGTTACTCAGCATCATTTACTGTGCCACCGGTACGGTCGTTAAGGACATTGTACAGTTGGAATGCCGCGCTGTTATGGTCGGAGTTAGGGAAAAATGCGTTTGATTAGCATTTTGCTGATTACCGCTATAAAACCGAACTTGAAATGCCGTCTTTATTTGCCATATATTTTAGGTTTAAAAGTTCACTCGAGTAAATTAACATCGGCAACGAGTCAGCAAAATCTTTTTAACCATTCATGTATGTGCGTAAATAAAACATTTTATGTCCGTAAACGTATAAAATTAATGCAAAAAGTGCACTTAATATACTTTCTTAAATAGTTATTATAAGCACTTTATTTTTTTTTCTTTTTCTTTTTTAATTTCATATCTCTTACAGAAAATCCGGTTCTCACGCTATAATGTTTCTTACGGAAACACTATGAGTATTTAAAAAATCTTGTACATTTAAAATATTACAAGAATACAGTTTACATTTCCTAATCTTTTATTACGGAAGAAAAGAAAACACATACCACTAGCAATAAATATCCTATACCCGCACCGATCATATTATCTAACTTTCATCTCTCAATCCTAACTCATCCTTCCCATCAATACCCTCAAACTGCCATACCTTACACGTTCCAAAAGAATGCAAAACTCGCGCATTTCCTAGCACTATATAGACTTTAATCTCATCCCGAGTCTCTCGTTCTTAACAACAGGTGTTCGAGCGGACCCTTGATGCTCCTTCCGGCTCTTCACTGCGCGAGCCGCTACTAAAACGGTTGCGCGGGTAACGCGTAACACCTGCCGCCTCCGTCGTCTCACCGCCAATTTCTTCAGAGTTTTATGTGTATACGCGCGCTCGAGGGTATATTATGCATTCGTCTGTATATGTATACGCGGGCTGAGTAATTGCGCTTTTTAAGGAGAGGAGTATACGTGTATGTATGACCGAGGAGTAGGATGGATATATATTGTCAGGACGCGAGGAGGACGATGAACTTTGATGGGTTGGTGACATTAATGATGAATTTGTAACGGTGTTGCGCGTGCGCGAGCGTGTACCGTGTGCTTGGCGAATAATTGGACGGAAGGATGGACCCTTGTGACCATGTAAGTCTTAGTTAATAAAGATCCGCAGTTGACGTGGAGATTTTATGCTGCGATTTGTTTTACTTACTTGTGGCCAGTTACTTTCAAGTTCTTTTTTTAAAGCCGTTCACATTAGAATTCGGAATAGATATATAAGTTAAGTGTAATAGGCTTGAACGCTAGAGTAAAATTTCTTGTGCTGATGTTTTGATTTATTCGAGTGTTTTAAACGTTCACCATTAATTTCATTGACACTTGTACTATTAAGGATATCACTTAACGGATATTTGTAAGCAACGTTTCGTTAGTAATCACTGGCTTTCAATTGTTAAATATTTTCAAGTTATATGCGAAACGAGTGAGAATGCATTAAAATGTGTTTATCGGCCACAGCTACAATGGCTCGTGTTTTTCAAATAATTGCCGCGAAGTAATTTTCGCAATTCCATTATATAACAAAACCAGTGCACATCGAAATGAATTCTTAGGATAATTTACTAAAACTATGAAATATGCTGCTACTGTATCTTGTTTTTCTGCTATACATACACGATGATAATTTAATAATTTATAAATTAAAGTAATTTAAAAATTAACTTTCTATATGTAACTGCAATATAAATTTTTATAACGCGACCGTAAAGAAATTTAAAAACCCTCCGAAAAATCAGTTTTTTAGCGTATCTATAAATCTGCCATAAAATGCTAATGTATCGCGTCATAAAATAAAGTCACGCCTAAAAAAGAAAACAAAGAAAAGAAACACCGTAGCCGACGGCTCCTCCTCTCCCATAAAACCCCTCGACGCGCGGCGGCACCTGTTCACAAAACTTCGCGCACGCGCGCACACACACACCTCCCTATTTATTTTTGGTACCAGGAGAGTGTATAATTATCCTCCCATTGTCGAGCAGCCTCAGCGTATACCGAAGCATCGTGTAGTCTCGAAAAAAGTATATACGCAAATCTCTCGATATTCAAATTTTCTGTGTGAATAGCCGGAAGCATGTTTTGTGATGTTGCCGATTTTTTTTACGAATGTATGCATGTTTCTTATGAGGTAATGCAATATTACGAAGTTTTTGTAGTCTATGGGTTCAATTCTATATTTACGATAGAGGATGGAAAAACTGGGGCAGGAGGTACTTAAGATTTTTATGGACTGTGAATTATGCAATGGAAATTGGTATACGACGTACCTCTTTGTTTGTTTAGCTTGTTGCCCATTTGTTTAGCTAGAGACTGGAATATAAATATAAAAAACCTGAAATATAAATATAAAATTTGAATACTAAAACAATGATTTATAGATTACAAGCTCTTTCAAGTATTTTTAATGCTTCTGAAAAACTTCCTATAATTTAATATATAAGATTTTAACAACTAACAACAAGTTACGTTTCCTAGGTTAGATTACATAAAAATAAATTAAAATTTGTGTCATTAACTTTGCTCTGTAATCCATTGTTACTTTCATAAAAGCTTAAAGATAATTCCAGCCCAAAAAGTGACCACACGTAGATACATATATACACGAAATTATAGGCCAGTAACTACGTCCGAGTAGTGCATATGTTTAGGGATTTTAAATAATTTTGTTAAGTTGCACATTCAAGTACATATACTTTGTCGATTCACAAATACTTTTTTGTACGCTTAAGTTTTCTAAATGTATTTGAATCTGCTGAGTTCAAATTTCGAGAGTGTTCAGTGAAAAACTTATGACATAAAGATTAAAAAGTAAATTAATCGTTTTAAAAGCCACAATATCTGCAGTATCACAAAAATTGAAACTTGATTCTACATTATTATTATTGTTTTTGGAAACTTTTTTTTTGTTATCATTATTTGACAAATTGTATAATTTTTGAGATACAAACAACCAAAAATTCAAATCATCCAAAAACTTTTGAAATAATTCATACTCATTCATTGGCTAATTTTAAGCATTTCTTATTTTATAAAGTTTTTTCTTTTCAAGTAAAGAATTCATTTAACTTTTTGTTACACTGTTATATAAAAATCGCCATTTTGCAAATTATAAACCAAGATTAATCTTTCGAAACAGTGGTTTAAGAAAATATGATATTCAGACCACGATTTCTGGTGATTATATGATTTTTCAAAAATGATATAACCAATGTAATTGGATTAGAAAAGAAGATTTAAAAAAACATTTTATGGAGATATTAATTAACGATTGGCGACCTATTTTAAAATTTTTACATTAACAACGTAAAATCATATAAATCTATAAAAATACTGTGCTAAACATGATTTAAAATATAATTATATTTTTAAATAGTTTTAAATAGTTTTATTAATTGGCATGCTAAGTAACGAAGTTGGTTTATTTTCTCCAAGGGAAGAAATGGGAACATTAATTTAAGAAAGTAATATGTATTAGAAATCATAGATGGATTTTTATACACGATTACGAAAATCAATCATAAAATTACAAAATTACATCACTCACAGGTGTAACTCATTATAAATAATTATTTATATTTCTACGAGAAAAGTTAAAACCCACACTACATTTCAGTATGTATTTTCGTAACTATCAGTTTCCTACACGACAGAAACACCCTCAGAAATTTTAATATCCGTAAATTTTCTGTATAATAATCACCTACACCGACATCGCACACAGTTCCAAGGCCACTTGACATTTATATCCCTGCCAAACGCATGCCACATCCGTCCTCTAATCGCATAAATTACACAGTGTACACGGCGAGAACACGGAATAAAAGTCAGGTATATCTGCAACACACAACAATCTATATACGCACTCTGACTACTGCTGCTGCTGTTCCCGGTGGAGTTCTATGTCTCGCCATCGAAAAATCACGTGTAACGAGCGCTGGGTAAAAAAGCAGTGATGTCTGCCAGTGCCCCTGACGACGAGGTTTTCGCCATTTTCAGTCTGACACGTATATGTACGTTCAGCGCGGATCGTGCAAGAAGCACCGAGAACGGGGACATTATTTCACTCGGCAGGGATTGCGCGCGTGTGCCGCGGCCGGTGAGAGCTATTAATGAAGTAACGGCCGGTAAGTCGTTGATCTTGCTGCGTGAGAGACTGAGATAGCTTCGAGAGTCTCTGTTATATGCCGCGTGTCTGTCTTGTTTTAACGTTACAGGTTGGAGATAAAGGCAATTATTGTCAACGGCTGCTGTCAGTTAATTATTTTATTAGCAGGGTTGACACGTTTGCCGAGTTGAAAATTTTAAACTATTTCTTTTGCGATGTTAATTGCAGTTTTAATGCATATATTATATTTGAAAATTTATTGCGCTTATTGGTTTATTGTTAGTGAAGAGATTTTTACATACAAAATTTGTAATGACTCGGAAAAATTAGTTTTTTCCTTCTTGGAAATTTAATATATCTTCATATTTAGTTGATTTCTCGTCTATACTCCTAAATATTAAAAAAAAAACTTTTTAATAAATATTTCAAGTAGAATATTTTAATTTCCCCCAACGGACATTGTGGTTTAAAAAGTAGTTATTTTAACGATAGTAGGTCAATTAAATTACCTAATCGTCGAAATTCACCTAATTAATTACTACAAAAGTCCAAATACAAAATACCTAAATTTTGATTAGGATCGTAATGAAAATTTCGAATGATTCGAAAGTTTTTCGTCCAAATAACTCAGCTCAAAACATTGTAATGAGACTCTTGTCAGAATGCAAATCGTCATTTTTCTCTTAACAAAACATTCCGTTATTCGAATACCATGCATACTTTCGACCCAGCAGCCATAACTCAGTCTAATGCGAGCCGTTTAGTCCGCTACACTCATATAACAATGACAAAAAATTACCTTCGCGCAAAAAAACCACGTTTACAACGTTTCTGCGTCATACATATATATGCCAAGGCGCAAGATCTCACTCTTCTATATACAATAGATATACATGTATAAGTGCACGTGCTCATTGCTCTTGATGTGCGCAGGCACATTGTGCAATCCGATGTACATATACATACGCGGTTTGCCATTATGTTTCATCTTGGTAAACGTAGATACGCGCGCGAGCGACCGTGACACACGTTTTGCATGCCGCACGAGTCGATCATTTCGCGGAGTAATTGCGCCCACAAGACCGAGTGGCAATTGAGATTTCGCATTGTCGTGTGGTCAACGCGGGGGTGTAAGTATCTATGTGCGCAGTCATTGTCTTCGTTGTGTAGATCGCGTTTTGTTGAAAGGGATTTCCTGGTGCGCCGTGTGTTGCCATGTGGTGGTCTTGACCTGCGATTTAACATGATCGTTGGTGATTGTGGGTGGTATTAGTTTGTACCTTGAATTGAAACAGCTGAATACTAAATAGTTATAAGTATTTAAAGATATCGTTTCGAATTTCTCAAGGATGACATTTTAAATTTGACGAAAAAATAGTGTTGCGTAACATCATTCTAACAACGTACAAATATATGTAATTGAAAGAGTCTTATACGCAAAAAGAATGGTGAAACAATGGATTTTTTTATTGGATTTTGTTATTCGACATGTAAAATAATTTTTAAACAAGTAGCTTTAGCTGTTGTTTAGAAAATATGATTTTTTGAACTTTAATGTAGACGAGAAAAAGTCTATGTAACATATGTCGAAATTTGGCTTCCTTTTTGAGATAAAAATTAATGAAAATGTAAAAAATTTATAAGTATTTTATCTTTAAATTCAGTTTTTGACCTCTTATATCTCCAAAACTATAGGTCAAAAAAATCTAAAAAAATTCAAGGATATCCAGAATGAGTAGCAGAACATTTTGAGAATTTCGAGAAAATCTATTTTTTGACCTGTCGATTTGACAGACTTGGTCATATATATTGAATGTATAACTCAGGACAAGTCTTCCACCGAACAGGTGATTTTTAAAGGCACCAGACCCGTCCTCTAAAGGTTAAAATCCATCATAAATTGCTGAGAAAAACTACGTCAAAAATTTAAGAATGATATATCTCAACATGAATTCAGCTTAGAGATTTCAGATATTGGCATTGCTTAATTTATGCAAAATACTGTATATTTCTAGGATATTACATGTACATTGTACTAGAAATGTTGTATTATTCTGCAGAGAAAATAGAAATTTTTAAAGGTATAAGACTCCTTTAAGAATTTTGGGTATTGTCATCCATTTTTACGTATTTGACGTTTGGCTTTCAAGCACATTCAAAGCTACAATTATGTTCATTTTTATTTTTTTTCACTAGAAATAATTTCCTACTCCTAATTTTAATATACAATTTTTAAGAACGTATTATATTCACAAATAAATTATTAAATATCTAAAATTATAATTTCTAAAATTTCTGAAAGAAGAGAAGCAGTGTCATCGATGGTTTTTCTCTGTTATTAAAAAAAAAGAATGAATATTTTTTTTACTTCCATAGTACTTAGAGTTCTTTTACTCGTATGTGCTCTAATTTTATTATTTCATAATCGACTTTTTAATGGGTAGTTGTAAATAAAGTGAACATTAAATCTGATAAAGAAAAAATTACAATCCCTGGCCGCATTAAGTGCTCATCAAAATCTTAATGAGTTCAATTTTTGTTCTGTTTACTATTTGGATATAAGAATTCCCGTAATTTATTGACGTATTTACTATTCCTCGAGATATCTCGCAACATTTTTGCTTACACCAAACCAGTTCGTTCTATCCCCACTTTTAAACATTTCGAGCAATTATACAAGTTCGAGTTTCATACCCCTCCACTCTGATTTAGCGCAAAAATAACCGTAATATAATCCTCGTATCTTTTGCGACATAGCTCAAATTATCACATACCTGTAATCCATATCTAGTTGATTATCGTAAATGGTTTACTTAAAATTGAAGAACATAAAAATTCATTTTAATTTCGGCTGACGAATTAATTACTTCATTATAGGTGAATAACCTGTGTATATTCATAAAACATAAAATTACCAATTTTTATCATTCGAACTAGTAATACTTCAAATTTTTTTTAAAACCAAATTACTTATTACAGATTCAATTGCTAGGCACCTCTTTTCGGATAAAATGAAATATTATCATTTTTCATTCTTACATTCGTTCCAAAATTGTCAATGAACAAAGGCTTCGGCTATTTTTACTACTTCCTTGACCTTTTACAAACCGGAATAAGATAGATCTCGCGTGCAGAGCCGTAGATTAGAGCGCGGAGGAGGCACAAAAGTACAGATACTATCGCGTCATGAAGTCCGGCGTCGGGTCAGCCAACCCAGCTGATGATTAAACGCGCACTCGTAAAAAAGAATGTTGCTGCTATACTGCGCATATAGGTCACTCCTTGTTTTGTTGCCAAGTCACTGCCATTTTGGCTGCGGTTATAGTCAAGACGATGCCTTCATTTACGTAACAGTTGGTACGAGAGCAACGCTAACAACAATGAGTTTGTGTATTCTTCAGTTGAAGTTGTAGCTGCGAAGGGTAGCAGGAACATTTGCAGTATAATCGTACCTTATCGAGTGTAAAAAGTAAGAATACGTAAGAGTAGCATGCAAATCGACAGATTTGAGTGAACGTTCCCATCGTTGAAATATTAAGATACACATAGTTTGGAGTTGTTGCGGGTGGAGGTGAAAAATATAATATACTGGGAACGAAGAATCCTTTCGAGCGTATCAGCTTGAGTTTGCTGCTATCGTATAACAAGATCCATGCGAGAGGAAAAGAAAAAACTACATTTTAACGAATACTACTTATAAAAAACTCTGTCTAATCCTAACTTGCAATCAAATTTTGTATATTGCACTCTTTATTTATTCATTCAAAACTACACGTGAAATTTAATTTTTTACCTACATGTCAAACTATCAATGTCCGTATAAACACTACATAATTCTTTAATTATCAGTTCACAACCATATATATATATACACACCAGCATTCCTTCGATTCGAGAAAGAGCGAAAAGAAACTCGCGAAACCTCAGCGCGTCTACATATATATCTCTCTTTCTTAGTGTATTTTCCCGACACGCGACCACTCATCCATCTCCCATCACCGCACTTAATTACCCACCACCCACCCACTCTAATGTACACACACGCACATCAACACACAGCAGCTTTTCTTCTTTTAAACCTAGTGTACGGTTGACAGGGCACAGAACCGGCACAACTTTCACACCCTTCCTCTGCGTCCTATCGCCTACACACATACACACACACACATATACACACTCTCCCCCGCACGCTTATACGCGTTAAAATCGAAATCGGCTCATCGCAATGTTGATGATGATGAGTATATATATACGATCCCCACCCAAAAAACCTCGCCATAGCAAAATCCACATACACACATATATATATACTACACGGCTGGAAAAGTCCGAAGAAAGGAAGGAAACGCGGGCGCCGCACGCATGGTCGGCAATGTAACAGTACCACGAGCAGCTCCTCGCGCGAACACGTACAATACCGTTAAGACTGTGAGCGCGCGGAAGCTCTTGCTCTTTCTCTCTCTCGCGTATGTGTGTATGTATATATGTACATCCATGCGCTGCTGCTGCTGCTCCTGCTGTTGCTGCTGTTGATCTTCTTCGGGAGAGAGAGAAAGAAGAAGAGGAGCAGCGGCGGCGGCGCACGCGCGCGTGCGCTCACGAGAGAGAGAAAGAGCCGGCAGACGGACTTGAGCTGTTTCCCTTTGCACACGGTATACGCGCGCGTCCGCGCGCAAGTGTGAGAGATTCACAGTGCGATGCATATACAGCATCCGCGTCGTCGCCGTCGTCGTCGTTTATGTCAGTGGAAGTTCGTGGATTTTACATTGTAATTTGTAGGTGTACTTTGGATTTTATAAGTACCGTGGTGTATGTGTAGCTTTTTTTTTTTAACGCGCACATAGTGTTGAAGATGTGCGAATTGTGGTTCCGGATCGGAGGATAAGGATCTCAGTGAAACGGCACGGTACTATGTGTTATGGTGTATTTGACATTGATCGAAGATCGTAAAGTTGACTTGGTATATAGTGTTATAATGTTGTTAAAGTGAAAAAAAAGAAAGATAATGATAGGAATGAGGATTGCGAAGAAGTTTTGGTATACGTGTGTGTATGTGTGTGAAGTTTTTAACCGTTATGAATTTGCACTGTGATTAAGTGAAACAACGAGCTTGTCGCAACAATTACATTGACAAACGGAGTAATTATATAAGACGGGATTGGCAGCTTGCTTTTATTATAACGTCACTTTACGGATGCTGTTAGATTACGAAAACAAAACGGTGGCTATTATAAAAAAACCGGGAAGAACCGCATTTCGGTAAATTTCGTTCAGCTCGTGTATTTTAAAATATGAGGATTTTATAACTACGAGGTTATTATTCATAACTACGTGACCGTTAACATTGTAATTTTTGAACTACATTCGCGTGTTCTATAAACAAAATCTGAAATAACGTATCGAACAATAGCTATAGAGGAGAACCTTTTATGTCAATCAACAACCAAAAGAGCCATGTACATCGAGTACAGAGTACATTACAATACCAGGACAGTGTATCGCTTATCATCGAACCTGCTCCAGAGGAGGGCACAGGAAGCCATCCAGAAAGTCGATTAGAACGAGTTTCTCTCTGGCTGCCAGCTGAGTAGGTTAATCCATCGTAGCAGCGGCATCGACGAGTTCTATGCTGCAAAATTCAAAGCCAGCCTCTGCCATGCACATCGTCACGCAGTTCGAATCCGGTAAGTGCAACAGCAGCAGTAAGAGTTCTAGGAACGCTGCATAGAGCAAGGGACCATAAGAGAAGTGGAAATTAAGGTCGCGTGTATTCAAATTTCGGGCAACGCGCACGAAATTTATGGACTTTTCGGAACGCCGCTGATACTTAAAAGTAGATGTGTATATATACGTACGTATGTGCGTACGGTTATACCGTTAGCTTTAATTCGTTCCAAATTTCTGAAGAAGATTGAAAATACAGGGGGATTCTTTGGAAAGGTTCCCGTGTTTAATGGTCGCGGTTTGGGTTATATATCGATCCAAAGTGGAAAATAGTCTTTAAATGAAGAAGACTTCGTGGCGAGGTGATATTTTATCGGATTATTACAGTCTAGAGCAGCATATACATGAGCTACTGAGGATTATGGTTTTGATAAATCATTTCGTGATATTGAAAATTGTACCGCGAGAGCTTAAAATTTAGAAAGTACTCGTTATAGAGCGGCAGAACTATGCACTTTGATCGGTTTTTCAAAACATAAATCCTTGCTTTTTCCTGTCATTCAATAAACAAACAGTCCACGTGAATGGAGAAGAAACTAAAAATTGCTGTCTTATTAGAAAAGATTGATACGCGTTTTAATTGCAGGCAGCTGTAGCTCGTATATATATAGATAAACTCGTGCAAGAGCAGCTTAATGATGCCAAGATGATACAAATGTAGTCTACAATGTTTATGCACTGAAAAACTTGACTTTAAAATGAAAATAACTTTCCCTCCTTTGATACTGCATAGTGTACTGTACAAATGCCTCGAGCATTGATTATATGTATAGAGAGATATGGTAAAGTAGTAACATTATGTGTGCTTTAAGTAGAATAAACCCGATGTGTATATAGTGGGACCTTCACTGTGCAGATTTGTATCGCGCTCATTTGCCTTAACCGGTATATTCTGACCAAATTCTTTCCTTTTTTTGAATACAAATAATTTCGGTATTATTAGTAACTGTAAAAAAAAATACCTGAAATTAATAAAGTCCTTTTAATTGAGGTTATTGCAATCAAATTTAATTAAGCAACATAAAAAATGGTTCAATAAACGCGTTAAAGGCAACATTAAAAATCCTTAAAGATCGATGAAAACAGCATATAAATAGGTAAAAAAAAATAATTAATACACAAGAGGGATAAAAAAAAATTACGGCTGTTCGTATCTTTATGCAACGACGTTAACTGCAAAATGTAAAGCTAAAAATCGACCAACCGTAGCAAACTCCACCACTGTCCAAGACTCACGCATTCAAATTTCTATGACGAAATTAATGGGCAGTCAATTTGCATGGGAATAATCTGGACAACCCAATACTAACAAAAACCTCCAACATGTTCCCATACCAAAAAGCTTGCGTTTTATACGCAAAATTAAACTCGCAACCGCGTTGTTACCATTTTAAAGACTCTCTCACGTATAACACAGCGTTGCGAGAATTTCTAAAAGCTCGTTGCTATACTCTCGCGCGTGAGTAAATAAATTATTAATCGCTTGAAGAAGAGCGCGTATATATATATAGCCAGAGCAAAAAAAGCAACTAATATATATCGCGTTAAATAAGACGCCGAGATAACAGCAGCTCGCGTGGGCAATGATTCAAGCATAGTTCGACGAGCCTTTTAATTGGAAAAAGTATACAACTTTCATCGGGAGCGCACGCAAGTGCGGTACGAAAATCAAGGCCGCGGATCGGCTTTAGAAAATCGCGCGCGCACGTGTGTGTAACGCGATTTTCATGCAGCACGCCGGCTCGTCTTTCCTTGCTATATACGTGTGCGTGCGTGCAATGTTGAGAGGAGGTAGGTTGCATGGTAGTAGCCGATGTATCGGAAAGCGATAACGAGCTGACGGAGAGTCCGTGGAAAAGGTAAATCTGCGGTCGTTTACATCGCGGCGAGGTGGAAAAGGATCGGGAATTTTGTTATTTTAATTTCTGTTGGATGTAGTATAAGATGCGGTATAAGGGAGCTTTGAATGGTAAAGTGAGAGCTGGGAGAAAACGTTTCTCTATGTATTTTTTCGAAAAATCAGTAGATACATTGCAAAAATATTTTTACAGGCAATATAGTTAAATATACCGTAACAGCTTGCAATAAGGAATCAGATAGTCTTTAGTTTTTACAAGGATAGTATAGCTTGTATAACACTTTTATGTAGAGAAATATCTTGAAACATGTGAGTTTCAAGAAAAAGAAAGCCTTTCTAAGACCACTTATTATAGAAATAAATAAATAAAACCTGTTATTTTGCTAAAAAAAGGCTCAGAAATATAATATGGACATTGCAGTAATAAATCACTCTATTAATTGCGAAAGTCCTCGAACAATTAATTTATTTACTAAAAAAGTACAGGTCTCTTATTTTTAGAAAGCTTCCTGATACCCAACTTCCGATCAAACTCTCATCGCGACTGATTTTAAACTCAACAACTCTAGCCTACATACCACACGCATACGTCCACATTAATATTTCTAAAACCCCAAAAACCACTCGAAATCCAACAATCAACACTCACTTATAGCAACTAATACATCTCGCGTAAACACGCAAAGATACAGCGCTTCCGTGTGCGGCATCATGAGGACAGAGCCGCTTGTTGAGCCACTTGCTTGCTCTCCTCTCTCTCTCTCTCTGTCGAGTATAACCGTTGGCCCACGTGTGCGGTGATGATCGAGCGCAGGCGCACTTTACGACGGCTAATACCGTTCGTCTCCTTAGCCCGGTTTCGCGAAAAAAAAACATAACAGCGTCATCCAATTCGGAACGCGTGTATGTATATGTATACGGCTTCGTGCTGTGCTGTATACGACATCGAAGGGAAGTGGAGTGGATTATACTGGTGGCTTTGGGGTAAGAACGTCGTTATTTCGGTTTCTTAGTTTACGGGCAGGTTTGAAATTGATAGCGGGAAATGTTATTTTGTTAGATGTGGTAATGGGGTGAAATGGTCGTTTGTATCGTAAACTTTTTAATGTGGAAAATTTAATTAGTTTTTTTTATGGTTTACGTAGATGATTACTAGATTTTTATTCACGTGAAAATTAATTTATAATGATCAATTTACGTTGGTTTGAAATATTATTATTTGTCACAATAATTTTAAAATAAAGATGAATAAGCTCAATTATCAAATTATTACCTTTGCTTTCATCTAATTTCCATAGCGGTAGAATTAAAAGAGTTAATAAAATCAATGCAGACTTAATTGGAACCAAATTTAGGTCGACAGACCCAAATTTCTTTGGATCTATATTAACTGAATTGGTTTTCTACTGCTCCCTATTTAAATATCATTTATAGACCTTAAGATACTTTAATTAACTACTGAAATAGACCACCTAGCATTTGTATAAATATTTACTATTTCGCTCACAAATTCACTTTTTCATATACTTTCAGAAATATCAGGAGATTCAAATGCATTTAGTAAATATTAATTACCCAAGAAAAAAGAAATTTAAATTAAGCTAGATATTAGCAAAAACATTATAAAGGCTTTTAAAACAGTACAGAGACGTAAAAAGATTTTTAGCGAGAAAAATAAATGCAACGTCAGTAATTATCCTGCGTCAGCCATGATGATGACTATTATGAAACTCATTTCTGTGTATGACGATTACCATTACCGCACGGCTAGTTATCGCAACTTTTAAATACCATTCGCTCACGTCCAATATTTCCGACAATCTGTATATAAGAAAAAATTTTTAATGACGTTTCCATGTTTCTAGAAAATTTATGAACCATAAAAAAGTTATATTTTCAAACTTTGTCATTTTACGATGGTATGAAAATATAAAAGTTTGATCGTTGAACCGTTGTACGGAATATTTAATCACTGCATAGAAGCAAATCTTTTTCTAGCTTTAATTTCAAGTATACCATAAGAGGAAAAACGTACATTATTTTCATAAAAAATAATGATATAAATTTAATAAGATGTATAAAAGGGATCGTCAAGCAATATTGCGTTACTTATAGATTTTCAATATGAATATTTTTTAAATATTTACAAGTTTCGTAGAGTCTGAAGCTATCTATGATTCACTATAGACAGGTAACAAACACCAAGAAAGGGTCAGACGCACATAAGTGATTCATAAACGTCTATTATCTGTGAAACAAAAGGGAAGAAGCCTGTCACGGCTTGGGCATTTCCTCGAAGTCTTATAATATAGGCTATTATTCTCGTCTTGCGCATCCTGTCTGCCTGGCGACGCCTTCCGTTGTTAAATTATTATTCGAAAGGAGAAATAATTTATTTGTAACGCGTATCTTCGTATTTATTTTCACGTGTAAGAGAGAGAGATAGATATTTTCAGAATAAAAATAGTGAAAGAATTATTGATTATTTATAAAATTTCATATTTTATCAAATATAATTGACGTACACTTGTGATTATGGTGTACAAAAGCATGATATTCTTCTTTGGAGTGCTCGATTGAATATCTCTATAAGTATGAATTATAGTGATTAATAAACCTTCTTTCTACTGTTATTTTCTTTATCATATATTTATAGCAAAATATGTTTAAATGGAGTACAATCATAAACGATGATTAATCTATTCATATTAGTGGTAAAATATTCGATTGTACGAGCCTATGGAATTGTTGAATAACCTTTAGTTATTACTATGAAGGTCTCAGGGTAACAAATAGACAGCTCATATTTCCAGTTGGACCTCAGATAACTATTATAAAGCACCAAATTCACGGATCATCTATAGATATTTGTGACTTGGCTGTTTGTTCCCCTAAGCTCTTCAGATTTCCTATATGTTTAATGAAATCAGAATTAAGTAGATAATTTATATACCAGAGACATTAATTTAATTGTAAAATTTTGAACTTTCTATTTCGACTACTGTTACGTAAAATTCGATATACCACTTTCTTTGCCAATATTAAAATAATCACGATATACCAGCTTATATTTGTTTAAAAAATCCACTTATCAATATAACACAACTACAACCATAAATCAATAACAATATCTTCCTATTAAATCACATCGGCTTTTAAAAATCAATAAAAACCAATAGTATACTGAAATAACCAGCCTCGCGAATAAATACTTGCTACAACATTCACCTCTCGACTGTACGATGCAAATCCTGCTGCAACACTGCAATTCGCGAGATCATGATGAGCGCCCGCACGTGCCCGGAATTCCCAACAAACGTACAGGTGAAATCCCCGAAAACGCTACGCTCCAGTGCGGCCTCGTATAAATCGTCGCTGCGTCGCGTATAAATTTAACGGATCGTAATCGCAACGGCCGAGGTGAGAGCTCTACGAGCGTGTGTAAATATTGAATTTCCCCGTTGGATCTGTCACCCATATAGACGCACGCGTTCTGTATCTTCTTCTTTGGTTAAAGATACGATTATATATTTGGAGAAAGTTATAAGCGTATTTGTGTATGTTTATTTTTTCTCATCGGTGGATCGTTGACGAAGTGGCTATATACGATATAAATTTGGACGATGTTGAGGTACGCGCGTATGTGTGTTAATTGGAAACGGCGCAGACTCGATCGGGAGTAGTTTTTGTATAGGGATGAGACTACGACTGTGTTGCGTTTGGAGGTGAAAGCCGTAGTTTTTCAAGTAATTATAGCGTTGGTATAAGAAGCTGGGCAAGAAGTGCTTCTTCGTGATTTCACGAGCTAATTGAAACGTCAAACACTGCAGTATAAATTTTAATGTATTTCTTAAATGGTATTAACAGTAACTAAGAAAATGATCTTTGTTTATTTTAAATGAAAATTGAATTTTGATTATTTCTGTCATCTTTATGTGACAATGTCAGTGTAACTGCATATGATAATTTATTTATATAAGTTTCACTTTGCGCAATATGTAAATTGAACTCACAATAAATGTAAAGCAGAGATGCTGTTGTTTTAGTCATTCATATTTAAATTTTTGTCGTTGAAAATGTTTTATTTGATTATTTTAACTTATTGAATAGAGATTTTCGTGTAAAACACTATTTAATAAGATTTCCACCTAACTTTTATTTTTAATTTCCATATCATTTTGCATATTATACAATCAAGGAAAAAAATAAAATACTTTCACATAAACATAGCAATCCAGTAATTTTCCGAAAATTCTTGAACTAAATGTATAATCCTACATTTCAATGACAGTATATCTAATAGGAAAAATCGTGACTTAAATGGTTTTCTTATATATTTACATTTACCATTAAGTTTTTCTAACAATAGGCAAAGTAAAATGCGTGTTAAAAATCAATTTCCAACTAATCCTGCGTTTAAATATTAGATATATCAATTTCATATATAAGGAAAGCAAAATCAATTTTATACTTATCACAGCCTTAAACTTGATCACATTTTTTTTTTTTTTTTTTTTTTTTGACTGCATACATTTTCAACGCATTATTTCTTTTTTTATATACGTATATGAAAAAATGATATATGTATAATTAAAAACGTCTTTATCTCACCTTTTTTTAAAGGTTGAAATTTGCAAAAAAAAATGTCAAAAAAGATCTCTTTTTTGAATCTCAGTTATTTGAAACGTTCAGAAACAGGAAAGGCATAATAGTAACTCTCAAGTCGGGAATTCCCATCCCTGAAATTTATGTATTTTTGACTTTTTGATGTACAATTTTAAACTGTCATAACTTTTGAAGGAATTAACATTTTTTAATTTCCAAAAAAGTAAATGAAAGCTCTTTTACTCTAACTTTATATTGGAAAAAGTTTATTTTTTATATTTTCTTGAAAAATTACAATATGTAAAAAGATGAGATAAATACATTTTCAATTTTACACGATTTCCGAATACTTTGTGATATAAAAAAGAAGAAAAAATAGATTCGGAATAAGTTCTTCCAAAAACAAATGTTGTCCAGTTCAAGGCCGCAATAATCATTAAATTTATTTGGATTTTCTCATATGCCTGTATAAACCGAAAACTCTCGATCAAATCAAACTATACAAATTACATAATACCATCCTCTAAAAAACGCGTTTTCACTCTTTCAGCTACAACGACGGCATAATCAACCACCGGCGTCATGTCGTGCTACGACGGCTTCCGGTTAGGCGCGCCTTCGGAATGCTCGATGCGCAGCAAGGCACGCATCGACGCCCTCTTCGAGGACTCGCGTTCGGTCTGCAGCAGTTCGGTCACCTTGACCGGCTGGGCCGGTACCAATGTCGCAACACCGACGACGACGACGTCACCTGTCCTCGACGACTGCTGCGCTACCGATGACGATCAGCGCCGGGTTAACAGCGCTGTGCAAGCACGCATCGAGGCGATGTTTGCTTCGGTTGAGGCCGAAAGCACAACGCCTGGCGAGTGCGCCGCCGCGATTTTGCCGGTAAGTCGAAGTTGTGTGTGTGTGAATTGTGTGGTAGTGGGAGGAGGGTCGTGGTTGGGGGCATGTGTGGGTATAAAAATAGATTTTAAAAGTTTAATTGTAAAATTTAGATCTATTTCGTAGTAGTATCGAGAATTTGACATTGTGTATAAATTTTATTTTGAAAAATGTGGCTAGAAAATAAGGAAAAATTAATGAATTGTTCGAAAAAATTTTGGTTATTTCATCATAAAAATAGAAATTTTTCGAAAGTTCTTTCTTCTTTATTTTAAGGAGTAGAAGTACTTGAAATATTGTTATTGAATTAATATTTTTCAGATAGAAAAGTTTTTCTCTTAAAAAACAACAATTTAGTTGCTATTTTTAATATTTCTAATTTAATTAGTTTAAAATTAATGATTTGATAATTTAAAACATTTGCTTATCAATCCTTGCGTAATTGAAAAAAATATTATACAATCTATAGCTTAAGTGTTAGTTAAATATACACATAGTTTTCAGTTAAATTCAATAGTGCTTGAAACATATATTCAAGAATACATTGTCCTAAGAACACTGCTACTACTTTAATGGACTTATATTATGCTATACGCATGTTTGTAAATTTATAAATAGTTATTAGCACTGATCCTTTACACGCCATTCGTCAAATTCATATTTGATGCATCGTATAACTGTGTTTACGGTGCAGTTGACCGTGATTTTTTATGTATTTCAATGTTAACGGTTTACTATTCTTCTGACATCAATAATTATGAGCTAACTTTCTGTATTTTTATTCTTGAACATGAATATACGCTTTTCTTCAAAACATGAGCATATAGCAAATGCGTTATTTTAACTTCCTAACGGTACAGATAAGCATCTGTCAAACAACTCCTTTTAACCGAATAGTTTTCGTTATTGCGCATAAATCACTTTTCTAATCGATCAAGTCTGTGTACTTTATGATCCGAAAATCATTTTTGTTTTAAATTATTCCTTAAGGTTTAATCTCTACGAAAATTTATGAAGATTGCATTATATTATATATAAGATATAAATTCATGTATTATGTTAATCAATAAAGAGGACGTCAGAGTCATTATCTTAATTCTAATTTTATTTAGAGTAGGTTAAAGAACAGAAGATTTTTTAAAATGAATAAGAGTTGAAAAAATAGTAAAGTGTTGATATAAGTCTATCATCAACTGCTTACTATTTCCTTCTTGTCTCTTTCAATTATTAATTTTCATCAATTATACAAGCACACAAAATTAAAAAAAAAGAAATTTGCGTGATAGACTAGACAATCGTATTGTTATGAATTCTGGTTTATTGAAGTCGAATATAACCTCAGTTTTAGTACTACTTGTAAATATTTTTAGATATCAATCACTCTAAAAATTTCGAGAAATAATCATAGTAATATCAATAATTTTTTTAATCATTTAGTCATTGGCCTTAAATTTGGCTTCTTCAAGGAATAAGCAATCCAAAATTGACATCATTTCAATACAATTTTTTTCTTCTTTGAAATATAATATATATACCTCAAAATTTATAGGGTGAGCGATATCAAAATCCTTATGGACAGTGTCAGAACTGATATACTCTTGTTATTGCTGCTATCTACTGTTCTCTAACGTATTCTAACGAAACGAAAAATTAAAAGTTACAGTAAAACAACGAAATGTACGATGCAAGATGCTTCAATTATTATTATACTTATTCACACATTAATAAATAATTGAGCGATAAAAAAACTCTGAAAAAAAAGACTATTTAACGGTTTTTTAAATAACACACATATAAATCTGATGTATATTAATTAACTTATCATTAAATCGTCTACGTGCAATATGTAATTCACGAGTTTCATTTAATTTTACAAAGTTTCATACTTCTTTATTCAAACTGAAAGTCAAAAATTTACACGTCACATTAATATTCCTTCTTGAATAATGTAAAACGTCAATTTGAAATTTCAAAAAACCTTAAATTTTTCACGATATTACTAAACGAAAGAAGAAAAAAAATACTTAAAATACATTGTCTCTGTCTCGTTGAATAACCGATGTATACACGTGTGCACGTGGCAGACCATCGAACGGTTCTCGCGCGGTCACCGGTATATACTTTGCTTTTACAATTCGCGAGCATTTTCGCGCACTGTCATCACCCCTGTTTGCGCTTTTCACTTATGTTAATGAAGCTCCCGCGCGTACATGCGTTATATATATATGTATATAATCTCACACATCGCGCCAAGTTCACGGCATCGGATGTTTTTCGCCGGCTAGCCGACTGGCCGCTCACGGATATACGATTAAAAGTAGAAACGTCGATGCGCCGGCGCGATATCGGTATTTTATTTGCGTAATGGAAAGTCCGCCACGCAAAGCTTATAAGCGTTGTTGTATATACAATTCGGTGCGCGCATGTATGCTAATGACCGAGTCGTATATGTATACGCGTGTTAATGCGAATTTCGTTTTTGCAGTAGTCGTTATATAGGTGGGGATAAATTCTGCTCGCGGTTGCGTTAATTAGACGCGCTTAGAATGATAAATGCGGACGGATTCTTAATTGATGCGCTGAGTTGAATGCTTCATAGGGATATGGGTGAGAAAATTTATAAGTACATTGTTGTAATGAAATAGCGTAACATTAACGACAGCTAGACTGCTTTTATAAGTGTTTATGGGATATATGCAGAAACCGCGTATAAGAAATTGATCGGAAGTAACTTTCAAGCCCGTAAAAATGACAGTTGTTGATCATTATAGTGCGATTAAAAGAATTATTATTTAATGCTTTAATTGGTAACATTTGAAATATTCTCAAAATTCTTTTGGAATTTTTGTAAAAAGTTGTACATTAAATTTATATAGTAAACTATATGATTTTAAGTATAATGACTTAATATATATTAAATCTGAAACAATTGACTTATAGATTTTGAAGTCAGATTTCATAGAGATAGTATTACAATTTTTCTAGTTGTAAAGAGGTCTTAAAAAATGTTCGTTCAAATTGCAGTTTCAACGAACTTCGTTATTGACATACTTGCGTTTATGTATCTATTTATACCATGATAGTATGGTAATTAACGTTTGGCGAATTGTTTTTCAATTTTTTAATTAAAATCATCATTCCACGATTATGTGGATATTATCGACAAAGAATAACTTTTTATACATTTGAAAATATTATTTCAAAGATTAAAAGTAATTATAGTTTTAATTTAATTTCAATTTTAATCTTCAGCAGAAATACTTCCATTTGATTGAGGCATATGTTACCAAAAAAGTTGGTTTCTTTCCAATCAGGATTAACAATAACAATAATGATATTATACATGATATCTCTTATTAGTAATTATATGATATTTCTAGAATAGGCATTACATGAAATATACGAAATAAATTTATTACACGAGATTACTTTTTATCATAAAATGAAAACATTATTTAGCTGAGAAAACATCAAGACTAAATGATTTTGAGCTTAGAATTTTCATTATTCAGACTGCAGGTTTAATTAGTTTAAATAAAAGTCAAGTAATTAACGTAAAGTACGTGCCTCCTTTACTTTAAAGTTTCAATCCAACCTAAAATCAGATGATCACACGAGTATCCTAATTAAAAATGTATCTGATAAGTCGCGAACAGGGCGATACAAAATCTACATCGGCGGTATCCGCGATAAGCGAGATTTAATGAAAAGTATTTTTTCCACCACACTCGACGGCGCGCCGCGCGCATATGCAATTATCGTTAACGCCGCGCGCGCATGCGCAACTAAATGCACACCGAAAATGAATAGTCATCGACCTTATCATTTTCTCTACTATTGCTTATAATACGTAGACACAAACCGCATATATACACTATTCACTAGCGCATCTTCACTTCGACTTTCTCCGTTCGCCGCAATGTGTTCTATAGCGTATAGTTCGACATTTCTTTCCCTACATTTTAGCAAGGACAAAAAAGAAAAGGAAAAAAAAAATGAAAGAATGTCATACGAACGTGCTTTACTATATTTAGCTCAGGACACGAGGAGAAAGAAAAAAAATTGAAGGAGAAGGAAACGAGAAAAACGTGCAGAGGGGGGAGGGGACATAGTATGCTGCAGTCAGCAAGTTGTATATATAGCCGCGAGTGAAAGAGAGTCGCGACCACGCGACGCTGCTGCTGCTACTGGCTGCTCATTGACGTGGAATGCGGTGAAATTTCCATAAAAATGTAATAAAACGTTACCGTTTCTCCGGGGCATGGATTATTTAGAACGAGATTTTATCCGGTGATGTTTTTGTTTACTTGCTTTTTGTCGATTTTTGTTTGATGAAGAAAAACAGCGAATATCGTTCTTACTGGGTGAACGAAGTTAATGAAGTTAGAGAACCTACAATGTTATCATTAGATTGTTGTTCAATACAATTTTTTTTTTTGTAACTTTCAAAGTTACTTTAACTAACTTTTACACGATTAACCTTACATTTTTATTTTGAATTAAAATTTACTTAACAATAGTAGAACATCACGTATTTTTCAAATAATTTTAGTAAAAATTATAATTTATAACAGATTTTTAAACATTTTTGCTGTACTTTATAAGTAGATATTGCATGAAAATTGAATTTTTCAAGAGAAATCTGTTTCGGCATTTAGATGAAAATGCATTTAATTTAATGTAATGGTTAGTTTTGATTGAACTGATTTGGATCACAAATTAATTTCTATTTTCAATTTTACTAAATAACTCTATTTTAGTAATTGATTTTCTAAATCTCACTTAAAATCGCTTGATCCATGATATTATAAGAAAATTCATTTCTATCGCATTAATCTAAACTGAAAGTTACCTGCATAAACTCAGAAATTCAGTGAAGTCTGTACTACTAACCCTATATCCTATCAAATCAAAACTAACTGATATTTAAGTAAAAAAAAACATTAAAAAAATAAACTATTCTTAAAATAGTAACCCTAATTTTGTAAAGAATCCCTCATTAGCAAAACCACGGCTGAAAAACTTTCCAAGCAAATCACCATCTGACTTTTCACGCAGGTAAAATACATGGGCGCGGCACCGGTGGGTGGCCGTGTAGCCTCGGTGCGCGGCCTCCAGGAGCCACTGCGACAACTGGTCGAGCGTATCAGCAGCTCCGTGAACGCCGAGCTTGAGGTATCACGACGCGGTCTTACCTTCCGCACGGGTGAACTACACGAGAAAAACAATCCGTTCCGGCGTATCGCCGTCTGGAGCGCGCTTAAGCTACAAGTCAAGCGTCGACACAACAATTCTAATGTCGTAAGTGTTGCATAATGTAGATAGAGAGCTTTGAGGATGTTTTCGTCTAGAATTAATTTGTGATGATAATGTGTGTTATTATTCCTGTGTTCATATGTATATAAAATACAATTTACGGTTCATTAAGATTTGATATAATTGTTGACCATACTATGAATATTATCTTCAACTACATGTCTGTAAATTATGTAAAAATTAAGAGAACTCTTGTATTTCTCAAGGTAGCTTATTGTTTCGTCTAAATGTTAAAACATATAGCTACGTATATGAATAACGTGTACGGACGTTTATTTTAAAATTAATTATAATCGCATGATTCATTGTACGCTACAAGTTTTCGCGTGACTTTTCTATTCATACCGTTGAGTTTTGATCCAATTTGTATAAACCTACGATTAAAGCGATAATTAATGTAAAAAGAAAGCAGTTCTCAAAAGTAATATACAAACTACAATACAGTATTTTCCATTATAAGTTATAAAGGCTACTTTTCAAGATATGCAAAAATGAAAATCCATTTGGAAATCAGATAAGGATAAACGGGATGTAGAAAATTTCCCTCCCTCTTCATGCATTCCCAAAGAAATCTTAAAACCTCTCATCCACAGGTGAGCAATCACTCGCAGGAACAGCTGTTACACGCGTTCGTACCCTTGGTAGCGGACGAGCGTACGGCAATCAATCCATCGACAAACCTCGAGGACCGTCATGCCGACCTGTACCGTACGATGCGTGGCCTTGGCCGTGACGTAGACGATTATCCACCCATATTCGCGGTAGTAATGCGTCGACCGGGAGCCGCGCGTCTTCTCGAATGCCACGCGTTTGCCTGTCGCTGTGAGGAAGATGCAATCGCCGCTGCGGCAACACTTTATCGCGCCCTTCTAGCTGACCTTGATGCTACATCTAGGAGGCCCAGACAGAAGAACGGCTTGGGATGCGTGAGTCTGGCATCGGTGGCGAGTAGCACGAGGGAGACGGAGGACGGCGCGGGTAGACGTACTTGGGCAGAGTTCAGAGGGCCGAGGAACGTCGAAGTTATTAGCGAGAGCGTGTCTCCACCCGTGCCTGCGCATCAGCCGGTAAGTTATTACTGGATTATTAATAGAATGTCATGTGATAAATATAGATTAAATTACAGTTAGTTTAGTTATATACTTTATTTCAATTATTTACGTACTACAAAACGAATCAACCTAAACTTTCACTTTTATTTTGCTGTTTACCTATTTAAATTCTAAAGCTTTTCGTTTCCCACACTTTAAACTAGACACGTACATAACTCTGGTTTTCTTTATCATGTTTTATAGTTCTGGTTTTCATTAGAATTTTCCCTCTCAACATTTTGAATTCATTTCTCACGGTGTTCGAAAAACTCCATTCAAAAGTATTTTAGCTTCAAGACCCTTTTTGTCGCATACTTTCAAACCCTGTACTTTACTATATTTTATCGCGAAAATATCACGATCTACGAAGTTAACTATAATGTCGCAGGTGAGGCCACCGAGAGTGAAAAAGAACTCGTTGAGCAGTAGTGCAAACACAGAGGACGAGCAGAGTTCGTCCACGCTTCGGCCCAGCGGTGTTAATGTTATCGACAAAGCACCTCGGCGGAAGAAAAAGGTTTCGGAAGTCAAAGCTGAAGATGTTCTTGAAGCGCGTAGTCGACGGTTATCGATGACCAATGGTACCGAATCGAACGCCATCACAAAAAGCAACGAGAATAATTCGAGCTCGTCGTCGTCGAATTTGGAGGTGAGATTATTTGTGTAAAGCAAAAGAGTAAAATTATCGATTGAGTTTTATAGTCATTGCATATTTCATGAAAATAACGAAAATCAAATTTACCCCTTCCCTATAGTTAATATGTAGTCAATAAATGTTAAAACACCAAGTGGCAGTTTGAAAAATATATATGAAAGTGTTTACCATGTTTCAAAATTATGATGTGTAAACATAGATAATGAGCATCTATAAATCGTTAAAGTTCCATAACTCAAACAAAATTTTTAAAATTAAACTGATTAACTCTTTAAATGAAACTCAGATTACGTCCTAATTACTATAGAAAAACTAAACTATAAACTAATTTTATGAATTTGAATAAAATAAGTCTCTTCATAATTTAATAACTACTTAAACTTAACTTCGATTTGAATCTTTTCATTTATCATCATATCTAAAAACAACTCACTTTCTACCTTTATATATGAATTTCTCTATAGCAAACGAACGAAGAACGTCGCATGAACGCTAAGAACAAGATCTACGGCACGAGGGTTGCCGCACAGACACAGCAGGCTTCTTCAGATGATGTCCAGGTGATTGAAAAGATCTACGAAGGGCGGACGATAGGCGGTAAACATCGTGCATTCGACTCAGCAGGCTCGTGCAACGAGAACGGTGACAAATCGTCGAGCGAGCGTGAACGCAGTGGCTCTTACGATTTCGAGTGCTGCACTGAGAACTCGCTTTACGAGAGTAGTCGCATCTACGCGAAGGCTCGTGCGAATGGCAAGGTAAGATAAGAAGTAGGATAAAAAGAAGAACAAAAAATAATAGCATTAAACGTAGCACCAAAGCACTATCCTATTCAGGAGTATTGTCGTCTTTAATGATCCTCGGTATATGGTTTTCGAATGATTGCAATCAAAACAGTTCACCATTTGTGCTGTGAGAATTGTAGACGCAAAGAGAATTAGTTTTTTTCAATCAGTTCTAAATTCTACCACTAAGTGAAAGCTTTCAGTCTTCGAATAAAAATTTATCATAAATTATATAATCTAGTCATAAAACCAATTTATCACTCTGCGTCTGAGGTAGAATTGGTTGTAATCCCGCACTGATGAGCCTAGCTCATGATTCTAGGTGAAACCCTCTCTTAACTCCTCGCTAATATCATCCGTTTGGCGAAAGCCCGCCTTTCAAATCGTCCATCTCACGTAGGGCGAAACAACACCAGTGAAATTTCACATTGGTTATATGCGATATACTTGCGTTAGATTGTTTGGTTCTTTCAAATAAAACAGGGCTCTTGTCTCGTTTCACAAATCTTGTCTGGTGGATAAGACTGACGTTCGTAGTTTGACTTTGATAGATCTTGTCGATAAATATATAATCGCAAACAACTTCTGTATAGATGTATCTGAGAATTTGCAGATTTTCGCACTCTATGATCTACTTAATGTAGGAGCGATTGATGTCCCGCATACCGCTGATCCGTTTAATGATGTGCTGGAGATACTAGCTTGTCAAAGTTGACCAATCATTATGGACGGATGTGATTCTACTCCAGAAATGATTCAGGATTTCATTCAAAAGCTTCATTTTAAAATGACAGCTGTTAAAAGATAAACTTGAAGAATAAAATTTCAAAATTAGATTTCTGTTGAAGATTTTAAACGATTCAAACTGGATTCAATCCTAGTGCAATCGAAAAATAAAAAAAATATTTGTTGAATGATTTTACGGTAGTATCTGTAAATTCCAAAATAATTAATTGATGATAAGGCATAATTATCATAATGCTATTTATAAAATAAGTGAATGTACGTGGATTACTATTATCGTTCGTAAATCGATACACTGAAAAAATCGTTTATAGAAAACCTTACGGCATTGTTCTACTTTCAATTATAATTACAGCAAATGAAGCTGGTATGCTTTATAATACATCTATTATTTTCTCTTATTATTATAACTGTAACTACACTTTGGGTACCATATCAGGAAGGGTAGACTAGGCCGCCAATTTCATGGAATTTTTGACTATACTGGGAGTTTTATGAAAATATTAAGGAAGTTCATCACGCGTAATTTCGGAAAATAATTTTAAAAAATATGAAATAGTTAGTGAGGAATTAGAAATAAAGTCAATCTTTTTGACAGGAGTATTCATCTGTTCGTTCATTTTACTCATCGGAGTGAGCTTTACATTATTTAAGGAATGTTGAAAAGGCATGAATGATCAACGTCGAACTCAAAAGAATTTCAATTATATTTTATTGGTTGTCAACGTTTCGACACTTTTTTGTAGTGCTTTCATCAGGGCTTAGTGAAATTTAAAAAGTATACGTTGCATCATGATGCTAACGTCTTTGTATTAGTGCTTAGGAAAAAGCACATCGTCAAAGTAGTCAATTAATTCTGTAGTACGTGCAAAAACATTTTAAATTTGAAAAAAATTTAATTCCTCAAGTGGAAATATATAATTAACAATTTTATAGAGATGTATATACAGATTTAATAAAGATAATTTAGTTATAATCAGTCAACAGAGCAACTTGACCTATAATGGTACGCTTGAATAAACTAATCGCAGAAATAGAACGAATATTTAGAGAAAGCTCGTCGCAATCTTGCAATAAAAAAACTCTATGATTAAAAATTATACTTTTCCGATGAAACACCCCACATATTATACAATCACCAGGCCTCCACGAAACCGATCACACGGCTCCAGTTGAACAACTCTCAGCAACGCATGTACGAGGTAACGCGGAACTCCACCTCGACGACAGCTTCATCAACAGGTCGCCGTGACACGTATTCCACACGACCGCCAGTACCGGCGCCTGTGGAACTCACTTACGCAGGTCAACGCCGGCGCAGCATCGCCAGCAGCATCGCCAGCAACGCCAGTAATAACAACAACACTAACAACAACAGCAGTAATACGGCAAGACGACGTAGCGAACACTTCAGGGACGCCGATAAGATTTACAGCATAGGCCCGGAGGAGACGGGGCAAAGGAGTACGAGAGGTGGCGAGGACAAGATTTACGATAGCGGCCGACTGAACAGGTGGGTTTATTATACTGCGTTCTGTTTGTTCTTCGGTAGTTGTGGTGTTGGTATGGTTGCTCGTTTAAATTTATTGCGTAATGTGTGTGTATATATGTGTATGAGCGCATGTGTGTATGTATATAAGTAAAAGAGAAACAGTGAGGTGCAGAGAAAGAAATAATTATTACTTCAAGCATTGAATGGGCAATTACTTTGAAAGGATGCATTAACAATATAGTTTTTAATTTAATATATAAAACTCGTATATATAGTGTACAATTATAAAAGCTAAAATTAATACTTATACCTTAAATCAATAAAAATTTACTGGATATAATTCAGGCTTAAGTAGAAAAGTTCAAGTATGGTAAGACATTATAAAACATATTTGTTCAATTTTCTTTTACCCCAACAACATTTACCACTATTTCTACGCACTGAATATACATTCGAATAATAAAGCGTTTATTAAATTTTCTTAAAATCAATCCGTTCGCTAACTCGACAGACTAGCGCCGACGATGCGCAGCAACCACTCGGAGCAATCAGGGCGCTCGGGCGGTAAGCGTCTCTCTCGGGTGTCAACGATGGACCGACCGCTCCGTCGTCCAAGCATCGACGCCACAGTAGTACACCAGATACCGACACCCCAGCAATTACAACAGCAGCAGCAGCTGCAGCAACGTAGACGTAGTCGAGCGGGCAGTGAACCACCGACGTCGCATACTCAGGCCGCTGTGAACGCTGGCAGTGGTTTGATGAAGCGGTCACAGAGTGACCTTGACATTGAACGTGGTGATTTAATGACTAGGGTGGAGTTGCCCCGGAGAGGTAGCTTTCTTAAACCTGCAGGCAGTGTAAGGAAGAGAGATGGATTGGAAGGTGGAGGTGCTGGCACGCCGTTAGGGTTCACTGAGCTCTTTGATGAGTTTAGGAACCAGGAAGGATTGGAGAGCGTCGATGATATCCTGGCTGCGATCATTGGTGAGTATATAGGTAGTAGTATTAAGGGACGTATTTAGTATGAATGTTGACCATAGTTTTGTGATGGAGGTTAATGAAAATCATCTGAGGACATTCGCAGTTCTGGAATAGACATGAACTCTTAAAAAATCATTATGATTTATAATTATAATGGCTTGATTAATTAGATTTATAGTACACCCGGTAGAACAGTAAATATTAGAAATTTTCATTAAAAAAGTATTCACTTGATAAATAGTGTAAGAAATCGATTACTTTTCATTTCACTCGTATCTTATGAACCGTTCACTTCTTACCACATACACCTTCTCTATACATTACCATTTCTTCCTTCACATTTTTTCTTCGACCCATATACTAAAAACAACCAACACGCATCATTCATCAACCCATTCACACAAACGACGCAGACGCGCGCGCAATCATAACTCGCCACCGAGACGTCACAAGCGGCAAAGTGTCAATTTTAACGGGCCCCAACAACAGCGAGAACTCATCCCGCGTTGACATACTTGCTCTCTGTCGACAAGATTCGCCGCGTCGTGTTACGCGCGCACACGAGAAGAACATGTTTACGCAAAGCTCACGATGTACCGTTACGTCGTTGCTGCGCATCATATATATATATGAGCACGCGCGATTGTTTCGTTTTGCGCGTATATATACGGTTAGTATGTACTTTGTGCTTACCCCGAAAACCGGTTCGTCTTACGGGGCTAGACACTTATACGGCCGAAGTAAGTGCTTTTCGAAAAGCCAAAGTACGAAGGAGCGCGTCGACAACAATAATATATATGTATATTTATGTATGGGTCGTGAAGTTTATGTCGTGACGCAGCGAACGGGATCGTAAAGTGTCCGACTATGTGTTGTGGTCTTTGTTCGTTGACTTCGCTGTGCGGATGAAGTGCTTTGGCCGGGTTGAATGGGGAAGGGCATTTTGTTGTATTTTTAGAGGGAAATTCTTTGTCGGGTGAACAATATCTTTCTGGTATCAAGAGAAAATGATGAAAATTAAATAATACACATTAACCACATATTTAGCTTTGTTTTTCCTTTTAAAGTTTCTTACATTGAAAAAAGTATGATTATTGTTTTTAAATATTTAAACGAAAAGAATTGATTTATTACGGTATATTTCATCCTAACTCGAAGTTTGTTATTATAAACATTTATTCAAGATGATGAAAATGAAGTTTCCCCGTTGATGAATTTTCTCTAATTAAAAAAAAATCACCCCTTCAATAATTACACTCAATATATCAAATATTAAAAAAGTTGATACCGTCTATACAACGGATTTTTCTAATTACAATACACCTCTCCACCACCCACCCATATACAACCTCATAAATGTTACTTCTGTATCACGACAGATCCGGAAGGCATGTCATTCAACGACCTGAAACCCCTGTACAAGGAATTCCTACTAAAACTCGCTGCCACGCTAACTCAGGACGAGCTTTACCAACGTTCGGCGAGTATAATGCGTCGTCGGCGTCGGCCTCAACGTCGACGTTCCAGCCGCAGTGCCGGTCGACCTTGTCTCCTACGTCGAGCTATCAAACGTTCGGTATCGCGTCTGCGTAGTGCTAACAGCGCACCCACTGAGTTCACTTCTGTCTTGTTCCCCGCGAGGCGGTTGAACGATCGCAGCAGTTTCGCTAGCTCATCATCAGGCGACGGTAAGAACGGTATACAAAGTGCAGTTGGACATCATCATCGGGGTAGCAGAGTACTCGCGAGTAAACTCGGTAGGAGGAGATCCAATGCGAGAGCTAGCAGTGGGAAGAGTCGGTTGGGGCATAATACGACGTCTGAGGATAGTGATACATGTGAGTTGATGTGGACTTATAGTCGGGTGTTTTTGTATGTGGTGTAAGGACAATTCGTGGGATTAATTATAGTTTTACTACAGGGAGAAATCTGTTTGGAAAAAAATTTCTATCACCGATTGTAAAAAAAAGAGACAGAATGAAATTATCATAAACCTTACTGTAATTTATGATAAAAATTGCTATAAATTTATGACTAATTTTTTCGAATCGGTCTCAGATTTACAATACATTATTTTTCTCCGTGTAGTTATGTTGAAGTTACTATTCCAACTATATTTGTGCAATCTGAGCAATTGATTACTCTAGCTAAGAATTTTTAATTGTAGTTATAATTTTTTAATTGCGAGGTATCTTTAAGAACATTATTTTTATGGGTTTATTTGAATAATTGTTATAAAACTACACGAGAAAGTTCTAAAGTCGTTTGAAATAGTGCGATGTACGCAACAAGTGTGCAAAGTAGGTAATTCTGAGAATATATATCCTTCTAGCGATAAAAATATGCGAGTGGGATTAAACTACCTACGCTCACGCGTTGCTTATATACATACTATTTTTTTTATCGTAGAAATAAACGCATACAAGAGCGCTTTACAAAGTACACTGAAAGAAAAATATAATATATTACAACCATTTTTCTCGAATCACTCCAACCATTAATTCTACATCCAGGTCGGCGTGTCGGACGCAACATGATCGCTGCAACGGCAAACCGCAGCAGCAGCGGGTATGTGAGTTGCAGCGAGTGCAGCTACGATTCCGAATCCTGTACCTGCGTATCAGCAGATAAGTGTTACTGCTCGCTATCCCGGAAGTCACCACCCGCTGACACAGTGGTGCCACCGCCTATAGTATGTAGCTGCGATACGGATAGCTGCTCCGAAAGCAACAAATGCTATTGTGCACGTAAACCTGTGATGCCACCGCCTGGACAGCATACGAGTATATTGGAGCAGCTACGACAGAAGGGTATCGTACCCTCAGAGAGCACTTTGAGTAGAAACGGTAGTCCCGAGAGGAACAAGAGCTTCAGGCCGAGCAAGAGTCTGGCGTCGTCAAAGAGTCTTGAGTATCTTAAAGTGAGTTTTGCATTTTTATATATCGTTTGTATTTTTAAGATAATTAGAGTTCAGACACTTTTGTGTTGTGATGTTGTGGAAGTACGGAGTGAGGATCAAAAGCCATAAATAATTACACATTTTCCTGGTACTAGAATGTAAATTTATTGAGTCTTTTGCGTGTTGAACGAGCGGGGCTCTCATACGACTGGACAAGCGCGTACAACCTTACACTTTGGAAGTCCGCGGAGCAAGAGAGCGATTAACGCTATGCTTGTCTATTATAATAGCTATTCTTCCTAGTTGACCTAGCACTATAGTCAAAACAATACATAATACTCTATCTGCGTAAATACAAATTATATATTGATTGCCTTAAACAACAAATCACATCATGTTGTATGATAAATATGACAAAGTAATAGTATCAAATTTTATAAAGCGCAATATGACACAGTAGGTCTTTTATAGACTTATAATTAAAAAGATCAACCTCTATTTTTTCTAAAATTCAATTGAAATCATATTCCTTTATACATATATTGAAACATTTGTTAGTTTTATAATATTTGAAGACTTATTGAAACCCTGAAATATCATTCCATTCGGCACTGATTGTGAATCTTTAAAAGAGACAAACAAATTTTAAGGCATCGATTTTTCTTTGTTTATAACTGTTAAAGAAACATGGTTCAAAGACTACCATCAAATGAAGCATATTAAACTCTACATTTCCTTTCAGGTACGCTCATCCTCGATCCGTGGCAGCACGGACAACCTCGCCCTGGACTACGACCTCTTTACACCAGGTGGTCGCCGTTCCTCTCAGTGCTCTTCCTCGGCGTCTGAGAAAGTCCTGGTAGTGAGCGCGCGTGACCCCCAGGGTCGACTCATTTATGTAGGTGGCGGCGATGGCAAGCACCACGAGGCAGCCTCGCGACACTGTAACCAGGGAAGCCGGCATCGTCGTCACGTTGTCACGGCCTCATCCGGCCACCATGAGGCTCTGTCTATCAAAAAGAGCGCCGAGATTGCGGCTGTCTTTGGTGGACACAACGGACATCCAAGGATCAGCAGACGCGCTAGCAGTACGTCCAGTTTAAGAAGCTCTGTTAGTTTAGAAGCTGGACTAGGGTATCTACCCTGAAGGGTATATATACCAGACGGCAAAAACAATTCTTATTGAATTCGTAAAGAGTTCGAAAGAGTTCGGAAGAATTCGCAAAGTAATACATATTTGTCCCAAATGTATTCATAATAAATTCTTTAAGGATATAGGGAATGTCAGGTAAAATGAGTTCATTAAAAGTTCAGAATGTATTATAAGACGAACGAAGTATTTATTTAGAATTCGTAATCAATTGTTTTCTGATTCATATAGAAACAAAAAATGTGTAAATCAAAAAGAGTACATTAAACAAAAAAACTGTTGTTTAAGAATTAATTCATAATATTGAATCAAAATTTGTGTATATCAAAAAAGAGTTCAATATAAGTAAAAAGTATTCTTAAAGAATTACTAAAGTATTCGTCATACATATTAATTTCATTTTTCAAGAGTTCTTTTCCGATTCATGTCAATACGTTAAAAAGAATTTCTAAGTATTCTTTGAGACTTCATTAAACATTCTATATAAATGTTGATTTTCATCAAGTATTTGTTAAGAATTCATAAGCGATTATTTTTTAATTCATAATATTAAAACAAAATTTATGTACATCAAAAAAGAGTTCAATATAAGTAAAAAGTATTCTTAAGTAACTAGAGAAGTGTTCGTCCCACATGTCAATTTTATTTTACGAATTCTTTTCTCATTCGTGTTAAGAATTTTGAAGTATTCGTTAAGATTTCATTTACTTATATTGAAAAAAAATTTTATTACTACAAAGAATTCGTAACAAGAAAAAATTTCATTTCATAGATATTTCTATAAACAAACTTATTTATCTAATTAAAGCATTTTAATGCCATTACAATATAAATAATTAGGAACTTTGTTTTTTGTCGAAGGTACTTATCAGTTAAAACTTAGAATGTCGCTAATCTTGTTGCCGTTTTAAATATTTATGATAATAGATTTGTATAAATCCATTAATAAATAAGGAATAATGCAAATAAAAAGGAAAAATCAAATTTGTATCTATGATCTACGTTTGTCAAACGGTCATCAGAGTGACTACACGAGGCGTCTAAGGAATTCTGTATTGATAATAAAATAAATAAAGTATCTCAGAAATCACTCGCATAACTGGCGCTCTTTTACGCAACTTTATATGAAATGCGTAGAAACGCATTTTAAAATTATTTTCTAATTTAAAAATTTCATGATATAAATATAAAAAAAATATAATTTGGTGATTATTTAAGACAACAAAATAAATACTGTTTTTGATCAACAACAGGTAAAATTAAAATTTTTTAAGTACCATACAAAAACGTCGCTTATCGCGTAAAATTTGCAGATTGAAAGAAACGACTAAAAAAATTACTTTGGTGCCTTATCTCAACTGGCCGTACCGTCGTAAATATAGTAGAGAGACGTTGCACGTTTTTCAATAAGAATTTTATTTATTTTTCTTCTCTCTGACTTGCTGCAAATAGCTTCTTGCAAATCCTTCACTTGTCAATTTACTATGATTGGACATTTTTGACAATGAAGGAAGAAAATGATATTACTGACAATATAATAATCTCTCTTTCAAAAGTTATATAAATTAAATGATAACTGGATGGTTCTCGAAAAAATCTATTTGGTAATCTGCTATCTAATAATAAGAATTAAAATTTTTAACATAAGAATTGCAAATAATATAATAGAATAATTATAAATATAATTGCAATAATTATAATAGAATAGCAATTATGATTGCTGACTGATCGATGAAAAAATGATTTTTAAAAAATATTTATTTTCTAAAAATTGTATAAAATACAAGTTATTTAAAAAAAAATCGTGCTTTTGTCAATAACTCAGCAAATAATTTCAAAGTTGGATAAACGTGAAAAAGACTTAAAAATTAAGAAACCATTATTAAAATAGAAAAATTGATAGAAAAAATATATATCATGTAAATAAAAGTATAAGATAATCTTTTATCATTTTCTAAATTAAAGTTTTGATTAATTGTATGTTACCTATCAAAATTATGCAGACTTTCATAACCCGAAATCTTTTTTTATTGATTTCTTGGTTTGGTCTCGGCTGAACAGACCAAGAAAATTGTTGAGCCAGTTCCGGTGTCATAATATCTCGCATTGCCATGCGGATGAAATCTCCCTCCGTCTTGCCGTTTATATGCATAATTTTCTCAATCTGAAACAGAACATATGAAAAGTCTTAGTACTATATATAATTATTTACTTCAATTATGTAGAGCTTAGAATCAATTTAAAAATACTTTTATTTTTTAGTTTTTTTTAAATCATTTGATTTTTAGATGATTTAGTTACTTACATATTGAATTTTTGCTATTTCTGATGATTTCAACAAACTCTCAAATTTATTTAATGTCGCCATAGTTTCAATCAGCATTTCTGGCAAAACGCTTTCTTGTTCATTTTCCTTACTATTGTTTTTTCCTCTATTAAGACACTCCATGCAAGTTAGTAATCTATTAAGTTTGTTTAATATTTGAGAATGACACTTATCGAATTTAGCTTCACTCACGCAACCTAAAAATAACAACTAGAATAATATGATGCAAACACATAAAAGTATCTCTATCTTTATTTTTCAATTGATTTCTAATTATTTTTTTTTTATAAGATGCACCCCGGCCTATTATCGAAATCAAGCAGCGCTGGCGCGATTACTAGTTGTAATATTAGATTAGCATCGAAGTGGAAGTATAAATTTAACGACGTTTGAAAAAAATGTACACAGAAAAAAATATGAAGATTTGACTTTTTCACAAGTTAAATTTACAAATTATTAAATGGTTGATATACATTGTACAAATAGTAGAATAAACTTTTTTTTTTAACTAAAAACTAACGTAGTGTGAAATTTTGAAACCATAATACAATCCTACTTTTAAAATGATGTAGATTCTATATTTTTTCAAACTAATTTTTACTTTTTTCAAAAGTACTTTCTGCTGTTACCTACAAAAGTAACATTAACTATATACTTTAATATTACAGTAACTAGTTAAACTGTAGAACCTACAAATGGTTTTTTCTGTGTATTCACATTGCTTATATTGAGTCGCTAACTGAAGAGATAAAGAACTGGATTTAATTAATAATAAAAAGTAGAAAATAAAAGTTACCTTCTTTTCTAGCAGATGTAACATACACCGGTTTTAATTGGTTGTTAGGAGGAATAACTACACAACTTTTTATCTAAGGTCCTGTACTTTTACTCGAAGATGGTTGATTTATTATATCATTTTCTTTTTTCAGTGCTACGATTTTTTGTAATTCTGTGTGAAAAAAATTTCAAATAATTTCTACACAAAAGGGAATATTTTTTAAAGTAAATTATTAAAATATTCCGAAGTATTTAACTAAAACATATATAAGTTTCAATATACTCCATATAACCGTTCTAATAATAGTAAAAAGAACACATTACATAACTAGAGCGATCAGACTACGAACAAAATTTCATATATATATAACCCAGAAGTTTGCGGAGTTCAAGCCTGATCGGCCAGTGACTAAAGAAATAATATCCCTCTTGGTATCGACTTTGACAAAATAGACTCTACAAATCTCTTTAAACTTCCAGACGGGTACTGAATATACTCCTTAAATTTGAGTTTTTATATATTTATATGTATATATACACACACCTTTATTTTCAGTTTCTCGTATCTGCTCCAACTCGTTTTCAAAACTTTCATTTAAAATCTCTGAAGTATCTATTTTAGACATTTGAGGTAAAGTATTCGAGCGATCTACGACAACATTATTGGGCAATTGAGAATTTTCAGTTTGGCGTTTCAATGCCTTCTGAAGCTTTTCATCAGATTCCACAGAAGCGAAAAGATAGTTATTTGAAGGCGGTTTTGTGAGTCGAGCTCGTTTGGTTTCAGATTCATCTAAAAAAATTGCAACATACATAAATTTTATTAACGCAACATTAAAATTTTATTATTAAAAATATAGTAACATTTGCAACAAATCTAGTATAAAAATATTTCGGTTAAAACACGGTAAAAATGACTAGAAATATTGTCAAAATTACTACAAAAACAGTAAAAATTACAATATTTTCATGCGAAAAATTAGTATTTTTCGTTGATATGACCAAATTACTAGAAAACATGGGAATTTTTTCCCACACTTTTCTATAAGTGTAGTACTATATAAAAATAAACTAAGATAAACTAAGATAAAAATATTTTCAGAGCTTTATCAGTTAAATCTTCACTATCGCTAGTGCTAAATCTTCTTTTTGGTTTACGCTTCCTTTTAGTGAATTCACTTGTCATTCATTGGTACTGCACTTTTCACAGCCTTCTTCAATTTTAACAGCATCTTCATTCTCTGTAATTTTAAATTATTTATGTAGATAATTTACCTATACAAGTGAGTCACCTAAACATTGGACCCTCCCTCCCCTTATTGTTGAGATCACGAATTAAAAACATTCATACCCTGGTAGAAATTTGACTATTAAAAATGGGGCACAATCTCAGTAAATAGCCAAGAGAAATGACTAATTACACAGCCACACAAAAAAAAGAAAGTGGTCAAACCCAGAGCACTGACTATCATATTCTTATGTATTTTGATGT